>JAKSZU010000001.1:16560599-17014519 GCA_026018925.1 Tupaia tana
AGGGATTGAGGCGTGGCCATCCCCCCCGGGGAGTGATTTCTCGCTTTCTGTTTCTCTGTCTCTCTCTGTCTTTCTGGCAAGCACACACACCCTATAGCAAAAACATCTCCAAAAAAAAAAAAAAAAAAGACTTTCTATGAAGTAAATATCACTCTCTAAAACATCTAAAAGGTCCCTGATTTTTGAAATAACATTTTATCCCACAAACCTGATTCTTTTTTTCTTTAATATATAAATTTTCCTCCCATCGGGTGCATGCACTCACTGGGACAGAGATGAAGTGAGAAAAAGTGAAAAATAACCTCCCAGGGGGATGGCCACACTGCAATTCCTTCTCCTTCATTCTCCTCTTGGTATTTTAGGCATGCAGGCACCCACTCCTGGCATGGTTTTCATGCCACCATGCCTGGGAATCAAACCCCAGTAGGCCATGTGGGAGTTCAATGCCTTAACTACCATGCCACCGGCTGCGACCCCTACCCCACCCAGTTCTTTAATATAAGAAGAGCACCCAGCATTGAAGAACAAGGGAGTGAATGGATAGCTTAGAAGCAAATAATGCTGGCCCAGTTGCTATAGAATTTAATGCACTAGGAAATAGTTTGTTAAATAGCCCAAAGTCACATGTGACAGGTAAGTGGGTATACAAGAAGTAAACCCATCATCCCCTTCCTAATTATATTATCTTGCCTATTATGTGAATAACTTTTATATTGTCCACCAAAATTATAGCCTTTTCATCTCTGCCATGATCTTTGGTTATGCTCCCATGTGGAAACCTGTTGCCACTTCAACCTACACAGAATATTCTTTTCTTCACAAATTAAGGACTTTCCCTGGCATCAAATCCTCTGTGTCCTAAATCAACTCTTCAAATATTTCTTTCAAATACTTGCTCCTTTCCCTTCCTAAGTGTTTTATATTCCTAGTGATGCCCTGAAGCTTAATCTCGGTCCCAAGAAGGTAGCATTTAAAGGACTTCTTCGAGAGTCTCTTTCAAGAAGCCAGCTCTCTGAAAACTAGAACAGACCAAAACCTGTCTCAGTCTTCTTAGTCTTCTCCCATCAATCCCTGAAACTTCAGACAGGGCAGTCGTTCTCAACCTTGGCAATGAAGATAAATTGGGGAGCATGTAAAAATTCCATTGCCTAGGCTGCATTGAAATGAGTATGTCACCAGCCCTGGGGTTGCCCCTGTGTTTCAGTTCTTTAAATTTCTCCTCCAAACTTTCACTGTGCCAATACACAAGTAGGTTGAGAACCATTGTTGTAAAGGTGAGAGGTTGCTAAATCCGACCTGCTTATTATAAATTTCAAAACAAATGTGCACCGGCCATGAAATCAGACATCCCTAGGGTCTAACTCCTGCACACCTCTATGATCTTAAACAACATTATGAGGCCTCTGTGAGCTTCAGTTTCCTCTTTTGTAAAGTGGAGCTACGCTGACATTCTCTGGCTCGTAAAGAATTAACAAACTAAATTATGTAAAGCACCTACCATAATACCTAGTTTCCAGTAAGCACTCAAGAAGTAGTAGTAGTAGCAGTAATATTATGTACAAGATATAATTTTAGTCTCCAAGGAAAATTAGAGTGGAGGTTCACTCTGACTGCTCAGGGCATCGACAGCAGTGCACCCCTCAGAAACCCCATCTCCTGACTCATGGTCCAGTACGCTTTCCTTAGAATCATACTCTGTCCTAGATGAGTTCAGCCCTCCTGACACTGCCCAGCAGCTGCAGAGGATTTATGTAATAAATGAGACTAGACATGTCCCCAAAGTGCTTTCCCATAAAAAATATTATGTGATAAATCTGCTTTTTTTTTTCCAGGCTTTTGCCATAGGGTATATGCATTCTCCAGAGACAGACAGAGAGAGACAGAGAGAGAGGGAAAATGAGAAATCACTCCTTTTGAATTTAACACTGTAAGAGTTTTTCATTGTTGTTTGAAGACTGGAGCAACTTCCAAAGGTTTCAATTAACTCTGAGGTCTATTTCTCATCAGTTGCATTCCAATCACAAAGGACCTCCTCGACTGTCAATTACAGGGCTGTGAACTGCAGAAGAAACCTTGATGAAGTTGCAACTACCCTTGTAAAGATTTCCAACCTAATTTCTACCCAGATTGCCTTATGTCAGTGAACCATGACATCATTTTGCTCTGCTGGACCTTAAAACAAAATGGGGTATAATTAACAGAATAAACTAATAAATGGAATAGCTCAATGCAATTTAGTTTGGAGGGAAAAACATCACATTGAGAAAGCATTAGTTATAAGTAAATAAATACATTTTGGTTTTATGAGGAAGTCTGCACTTACATCTTTCAAAAGAAGATTATAGGTTTTTAAGGTTATAAACTGCTCGCTAAAAAGTACTTTGAATTATATTTTGTTTGGAATACTATGACTTTCTATGCAAGATACTTCATTAATTGTGTCTCAAAATATTCACTGAATTCACATCTCAACAAACACTGCAGTTGGGGTAGACTTAGACTACCCTGCATACCAACTCTCTTTTTTTTTTTTTCCCAGAGAGATTTTTGCTACAGGATGCACTCACTTGCCAGAAAGAGAGACAGAGAGCAAGAAATTACCCCCCGAGAAGGGATAGCCATGCTACAACCCCCTCCCCCCACATTCTCCTTTAGGGATTTTGGGCACATACACACATGTGCCTGTCATGAGTTTTAAGCACTGGGTCCAGGACTCAAACTACTGGTCAACTATGTGAGAGTGCTGCAACGTAACCATTATGCCAGGTACTGGTCCCACCAACTCTCATCTTTATCAAACAGGAGGATACCCAGAGATTCAAACATCCCTTACCTGTTTGACATCATAGCTCAGCATCTATACAACTCTTTGCAATGTCTGCTTTAGTTATCTTGACTTGCAGGTCAATGTGGACATACACATCAAAATATATTCTACTGTTTATGAGAAAGTATTTTTTATTCCTAAAATTGAACACAGTGATCATGTCCCTTCTTGGCTGAACAGTGTGTGAGATGTGATGTTTGGAACTGAAGCAGCAGCTTTGTCACCATGAGGAGATTAACCTGAAAACAAAAGCAAAAACCACACTGATGGCATCAAAGAGAAAGCCGATGAGGAACCTGCCCTTAAGCTGCTGAATTCACTAACCTTGAAACTATCCTGCCTCTTACCATCATTCTGATGTTCCCTTATTAGTTTTATATTGTTGCTATAACAAGTTTTCACAAATTTAGTGGCCTAAAACTACACAAATCTTACAGTTCTGGAGGTCAGCGGGCCTGTGTTGCTTCTGGAGATGGTAGAGAAGAATACTCATTTCCGCCTTTTCTAGCTTCTAGAGGCTCCTTGCACTCCTTGACTCATGGCTCCTGCCTCTATCTCATGCCAGTGGCATACCACAACCAATAAATTTCCCTTTCTCTCTCCCTCCTTCCCCTTTCTCCATACCTATTTATCTATCTGTCTATTTACCTGTCTATCCATCTATCCATCTAGCTCTCATCTGCATGCAACATTACATCTCTTCCTGCCTTCCTCTTTCATGTGTAGGGATCCTTGTGATGACCTCAGACCCACTCAGATAATCCAGGATAATCTTTCCATCTCAAGGTTCTTGATTTAATCACAGCTGCAAAGTTCTTTTACCACATAAAATGACATACATGTTTCATTTCCCCACCTACCGGTTTCAGGGACTAAGACATGAACTCCTTTGAGTAGGTGTTAGAGGTCTCTATTCAGCCTTCTACAGACATCAAGGCAAGTCAGATTTCTTCAGACTGTGTTAAGACAGACAGCAAAAGGATTAATACTGACATTGCTCTGGGACAAAAGTATAAATGTACACTGCTGTCTCTTTCATGTGAATGGAAATGGTTTCTGATCTTCTTTGCCAACTGGGTTACTGAAAAATGAATTTGTCAGATCTGTGGTTATATATTTTATACTTGAGGTCATATTAATAAGTTCTAGCAAAGGTACCTTGTCTTGCTAGTACCTACAAGACTCTCTAACTGTCCTATAGGCTAATGATTAAGCAACCCAGATCCCAAATGGCTGACCATGTTTTGAATCCCAGTCCTGGTAGCTTGAAAAACACACTGGGCACATGTACCTGTGTATCCAAAATCCCAACAGGCTGGAGAAATGGAAGAGAAAGATTATGATGTGACCACACCCTATTGAAAGGGGGGGGTGCTTTCTCCCTCCCCACCTCTCTCTGGTCAGCACATGTGCTCTCTGGCAAATTTAAAAAAAAATCATAAATAATTTTCAGAAGGAAAAAGAGTTAGAATAAATTTAAAGTTTACCTAACAAAGAAAACCACAGTGATTTTATCAAATATAGGCATTAGACTAAGAGGGGAAAATATGCAAGTCTGGGGTGGGAAGAAGAAAATTCACTTTTCCCTGTACTGTTATTTAACATGATTTGTACGTGTTATCTGTTATTATCCAGATTAAGTAAAGCACTGGTTTTTATTGTCTAACATGTAGGAATTACCTCGGCTCTCTCTTCTATGAATGATAGCACCTTGTTATCTATCTCCTGTGTAATGAGGGTTATCTCGGAAAGAAAATAGAATGAGAAAGAGATTAGCAGCAATTTTCAACTCTACCTACCCATTAGAATCATGTGAGGAGCTTTTAGAAAAATACACTCTTGCAAACCACTGTTAAGGTGAGGTGGATCCAGAAAGCACATGCATACCTATGCTTGAGTGGGTGACCTGAGTCCCACACATGGCCCTCTCTGCCCCCACTGTGTAACATCAGTCCTGCCTCCTCTTACACTCAAGACCAATAGCCCAGCATGATGGGGATTCCTCTTCTCAGCTGCTGATCTCTAGACAGGAGTTCAAAGAATGTAGGCAATAGCAATGGCTTAAGGTTAAGAGGAGTCGTCACTGTGTCCCCTAGAAAGAGAGTACCCTCTCCGGGGATAAAGGCCTTAAGAGCCCAAAGGTGGAAGAATAGGAAACTTCTAGTCAGGCCTTTCCCTGGCTGCCACAATCCACCCTTTGTGCTAAAGGAAATGGTTTTCTGGAAACCCATGTTAGGGAACAGCTTCTCCCTGGTATAGCAGCTTCCTGAATAGAAGCAGAAGAGGGAGGTTAGAGAGATGAACACAGCCCCATCACTGCAGTTGGTCTCAGGCCATCACCACTGATCTTCCCCCTCCCCCAATGTCCATTAAGTTCTTCCACTCTCAGATATCACCTTTGTTGGTTTTGGAGGCTTACCAAATGCTCTGACATAGATCCTCATTCCTGAGGGTCTGGAGACCTGGCAATCATACCCTGCTCATTCCAGGATTGTCGTTCTTGCTTATTCACAATCACAGGCAAAGGAGGGACAACCAGCCCAGCCCTCTAACTGCTATAGCCTCGTTGATCACTGTGTATGGAAGCCACCTCCTCCTCCGATCTCGTTCAGCACCTACTGTATATACCATTGTTTGACACGTGTATACTCCCTGGTCACAGGAGTTATTTTTATAACATTATCACTTTGAATCTTCTACCCTAACTAACACAGTGTCTTGCATCTATCCTATGCTCAATAACTGGGTTTTGGCTGGCAAGTTCACAATATGCAATCTAGGAAATTTTTATAATTTATAATCCATGTGTCCTCCAAGTGACTTCTTGGTTGACAATATTTATAATAACCAATGTGTACATTTTTCTTTCGAGCACAGGTGAAAACCACTTAGCTGCCTGTTTTTTTTTGTTTTGTTTTGTTTTGTTTTGTTTTTGTTTTTGAGTGGTTTTTGCTATAGGGCATGTGCATTAACCAGAAAGACAGAAAGACAGAGACAGACAGAAAGTGAGACATCATCCCCCAGGGGGGATGGCCATGCCCCAATCCCTTCTCCTCCATTCTCTTCTTGGGATCTTGGGCACGCACGCATATATACCCGGCATGAGTTTAAGCCACCGGGTCCAGGACTCAAACTGCAGCCAACTACATGGGAGTCCAGCGACATAGCCATTACACCAACTGCTGGTCCCTAGTTGCTTTTAAAATACATATTACTTTCTGAAAACACTCAAAACTCAAGTAGGGTTTGAGTGGGACATGCAAGAATGAATGAAAATGTGTGAGAGTGAATTTGTATATGAGTGAATATTAAAGAAAAGATCAAAAATCAGTAAGGGTAGATCTCAAGGTCATTGGCTCCCAGTAAATGTCAGACACTCTGTAAGATTCACAATTCCCTTTCTCATGCACATCACAGCACATCGTGTTATTAACTTCCTTGTCTTCCTCCCAAAGCCTTCTAGGATGAGAGCTATCTGGTCATTTTCCTAGTCTTAAAATCTTATCCAAGGCATTTGTTCAATATATGTTAAATAAATGGTTGAATTCGTGGTTGAAATGGTGGTAGAGATGTAGAGAAATTGCTTGGTTTAGAATAAGACACTATTTTTGGGACTCTAAAAAGAGGCAGAGTGTTATAGTGAATATTGACTTTGAAAATAGACAAGTTCCTCACATATTAGATTTGAAGAAAGTGCCTTGACTTCTCTCAGGCTTAGGTTTCTTCTCTGTTAAATAAATATTGAGAAAAACAGAGCTGTTTGAGAGAAGTTTCCTCATATCACGAACAAAGGATACTGGCAAGATCACAGGTGAGTCCCTACAAATGTTAGTTATCGTTCTTCACGCACATTGGGTGTTTTCAAGCTCACAGCCATTGTTAGGAATGTGTGAAAGGTTTACTTAGAACACATTCACACACAAAGAAATAAAATTCAAATCTCTTCTTTGCATAATATTTATATACACAGAGTTTTAGGTGGGAGTAATCACCATTCTTAAAGATCTCGTAAAGCCAGTATGCCCAATCTCCTTGAAAATGTTGTTAAGAACATCCTAAAAGAAAACTTTGCCAACTTTTTTGCATGCTTGAATATTCCAGCTTTGAGAAAATTTCAAAAGGGGAACAACCACAAAAATGTATGTTTTTCATTTTAAATATTCAAATAATTTTTCTGTACCATGTTATCATTTCTCTCATCAACGTATCAGTTTTAGTCCTAAAAACTCATGTATTACAGATTCAGTTTAAAAGAGAAAAGTTTGAACCAATGGTTAGAGAAAGAAGCTATTCTATCAAACCAGAGTACTGGACTTTACTCCAGTGGTAGATTTAAAGCCTTTAATGGGGTAGCTACCATCACAAAGAAGGCAACCTCCTTCCACTCCAGTTTTCTACATCCAAGAGCTCCTGCCATCACACTAAGATAAGGAAACCTAAGCCAATACCAGAAAAAGTTCCCATAACCCTTAACCCAGTAATTACAAGTCCAGCAATTTATCCTAAGAAGGCATTCAGAACTACACAGGAAAGCATAAAAAGATACTCATTGTGATATTATTTTAGAAGAGCAGAAAAGTAGCTTCCATATCCAAAAACAGGATTATTTAGTAAATTTTAGGGCATGATTTATAGTTTTAGAAAATATTTCACAAGGGACCAGCAGATGATGTCATGGTCATATCACTGGATTCCCACATAGTTGACTATGGTTCAAATCCCAGACCTGATGGCTTAAAACTCACACTGGGGGACCCGTGGTTGGCGTAATGGCTATGTCGTTGGACTCCCATGTATTCGACTTTGGTTCAAGTCCCAGACCCCGTGGCTTAAACTCGCGTCGGGTGCATGTGCATGCATGCCCAAGAGGAGAATGGAGGAGAAGGGATTGCAGCGTGGCCATCACCCCGAGGGGGGGGGGGTGTGATTTCTCACTTTCTGTCTCTCTGTCTCTCTCTGTCTCTCTCTCTCTCACTTTCTGTCTCTCTGTCTCTGTCTCTCTCCAAAAAAAGAAAAAAGAAATTCACACCGAGAGTGTGTGCATGCATGCCTAAGATCCCAAGAGGAAAATAAAGAAGGAATTGCAGCATGGCCATTCCCCGTGGAAGGGGGGATTTCTCGCTCTCAGTCTTTGTCTCTCCAGTGAGTACATGCACCCTATAGCAAAAATCTCTCTAAAAAAAAAAAAAAAAAAAAAGAAAGAAAGAAAAAGAAAATATTTCATGAACATATGAAAATATACACACGATATATTAAACTTAAATGGCAAAGACAGAGCATATAATCTCATTTTGATATTTAAAAAAGACAACAGAAACTGATATCTGTGAGTGTGTGCACACCAAGGATAACATAAACCCCAAAGTGATCATCTCTGAGTGGTAGAATTATGAGTAAATTATTTTCTTCACTCACTTATTTTCCAAATTTTCTACAGTGAACTTTAATTATCAAATGTTATTTAATACATAGAAAAACAGCTCAGGGCTATGATGTGCAGATAGGGTGAGTAGCATGCATCTCCTTCACACTTGCACAACCACAGGTTCAAACATTCCAGGACCTGTCATTTCTGGCTTATCTACTTCTTGCCAACCTGTGGCATCGTCCTTCTTTCTTTTCTATATATATATGTGTGCATATATATATTTGTGTGTATGGATATGTGTGTGCATATATGCATATATGCAAAAACTTCATCATTTACATATATATATATATATATATATATATATATATAAAATGGGATTTTTGAAAAGTCCTCAAAAATGTGTATTATGAAAAAACTATGTGGGAACCAGCAGTTAGCGTAATGGCTATGTCGCTGGACTCCCACGTAGTCGACCGCGGTTCGCGTCTCGGACCCGGTGGCTTACAACTCACGCCGGGCGCGTGTGCGTGCGTGCCCAAGATCCCGAGAGGAGAATGTAGGAGAAGGGATTGCGGCGTGACCATCCCCCCTGGGGGGTGATTTCTCGCTTTCTGTCTCTATGTCTCTCTCTGTCTGTCTGGCGAGCGCACGCGCCCTATAGCGAAAAACCTCTCCAAAAAAAAAAAAAAAAAACTATGTGTGGATTTCAAAAATTATTTTCATCAAAATAAACTTTACTTTAATTCCATTTTCCACTAACTTTTTTAAGTTCCCTTCCACAATAAAAATTTAAAAAATGAACTATTAATAAGCATCTGGATAATGGAGATATTGAAAATTGTTTAAAGATGTCTGCCTCACTCTGAGCAAGGGAAGAAAGAGTTCAGTTTCATGTCCAGGAAGTCAGTAAACAGGGCTTCCCTCTAGTGTTCCTTTTGCTAAACCATATTTAATAACTCTTCTAAAACGCAGGGCCCTCCATCATACAGAGGCACAGTGATCTAGCAACCTTCTACTTGAAAGATTTCTCCACAGTATGTCACTATCCATCAGTTAGGACCTGGACTTAGAACTATAGGGTTCTAAATTATCTGAGAAACCAACCTTTTAGATAAAAGTATATAATACTAATATTATAGAATTTGTTCTTATTAGGTTTGATGTCTTTTTAAGATTTTGTCAAAGTGTGCATGTGCTTACTTACCAGAGAAAACAGACTGAGGTGAGGGGGAACACCCCAATGATGAACAGTCAAAACACAATCCCTTCTCCTCCATTTCTCCACCTTGTCAGAATTTTGAGCATATATATATGCACCTGGCACAATTTTCTAAGCTGCCAAGGCCAGGATTCAAACCATTCCATTGGCCCTGTGAGATCTGGCCCCCCATTAACCACTAGACCACAGAGCCATCCCTAGGATGATTTTTTTAACTAGTTTTATACATTGCTCTTATTGTCATCTCCTCTGTTCAGCTTGACTTACATTTATTCAGTAGAAGACCATGGAATAAATGGAATTGCAGATCATGGCAATCCCTCTTCCTAAATGAACCTCATTTGTGAAAGAGAGAGTTGGACTGCTAGATCTGAGGGTTTCCACCACTGACACTCTATGATGCTATGACCACAACCACAACTTTGCTATCACTTTAGTTAAGAAAGAAAAAAAAATTGTTATAAGAGTAAGTATAAGCAGCCCCCTGTAGGCTGATGGTTAAGGGAGTTGATTCCACATGACCAACTACAATTCAAATCCTACCCAGCGGCTTGAAAAGCACACCAGGTTCACGTGCATGCATGCCCCAAATCTCTGGGGAGTGCTTTCTTCTTCTCTTCTCCCTGTCTCTGTCTCTGTCTCTCTCTGGTGAGTGCATGCACCTTCTGGCAATTAAAAAACAAAAAAGAGTAAATGTGATAAAATCATATACCCAATCATATATCCTTGATATAAAGGATATCAAGATGGGTTTACATGATCTTAGACAATAATCCTAAAGAAATCCCCCTAATAAGTCAACGGGAACTCTGTGCTTCCTCTTATTTCTATGCCAGTTTGATGTGCTCCATCACTGGGAATTTCTTGGAGATGTCAGTGAAATTGAGAGGTTGTGTTCTATAGACAGTAGATTTGCATTGTTTATGGTAGTCTGGTTCCATAAAGTCACTGTGAACACTGGCTTAGTAAACACTGAACCATCACCCCCAGGGAAATATAGAGTTAGGGGTTTGCAAGCCTCTGGTCACATTTTTACCAGTTGATCCATATATAAATTTGTTTTGAACATGTTTCTGTTTAAAGACACTTTCTTTAAAATATATGCAGCTTCATTAACAGTGAACTCAGAGCCAACAGCACTCTACCTCACATCCAAGAGAAGCTTACCAAACACTTGTATTTCCTCCAGAAAGCACATGGCATCCTTCTTGCACTTGGGAACACTAGACAGCACTTCAGCACTATACTTGAGGACCATCTTAAAGAGCAAAATCACCAACAAAAAGCACAAAAATGTGAAAAGCATGGCACTGACAGACTGCAGAAAAGGCACTTGATACAGTAAGAGAGCTAAAATGAGATAGCCTATAGTAGACTTTAAGAGTTTTCACCATGGGAACCAGCAGTTAGCGTAATGGCTATGTCGCTGGACTCCCACGTAGTCGACCGCGGTTCGCGTCCCAGACCCGGTGGCTTAAAACTCACGCCGGGCGTGTGTGCGTGCATGCCCAAGATCCCGAGAGGAGAATGGAGGAGAAGGGATTGTGGCGTGACCATCCCCCCTGGGGGGTGATTTCTCGCTTTCTGTCTTTATGTCTCTGTCTGTCTGGCGAGCGCACGCGCCCTATAGCGAAAACCTCTCAAAAAAAAAGAGTTCTCACCACAAAAAAGTATGTGAGGAATATATGTGTTAATTAGTTTGATTTAACTATTCCAAAACATGTTATATATGTTCATATGTCTGTGCATATATATGTATATACATTTATATATACACACATACATAAATCAAAACATTAGGTGTGCACCATAAATAATTTTTGTCAATTCAGAATTTTTTTAATAAAGCAAACATATGCTTTGAAAACTAAAAGGCATTGCTGAGAGAAATTAATGAAAACCTTAAAAAATGGATTGGTTAAGCAACCCACCAAAAAATCCGTAGCACATCGGCTTATTCAACCTAAGTTAGAAATATATACCTTGGGGACCAGCAGTTAGCGTAATGGCTATGTCCCTGGACTCCCATGTAGTCGACCGCGGTTTGCGTCCGGACCTGGTGGCTTAAAACTCACGCCGGGCGCGTGTGCATGCGTGCCCAAGATCCCGAGAGGAGAACGGAGGAGAAGGGATTGCGGTGTGGCCATCCCCCCTGGGGAGTGATTTCTCACTTTCTGTCCCTCTGTTTCTCTCTGGTGAGCGCACGCGCCCTATAGCAAAAACCTCTCCAAAAAAAAAGAAATATGTACCTTGGACTACTCGAATTTTTTTACTGCTCTGTATGTGTCTGAAAGTAATCATGAAAGTGCAAATGGCATTGATTTTTGTAGTTACTAATAAATTATAGTGTGTAGGCAAATTCACAAATATGGAATCCACATATGCTAAGAATCTATTGTATTTATAATCTCATCATCCACTGAACCATCAGTTGGAAGAATAATGGAAAACTGAGAAACTTCAAGACTTTTAAGAGGAGATGGATGGGGGCTGCAGGTGGCATAGTGGTTAAGGAGCTGAACTCTCCCATGGCCAACCACCATTTATGTCCCGGACCTGGCAACTTGAAACTCATACCAGGTATATGTGCATGTGTGCACAAAGTCCCAAGAGGAGAATGGAGGAGAAGGGACTGCAGTATGGCTATCCCCCCAGGTGGGTGATTTCACACTTTCTATCTCTTTGTGTCTCTCTGTCTCTCTGGTGAGTGCACATACCTTATGGCAAAAATCTCTCAAAAAAAATCAGATATATAATGATCATTATGTATATGCATCTTCCTATCTCCAAAAGTTGATAGTTGTGGTGTCTACCAGGACTCCTACACCATCTAACAACAGACATCACCATATTCGTTTTATTCCATTCTATGAAATAATTCAGCAGAATACCAACCCTATGACTTTCCATCCTTTTTCTCTTCCTCCATTGGACTTTTTCACATGTGTCATTCAGCTTTTTCCCACATAATGATTAACACATTATGAGTGTTAAGTTTTATAATATTAACTTTTGATTCTGACAGGTATCCTGAACAGAGTTAAGTATGTGTTTGAAGCAGGAGGGAAAATCCAAAACACAAAGTTAGTTCCAGCTATCTTTTCAGCTCTTTTCTCTCTTACCCAGCACCTGGTAAGGAGCCCTATGCAATATGGTGTCACCAAACATACTCTTTTCATCAATAAAGTAACATGAGCCACACCATGGCCTAGTGCTTCCAGAGCAAAATCTCACAAGGCTGACTACGCAATTCAACTTGTAGCCCTGGTGCCTTGGAAAATACACTAGGCATGTGTACACAAACTTGGAAAAATAGAGGAGAAGGGATTGCAGTGTGACCACGCTCCATTGGGAGATGCTTTCTCCTTCTCCCTCTCTCTGTCTCTCATCTCTCTCTAGTCAGAAAATGCACCCACTAGAAAAATTTTTAAAAAGGAAATCAAAACAGCCTGAAACAAAAGGGAGCCCATTACAAAAGGTATTTATGTCCTTCCAGAGATTCTGTACATCTGGTTCATGTCATCATCGCAAAATTATTCTGTGATAGTACAGTCATTTGAGAGAACTTTTGGAGGTTTTTGCATAGTAAATATACACCTGACTATGGCTCGGTAGTTCTACCCCTGGTAATCTCCAACTTCAAAGCCAGCAATGGGATTAAATTCTCACATTGCATCATTCTGACCTCCTCTTCTGCCTTTCTCTGTCACTTTATTTTTTTTAGGCTTTTGCCATAGGGTGCATGCACTTGCCAGAGAGAGATGGACAGGCAGAGACAGAAAGAGGAAAAATAAAAATAAAAAATCTCCCCACCCCCAGGAAGGATGATCATGCCACAATTCCTTCTCCTCTTAGGATTTGGGGCAAAATGCACATGTACCAGCATGGCTTTCAAGCTGCTGGGTCTGGGACTTGAACCACAGTTGACTATATAGGAATCCAACACCTTACTTACCACACCATCTGCTGGCCCCATCTCTACAACCTTTAAGAATGTTTGTGACGATGTTGGGTCACATAGATAATTCAGAATAATCTCTCCCTCTCAAGATCCTTAATGTAAAGCACATCTGCGATATTCTGTTTGTTATCTAAGGTAACATATTCATAGATTGCAGGGATTACTCTACAGATATTATTCTGTCTGCCACAGTTCTTCAGATATGTGCACTTTAGGTGTAGGCAAACAAACAGAAAAGAAATAAAGTTTTTCCAAACTTAAAAAAAAATAATAATAATTCAAGCAAGAAATCTTAAGAATCCCGAGACTGTCAAGCCTTATGAAGTAATTTATCAAAATTTAATATGGAAGCGAAATGGAGTTAGACTATTAGAAGTTCATCCATAGTTGACTCATTAGTTTACCATAATCAGTCCAATTTAGGAGTAGGTCAAGTACCCAACTTATATTTTGATTTTGCTGGAGATATATGCAAAATCTACATAAGGTTTCATAAAGTATGTGCAAGAGCTATGAAGCCTAAAAATCAATTTATCTCTGATTATCTCACACTATTTTACTAGCTCACCAGAGAAATTGTTAACTATTATTTGATGATATATTAATAGCTCATTTAATTTGCAGTTCACTTTGACTTTTAACTGTATAAACAAACCAAGAGATAAATCATTATGACAATCTCAGAGGTTTGGGTTTTGGACTTCCTACCAAAATCTGCAATTGAATTGAAAAGTTTGTTAAATTTGAATGTTTAAAATTGCAGAAATATTAAATAATGGTTAAAAAATGAATGTAGATGCAAAAGAATGGTGTCAGCCTTATTTTTAATGGCCATTTAGCTGTTGCTCTGTTCACATTAAAATATATTCACAACAGACACTTGCAATGTAAATTAATAGTATTTGCCTAATAAGAAAATAAATACTCTACCATATGGCTTCAGTTACATTTGCACTGTTTTGCCAACATTTATTATCACAGTTCCTTAAGGGAAAATAACTCTGTGGATTAGGCTAAGAAAATAACATGAAATGGAAAGCCATACATCTGGCCCGATTCCAGCCTAATCCTGCTTACTTGCATGTACACCTGCTGTCTTGCTAGAAATCTGGGCCATCTTGGTTTTAATATGCCCCTGGGCCTGAATATTGTGCCAAATTTCTTCCACTAGAAGTAATCTTGCTCCTCCACTGACTATAAACAATGCTAAACTCGAACACTGTAGTTTCACAGGTAAGGAGAATATCCATGCATACCATTAGCCAGGCAACTTCTCACCATGTCTAAATATGGGAAATGTCTTTTGGTCTCAAAAATTGGGGGACAAAAGGGACTTTTTATAGGCATGGTATTTAGTCCCTGATGGTAAAAATCCAAGGGCTATTATTGATAGGCAATTTTTCAGATATGCAAAGTCACTGTCTTAGTCCATTTGGGCTGCTATAACAAAATACAATAAATTGTGAAGTTACAAACAACAGAAATTTATGTCTCACAGTTCTGGATGCTGGTAAGTCCAAGATAAATGCATATTCAGTGCCCAGTGAGAACACATTTTCTGGCTCATATTTGGCATTTTCTCACTATGTCCTCACATTAAAGAAGACGTGAGAGAGGTAAGGGTCCATTTGGAGTCTCTTTAATAAAAGCAAAAACCCATTTATGAAAATACAACTCTCATGACCTAATCACTTCCCAAAGGCCCCACCCATGCTATGATTTGAATGTCCTCTCCAAAACTCATGTTCAAATTTAATTTTCATTAACAGGGGGAACTTGTAAAAAGTGACTAGTTGATGAGTTAATGTCATTATTGAGGTAGTGAGTTTGTTGTCATGAAAGTAGGCTCCTTATAAAAGCACAAGTTTAGCCCCTTTCAAATTTCTCTTTCTCTTATTCCTCTTGCCTTTTACTACAAGATGATACAACAGGAAGGCCCTCACCAGATGCCAGCACCTTGACTTTGAACTTCTTACCTTCAGAACTATAAGAAATAAAATTTCTGTTCAGTATAAATTACCCTATCTCAGATATTCTGCTGGTAGCATAAATGGACTAAGACAATCCACCTTTTATGTTTTATTTATTTGAGAGATTTTTGTAATAGAGCATATGCACTCGCTGGAGAGATATAAAGACAGAAAGTGAGAAATCACAACTCCCCAGGGGGATAGCTACTCTGCAATCCCTTCTCCTCTACTCTTTCTTCGGGGCATACATTTGCATGAGCCCGGCATGAATTTCAAGCAGCCGGGTCCAGGACTTGAACTGCGGTCATCCACATTGGAGTCCAGTGCCTTTACCACTATGCCACCTGCTGGTCCCAACACCCCACTTCTTAATACTATCACTTCGGAGGTTAGGATCTCAAGATACAATGAGAAGAGGGACACAAACATTCAGATCATTGCAGTCACTTTCCCAGAGTCAAATAGACTCTAAGGAATAGAGACAGGTTTGAACTCAGGCAGTCTGACTCCCATGGGATTAATCACTGCTTTTCAAGCCACAGAAATCATAGACAAGCATATGTCCACCTTAAAATAATTCTGCCTCCATTTTCTCATACTTTAGGTTGGGCAGGGAAAAATAGACAGAGAGCTTTCTAATACCTTAAAATGCCACACAGAGTCCAATCACAGATTGATTCTAAAATCCCCAAGAGTTGGAGAATCATCAAGAACTCACAATCTTAAGAATTATTGAATAAGAAGATAAAAGTGTGTCATGCCCACAGGTTCTCTTCCCTTATAAGTGGAGGGGCCACATACAAATAGTTAAAAGTACCAAGAATACTCAAACCTGCTGATAGAAACAGGCCTTTCTTTCTTTTTCTTTTTTTTTTTTGAGAGGTTTTGGCTACAGGGCACATGCACTTGCCAGAGAGACAGAAGGCAAGAAATCATCCCCCCCACAGGGGATGGCCACACCGCAATCCCGTCTCCTCCATTCTCCTCTCGGGATCTTGGGCACGCACACACACACACCTGGCGTGAGTTTAAGTCACCGGATCCAGGACTCAAAATGCGGTCGACTACATGGGAGTTCAGCGACATAGCCATTACGCTAAATGCTGGTCCCGAAACAGGCCTTTCTAAAGGCCAAAGGTATAGCCTTACAACAATAGCAAACTGCCTTTAGTAGACTCTACTATTCAGAGACATGAAACTGCTACCTAATCTTTCCAGAAAAGCCATTCATTTATTGAGCACCCACTACGAGTGAAGTACTGTACTCATGCTGGAATTAGGCCCAAAACTAGACAGACTGGTCTGTGACTAATTTACAGTTGGGAAGGCAGACAAAGAGATTTAACAACCCATCAAGCAATAATTAAACCAAAAAAAAAAAAAACTACATAAAATATTTATTGTAATAATGTTGAAAATCTACTGAGTGCTACAGATTTCGGAACTAAAGTTGAAGAATAAGATGGAGCTAGCTTTCGAAGAACTGAGAAAAGAGCATCCAGGGAGAGGGAGGAATAATTTCTATTTCTGGTGCAGGTAGTCATCCCACCCCAAACCCAAAGGAATCATCTTCCTGTGACCAATGCACTTAGTCTTTCGTGGTGAGAGAATAGTTGCAAAATGACTCTCAAATGTGATTCTACCTCCTATGTTTAAGATCCGGGACCACAGCCTCCATACACACACACACACACACACACACACACACACACACACACACACATATATCTTGATCTTGTGAGAGAAAGCTCAGTATAAGGCGGACACCTGAGCATTCTCAAAACCCAGGCTCCCGACCTACTCTCCCCTACCTCTAGTTGTGCCATAGTTACCTGTGCTTCCATTTGCTTTGCCAGATTGGGCTTCTGTAACCTACAGACACCGGCTTATAAAGTCTCTTTCATGGCTCATGCAGTTTGTGACAACTGCAAGCTTCTAGAATCCCTTAATCTTTTATATTGCATCACATAAACCATACTATATTACATAGTTTCTATTATGTATTATTGGCTTTTAAGAGCTTACTGTTGTGGTTTTTCAAAATAGTTAAAGTAGAGAATCCAATTGGCACCTCTACCCAAACATCCCAACTAAACAAACTATTTTGTCATAAATGTCCTAGCCATTACCATTTGTCCTTAAAAGTAAGTGAACCTGTCATGTTCCCTCATTTGCAATTCCATCTAGCATACTTTCCAGTTCATTCGTGCCTTCTTAAAAATCTCTCCTTTAAAATTTCCTCTTTGCATCATTTTCATTTCTCTCCAGGCAGACCTGTACCACCTGTCCCTGGCAAACTCCAAGGAAGTTATTTCCAAGCCTGGCTTTACAGTACACTGCGTGGGCACAGAGGTTTCTCCTCAACATTTTGAGGCAATTTCTACTGAGTTATCTTAATCCCCACTGAATGATCCAAGTTTTCCAAAATAAGACACACTTCTGTCTAAATAAGGTTAATTTTATCTTCCTATTTACAATAAGTCAAAAGCAAGAAAAACTCTGCTATCTGTTAGAAGTCAGGAGAATGATCACCCTTGAACAGAAGGAAGGGGCAGTGATTAGAGGGGCAGAAGGTGGGCTGCGGGGTACCAATAATGTTCTAGTGCTTGACCAGAGTGTTGTTCATGGATTTGTCTACTTCAATAACTTACCCAGCTGCACACTTATGATTTATATACCTCTGTGTGTGCATTTTGCCCTTATTTAAGTTTATAATTCCAAAAAGTCAAAACTGCTCCCCATATTTCATGTAGCATCACAACCAATAGATAGTTTAGTGGTTACGAATGCTGATGGGCCAGCAGGTTGTGTGGAAGTTAAGGTACTAGCCTCCCACATGGCCGACTGCTATTTGAGTCCCAGACCTAGTGGCTTGAAAAGCACACCAACCACGTGTCCATGTGTGTCCAAAGTCCCAGGAGGACAATGGAGGAGAAGGGATTGTGGTATAGCCATCCCACTGAAGGATGATTTCTCACTTTCTCTCTCACCGTCTCTCTCCAGCAAGTGCATGTACACTATGGCAAGGAAAGAAAAAAAAAGACTGAAGAGAGCTGGACTCCCTGCAGTCTAGTTCAGATTCCCCTATTTTATAGCTACATGGCTTTTGTTGTCTGCAAAATGGTAGTGATAATAGTACCCACATCAGAGGGTTGTTCTGAGGGTGGTACTACTCTCTATAAAGCTCATAAATAATTCCAGGCCCATTGAGGGCAGTATTTAAGATTTTTTAAGAGATAATTTTGCTATAGGGTGCGTGCACTTGCCAGAGAGACAGAAAGCGAGAAATCACTCCCTAGAGGGGATGGCCATGCCACAATCCCTTCTCCTCCGTTCTCCTCTCCATGATTTTAGGCACACATGCACACGTGCCTGGCATGAGTTTTAAGCTGCCAGGTCCAGGATTTGAACTGCAGTGGATTACTTGGGACTCCAGCAATGTAACCATGACACCATCCACTGGTCCCTAAACGTTATTTTTTACATATACAGAAAAGGACTGGAATCAGCACAACACTTTAAGAGTACAACTTTAGGCACAATGTCTAGGTCTAAGCTGATCTGGAAAGCCCAGATCCAACCCTCCTGGCAACATAATCCCCAAACGAGGTAAAGGTTTAATAGGTATAAGATTTCAGTTCTACAAGATTAAAAAAAAAAAAATTCTGGAGATCTGGTTCATAACTATGTAAATATGCTCTCCACTGCTAAACTGTACAATAAAAAATGGTTGAGATGGCAAGTTTTATGATAAGTGATTTTGCCACAATTGTTTTAAAAAGACTACTTCACAGTTACCTATTGCTGTGTACGAACCATACCAAAACTATGTGATTTGAAATAGTGATTATGTACTATTTCTCATATCACTATAAAATGGCTGGGTGGTTCTTCTGAGGTTTTGTCTACATCCATTCATGACCTGAACTTAGCTGAAAATCTGGCTGGACTGAAAGATTCAAGATGACCTCACTCAAATATGTGATTGATATGGTTGTTTACTAGGGCATCTTACTTCTCCAGGGACCCTCTCCGTCTCCAGTCAGTTGAATTGCTTTCTTACCATCTCTAGACAATACAAGTGATGAGAGTAAGTAATGAAGATGCTGCAAAGTTCTTAAGAGTTGGGTAGCAGAAAGTGAGAAATCACCCCCCAAAGATATGGCCATACTGCAATCCCTTCTCCTCCATTCTCCTCCCAGGATTTTAGGCATGCATGCACACACACCCTGCATGATATTCCCCCCAGGTCTAGCACTTGAACTGTGGTCAGCCATGAGGGAGTCCAACACCATAACCACCATGGCAAATACATTTTTTCCAATACCAAAGGACAGATATGTGTACTAGAGAGAGGGAGATAGAGAGAAAGTATCACTCAGTAGGGCCTGGTCAGACTACAGTACCTCTTCCTTTTTACCTTCTTCCTGTAAGAATCCTGGGCATGTGCACACATGCACCTGGGAAGATTTTCAACCCACAAAGACCAAAGGTCAAACCATGGTCAGCCAGGTGGGATGGAGCTTAACCACTGTGTTATGGAGTCCCTTTATTCCTCCACATTTTATTGGTCAAAGCAAGTCACATGACCATCCTAGAATCAAAGAGAGGGTAAAGTGACTCCACCTCTTGATACGCAACATTTTGAGGCAAGGTTTTTCATTTACATAGTCTAACATTTCTGCCCTCTGCTTTGTCATAATCAAAAGTTCTTTTAAAATACTGTTACTTTCCTGAATGGAAATTAACTCTATGCTACTTAGTAGAATTCTCAAATGTTCCAACTTTGAATAAGGGCAGGTGGAATGTTTGAATGATTACTAAGAAATGATGAGATTGTGCTAGGATTGGGGCTGAGACTTAAAATGAACATCACAGTATCTTGTAAAGGCTTCTATGAGATTAAGTATAAATCTAAGAAAACAGCCTCATCTGAAACAAGGACATTCATCCCTTGACTCACAAAAATCCTTTTAAGAATTTTCCAGTAGAATTTGCCATTACCATTAATGCTATTAATAATCTCTCTCTCTGCAAAATGATTTTTCTGGAGACATTTTTGGCAATGTGTGATGAGCCTTTTTTTACTTAAAGAATAAATAAAGACTTCATTACTTAAAAGAAAAAATACAGACTCTGGATAATAATGGGATGTTTATTTTTATAGGTAAGCCTAAATCCCTTCCTTTAGAAAATGAATACAGTCATCTGCCATCAAGTTCCTTTCAAATGCATAAAGCTGTTTGGTTGAGTTTTGGCAGGTTATATTTGTTTTGCCTTTGAGCAAGAGAAGCTCTACATATATTCACAAGCTCAATGCACCCAGTTTTTTGTGGCTTTGTTTTTTTTTTTTTTTTTTTTTTTTTGAGAGAGAGAGAAATTTTTGCTATTGGGCATGTGCACTTGTCAGAGAGACAGAAAGAAAGAAATCACCCCCTGTGGGGATGGCCATGCCACAATCCCTTCTCCTCCATTCTCCTCTTGGTAATTTGGGCACGCACACACACATGCCTGGCATGAGTTTTAAACTGCCAGGCCAGGGACTCAGACTGCAGTTGACTATGTGAGAGTCCAGTGACATAACCATTATGCCATCTGCTGGTCCCCTCCCAGTTGTTTTTGAGCTATTCTTTCAGAACAATCTTGTTCACCCCTTTTCCCGGTCTTTTAATTGAATTACTATCTTGCAGATAAACACTTGAGTTCCCTATATAATTTGGTTATTAGCACCTTTTCTGAGACAGAATTCGCAAACATATTCTCCCATTTGGAAGGCTGTCTGTTCACTGCAAGCTTTGTTTATTTTGCTGTGAAGAAATTTTTTAAACTACTGTAATCTCATGTATCTATTGTGGGGATTATTGCCTGTGCTTTGGAGGTCTTATTTATGAAGTCTTTGCCAACTCTGATGTCTCCAAGAGTTTCCCCTATGTTCTTCACCAGTAGAATGAGATTTTATGTTTATATCTTGGGTTCATTTTGAGTTGATTTTTGTTAAAAGTGAGAGATAGGGGTCCAGTTTCATTTTTCCTTGGGAGGATATCTATTTTTTTCAGCACCATTTGCTAAAGAGATTTTCTTTCTCCACTAACTTACGTGTGTGCCCTTTGTCAAAAATCAGTTGGCTGTATTGAGGTTTATTTTCAGGTTCTCTGTTCTGTTCCATTGGCTTACCTGCCTGTTTCTGTGCCAGTACCATGTTGTTTTGATTATCACAACTTTGTAACAAGTTTTGGGGTCAGGGAGTAAGATGCCTCCTACTTTATTCTTTTTGTGTAGTATTGTTTTGGCAATATGGGGCCTTTTATTATTCCAAACAAATGTTATGGTTGCTTTTTCTAATTCTATGAAGAGTATTTCTGGTAATCTGATACAGCACACACTTCTTCCTACTTTTTTGAGTAGGTTCTGTAGTGTTAGGGGAAAAACAACTCTTCTTCTTAGGTGCATTCTTGGTAGAGAACTGTGTCTTTCCATCAGAGTAGGGTGTATCTAGCCAGGTCCAGTTGTTTGGGTGCTCTAACAACCTCTCAGGATGAGATGAACTTCGGACTGGGCCAGAACTATGTAACTAAAGAAAGAAGCACAAGTCATCCACTGGGCACAGCACAGATGCAAGTCAGTGAACTATGGCATCTGAAAGTAGCTGGCTCCCTGAGTTTCTGCTGTGTCAGTGGATACATCTTGCGAAGAGAGTCCTTAAATTTTTAAAAACCACCTTGGGTGATTCTAATGGTTATGTCGCTGGACTCCACGTAGTCGACCGCGGTTCGAGTCCCGGATCCGGTGGCTTAAACTCACGCCGGGCGCGTGTGTGTGCATACCCAAGATCCTGAGAGGAGAATGGAGGAGAAGGGATTGTGGCGTGACCATCCCCCCTGGGGGGTGATTTCTCGCTTTCTGTCTCTCTGTCTGTCTCTGTCTGTCTAGTGAACGCATGCGCCCTATAGCAAAAACCTCTCCAAAAAAAAAAAAAGAAAGAAAAAAAAGAAAAGGAAAAAGCACTTTTAACATAGTGTTGCGATTGTGAATCAATAAAATGTGGAATATATATATATATATATATATATATATATATATGTATATATATATATATATATATATATAAATAGTGTTGTGAGTAACCTGAATCTGGACCTCACTCTGCTCCTTACTGCATATATGGCTTCGGACAAGTTTACCTCTGAGCCTCAGAATCTTTAGGTGAAAAATGGAGAGCATAAGCTGGGGGGCTTAAACAATATAAATGTATTATCTCACAACTCTGAAAGCTACAAGTCTGAGATCAAGGGGTTAACATGGTTCTTTTTTTCCCCAAAGGCTATGAGGGAGAATCTGTCTGTCTCCTCGTTTTTGGTGGCTTGCTAGCAATCTTTGGCATTCCTTCGTTTGTACAACTCTGCTTGTCCCTCTACAGGATGTTGTCCCTATTTGGCCCTCTGTGAACAAACTCTCCCTTTTATAAGGACAAAAGTCACATTGGAGGGACCAGCAGTTAGCGTAATGGCTATGTCGCTGGATTCCCACGTGGTCGACCGCAGTTCGAGTTCCAGACCCGGTGGCTTAAACTCACGCCGGGCGCGTGTGCGTGCGTGCCCAAGATCCCGAGAGGAGAATGGAGGAGAAGAGATTGCGCGTGGCCATCCCCCCGGGGGATGATTTCTCGCTTTCTGTCTCTTTGTCTCTCTCTGTCTGTCTGGCGAGCGCACATGCCCTATAGCAAAAACCTCTCAAAAAAAAAAAAAAAATGTCACATTGGATTAAAGACCTACCCTACTTATTATCACCTCATCTTAATCAATTACAATTTCCAACCATCCTATTTCCAAATGAGGTCACATTCCAAGATACTGAGGGTTATGACTTCAACATTTTGAATTTTTGAAGGATACGATTCTATCTATAACTGGTACTTCCCTCTCAGCTGCCCTGAGACTTGAAGGAAACGACGTGTACAGCTTCTTTAGCAGAGTATCTGGCATTTAGAAGATCTAATAAATGATAGCTGTTAACTAGTATTATATTCTACTACGTCTCACAACACAATACTGGGAGTGTGTGTGACTCCTTCGTACATTTTCTACTGGTTAAATAATACAAATATAATTTAAACAAGAGCATTGGTCCTTTCAAAATATTTTTAATATACTAGGAAAAATATGTGATCTGCTTTCTATATTTAACAAAATATAAGAAAATACAATAATTATGCTCATCCTACTAATGCACTGAGGGTCTGAAAGCTTCCGGAAAAGAAGGCACCTGCTTAGAGCTTTCTTCTGCTTTATAAGACAACTTACTTTGTTTTAAAATGCTACTTTTAATTATTTTGCTTATACCCCAGGGTACTAAGCCTTTTCTAATCTTTTGCCTTTCGTATGAGTTTTCCCATTACTTCAAGGGTTTATTTACTTATTTATAATTTAACTAATAGAATTGTTGAATCCCTTGGAAATTAAGGTAATTTAAAGAGTTTATTGTTTAACTTAATAATTAAATTCCCTATGTCGTCCCAAAATATGGCACTCAATACAGAGAAAAGAGCCACCATAAAAAGTAAGTAGAACTGGGTAAGAGCAATTCTCAGAGTAACTGTCTTCTATCATTATCCTCCAGCAAATTATCCACTTTGCAGACTATCTGCTGAAAACTTAAAATCTTATCAGAGAGTTAAGTGAGAAACTAAGGTACTTTATTTTCCATGAACCCTCTAGTAACTTTTTGCAAATCTGAAAGCTCTCAAAATATGCCATTTCTCAGTTGGATGACCAACAAGATATGACAACAATAGGTGCAGTGGTTAATTTTATGTGTCAACCTGACTGGCCAAGGTTAAGCATTAGCCCAGATTAGACATTATTTCTGAGTTTATGTGTGAGGGTATTTCTGGATGAGATTAGCATTTAAACTGGTGGACTCGTTAAGGTAGATGGTCTTCACCACTGTGGGTGGGCATCATTCTACCCATGGAGGGCCTAACTAGAGCAAAAAACAGAGGAAGGTAAAATTCATCTTTTTTTTCCTGCCTCACTGTTGAGGTGAGATGTCCCGTTTTATCTTCTCTGGTCCCTGGACTGAGAGTCATACAATTAACTACCCTGATCTTTTGAGTAAATTACACCACTGGATTTATTGAGTCTCCAGCTTATAGATAGAGATCATGGGACTTCTCAGTCTCCATAATTGTGTCAGCCAATTCCTCATAATAGATTTCTGTACACACACATATATATAATGATTCTGCTTCTCTGGACATTACTGACTAATGCATCCAAGTTTTCCATGAAATTATGGAAATTTCTACTTAGGGTCATCAGTATATGCTTAGAATCTGATCTTTGCAAGATTCAAAGAAAAGTCTTCAGACTCCTTCAAAATTATATGTGGGACACTATCTGGTAAGATAAAGAAAACCGAGAATGGTTTGCACTTAGAGTAATACCTTCCAACAGAGTCCCTTAGTCCAATGACCTGAGAAAAATAGCCTACAGTAATAACTTGCCTTTGGAAAACCCTTCATGACTGTTAAAGCACATTCAAGAGACTGGGTTTGATCCTGTGAAATAAGGTAAGGCATGTTTTACTATCTTCACTACAAAATGTTTTTTTATGTTATTAGTTTGTTTTCATCAAGGTGAACTTCACATATTATAAATTAAATCATTCCAAATTGAACAATGCCACGTTTAAATGGAACGATTCCATTTAGCATATCCACAATATTGTGCAACTACCACCTCCATCTAGTTCCAAAACATTTTCATCACCCCAAAAGAAATCCTGTGCCCAATAAATTATATCCCCTAGTCCACCCCCTGCACCTCCATTTCCTGGCAACCACCAGTCTGCTTTCAGTCTCTATGGATTTACTTGTTCTGGATATTTATATAAATGGAATGATACAATATGTGACCTTTTGTACCTGACTTATTTCATTTAGTATACTATTTTTAAAGCTCATTCAAGTCTTAAAGGGCTATAAAGTATTAGAAACAAAGGACATGTGACAGAGACCTTCTGTGACCAACAGAAGCTAAAACATTTACTATCTGGTCCTTTGCAGAATAAAAAAATTGCCAACCCCTGCATTAGCCCCAAATTTAGCCTTGTTCCAATGTACTGAATGCTAACATGCATGTGTAGACACACCCAGAACATGTACATACACAAGTGTGCATCACTTTTATAATTATAATTATGAAAATTCTTACTTTTCATAATTATTGAGCTTATTTCGATTTATAAGTAAATAAAACATAATTATCCCATGTCTCCACTAAACTCTTTATTTCTTCCATGAGAGAGAATGAGAGACAAGGAAAGACAGAGAGACAAGCATCTCCAACATGGTCTTCACCATGATTCACCCCCTTCTCAGCCAGCCCAGATCATGGCCACATACCTGTCCATGACACGGACAAGGAAGTCCCAGGATGTGAAGCCAAGACCTTCTCATGTAGGTCTAGTTGCATTACCACTGTACCACTTCCTGGCTGCTAAATAATATTATTGATTTACAATAAAAGTAGAATTCCTAGTATTAACAAGAATACCCAGGCAGACACAGAAATTAAGTTGTCATTTCCTTGTGAAAATGGGCTTCGTTCCTGTGGTTGCACAATGACTTGATGTTACTGAATGCCCAAAATAATTACATGCAGAGAAATCGTGTGACTTCGTAAGTCATCTGTTAAGGGAATTTAAAAGATAAAGATGAGTCTAAAATAGAAGTGGTTATTTGTGGTCCGGCCATGGTGTAGCAAGCAGTAAGGTACCACTGTTCAAGGCTAGAATGCATGGGAGGCCCAGGTCCCCAGACCAATTAATCAAGACAGGCCGAGCTCAACGGCACATACCTGTAATCCTAACTGAGAAGCCAGGGCAGGAGGATTGTAGCATACTGAGGTGCTGTCAAAACCTCTCTCTTGGGGTCACAAGTGGCATGGTGGCTAAGGCACTGGACTCCCACATGGCTAACCATGATTTGAGTCCTGGATCCAGCAGGTTGAAACTCACACCAAGCATATGTGCATGCATGCCCAAAATCCCAGGAGGAGAATAGAGGAGAAGGGATTGAAATGTGACCATCCTCCCTGGGAGGGTGATTTCTCAGTTCCCTCTCACTCTCTCTCTGTCTCTCCAGCAAGCACACTCACCTATGGGAAAAAACTTAACAACAAAAACCTTCTATTTTCCTCCTTTCCTCTGTCTCCCTCTCTCCATCATTAAAAAATAATTTAAAAAGTGTTGTTTAAGAGTAAAAAGTTAGTTACAACCCAGTACACCTGCAGTGGTCAGGTTGGCCTTTGGTATGTCCAAGGAACAAAGGAAGGTTAGGGGTTTTAATACAAAGGGAAAACCACCTACATTCTTTGGAAAGAGAGCTTATTGGCACTTGTGCATTGCAGCAGCTGGTGAGTTTTGATTGGCAATCAGTGGCAGCAGCTAATCTTAATATCATGGCAGGCAATTTCATTGTCAGTTGCTGGGTAAAACTAGTCTTAAAATCATTGCAGGCCGTTTTATTGAATTGGCCCAGTAGGTAGTCGCTGAAATAGTCATTTGCAATCTGAGTGTTTCTCCCTGCGTTCTCTGGACTCTGGCTTTAGTTGAGTATAACAAGCATGCTCTCATTTACATGCTCGGCTTCCACACAGCTCAGCTCCTTCCCTTTGTTCTTTCACTGTCTTGGTGTTCATTGTCCAGAAGCTGATCTTGAGGAGGGATCCACGTGCCGAGGGCTATTTTAAGAACTGGGGAAACTGGAGAAAGGATAGTCCAGTCAGGCAAGGAAAAGAAGCCACGTAAGGTGCAATCTCAGGCAGAATCTCAAAGGGGGTGCTTGCGCCTGATCTTCTGGGGTACTCCAGAGGGTCAGTTATAGCTCAGAGTTGTTCTAGTTGCCACAAGGGAATTGTGGTTTTCACACTCTCACCCGTCAGTCCCTGATAGCATCCCCTAGGGGGTGTAAATTCTGTGCTCAGGCAAAGGCATCCAGTAACCCAAGTGTTGGGGTAGGTGGATAGTTAGACATAAGCAGGGAGAGGAGGATGTAGAGGCCCATGGCACTGCCCATTGGCAATGTCCCAAACTGTCCTTTGTGCTATTTTGCAATTTGGAACATCCCTCTACTCAAGATAGGGGGCAGCACAGAGGAGCTGCAGCTTGGAGCATGCTCAGTGCTGAACCTAGGAAGCATAACTTGAAGGGACTTTATGTAATTTGGAATATGCTCAGTGCTGAGCTTGGTTGCCCTCCAGTAACCTTTAGCTCATTCAAATATTATTTGCATTGACTAATGGGAAATTGTTAGGTAACAAAGCCCAAGTGAGCGTGTACTGAAGTGAAAGGGGAGGAGCTGAGATTCATAAGGCAGAAACTTAATGCTGGTATCCACCCTTAGGCCCAGCCGACTCTTACCTCTCTGGTATGTACCTTCATTTCCCCTACTTTGTGTTTTACCCTGCTATAAAGCTTTGTTGTTCCACTATACAATTGCCTCTTGACTGAATTCTTTCTTCCAAGAAGTCAAGAATTGAGGTATTTTTCCTTATGATAACACAGAGGCAGACCTCCAAAACAACCAGAGGCTGATGGGAACAAATGCACACTGAGGAAGGAGGGTATTCAAAAGTATCAGCAAGGAATATAGAAATGACCGGGCACAGGCCCATACAGGTGGTCCTGACTTACAGTGGTTCAGCCTGCAGTTGTTCGACTTGACGATGGTGCAAAAGTGATATGCATTGCATTCAGGGGAAGCCATCCTGCAGATTTCGGATTTTGACCTTCTCCTGGACTAGAGCTACTTTCTCCTGAGATGCTGGGTAGCCAGGTAAGTCACAGCTCCCAGTCACATGATTGCACAGATAAACAACCAATACTCTACAGTGTACGGTGTTGCCAGCATTTTGGGATATGATTCTCCCCAGCTGTGGGCTAGTGAAAAATTCTCAGCACCTTGAAGATACGCTAGGCTAAGCTGGTTGATAAGAAAAGTGCTCCCCAACCTTTTTGGCACCAGGACCAGTTTCAGGGGAGGGTATGGATTGCAGGATAATTCAACATATTACATTTATTGTGTATTTTATTTCTAATATTATTACATCATAATAGATAATGAAGTTATACAACTCATCATAATATCGTATTTGCAGCCTCTCCCCAGTGCTACATCATCGCCTCAGCTCCATCTCAGATCGTCAGGTATTATGTTCTCACCAGGAGCATGCAGCCTAGATCCCTCACATGCGCAGTTCACAGTAAGAGTCCCACTCCTATGAGAATCTGATGTTGCTGCTGATCTGACAGGAGTTGGAGCTCAAGCTTTAATGAGAAAAGGAGCAGCTGTAAATACAGATGAAGCTTCGGTGATTTGCCTGCTATTCACCTTCTGTTTTGTGACCCAGTTCCTAACAACCCGGTACCAGTCCATGGCACAGGGGGTGGGGACTTTTGGGTTTGATGTATTAAATGCATTTTCAATTTACAATGAGTTATTGAGATACAACTCCGTGGTAAATGAAGGAGCATTATTTACCACATTCACCACACACTGCCAGTGTCTTTGCACAGGGTTTTACAAATTTATCCTTGAAATAATATGGAGAGAGAATATTATGTGAACTTTTCCTTTCTCTTTTTTTTTTCTTTAAGTTTTTCCACAGGGTATTTGTGCTCATGGGGAGAGACAGAGAGAAGGAAAGTGAGAAATCACTCCCCAGGGGGGACGGTCACACTGCAATCCCTTCTCCATTCTCCTCTAAGGATTTGGGGCACACGCGCACACACACCCAGTGTGAATCTCAAGCCTCCAGGTCCGGGACTTGAACCATGTTCAGCCATGTAGGAATCCAGCACCTTAACCACCATGTCATCTGCTGGCCCTCAGTCATTGTTCTTAATTCCTACAATCAGTTTAATAGCTAGTCTTCATCAATACTTAAAAGTTTATATTTCAAATTTAAACATTTCAACTCTCAGTTAGGCTTTAGAAATTCAATAGAATTATTATAACAAAAAAAGCCAGATTCTTCCATTTCTTCGTTCCTCTGCCTATTTAGGTTAGGAACTTTGAAAAGCCCTGTGAAGTCCTCCAGATTCCTTGGCTTTGATTTATATAATGTTCTGGTGGCCTTAGAAGATTCTCATCTAACTTGTGAATAAAGACTATTTTTATGCTCTATTTCAACCTTCAATTCTTCTGTAGATAGGGAAGAGCATATCATTGAGATCATTGTAATACATTGTGCAGTTACCATATACCAAAAATATGAGCATATTTTAGATCCACAGGCATGTTTGGCAGTGCCTGTATCCTGAAAACAGGCTATATCAATATGTATATATGAATATTCATATACATACATATACACTCTCCTAAGAAAATTGGATGACTATTAAAGTTACATAATTGCCATGTTATATCCAGCTTTACCTGTTGTCCATTCTACTTACTGGTATTTAAAATCATGACATTTGGGCCAGCAGATGGCATAGTAGTTACATCATTGGACTCCCACATGGCTGACCATGATTCAAGTACCGGATCCAGTGGCTTGAAACTCACACCAGGCACATGTGCATGCATGCCCAAGATCCCAGGAGGAAAATGGAGGAGAAGGAATTGTGGCATGACCACCCCCACTCCCAAGGAGGGGGGGGGGGGTATTTATCTCTTTCCCTCTCACTGTCTCTGTTTCTCTCTTTCTGTCTAGCAAATGCACACGTCCTAAGGCAAAAACCTCTATAAAACATAAATAAATAAAGTAAAATCATCACACTCATGAATTTTTGTTTACTGCGTAATTTATCTCACATGCTCAGTTGCCTGTTGCTGATTTACTAGAAAGTTTTCTGAAATCAGTGTATCTTCCTGCCACTGAAGTACTGCTTATGAGATTTTTTTTCTGTCTTCTTTAAACTTATGTTACAGAGCCTAGGAACCATCTTATCACCAAACTCTAAACCTTCTGAAAATCTAAGAGCTAATGAAAATGCCAACAAATTACTAGAAGCGTCTCTGACATGTCAGTAGCTGTCTTCCTTTCTCTTGCTGAAGAACACATCCTTTCTGCTTGAATTAAGAGCCAGCTGTCAAACATGATAGTCTGCTACCCAAAGAGTCAGACACAGCCATGGGAGTTGGGATAAAGAGAGAAAAAATAGAGAAATTTCTACATCCTCTTTTGAAAAGCTTTTCTTTAGATAAATCTTGTTTAAGTGAAGGGAGGCAAGTATATTTTGTTGAACTCAGCTTCCTGATTGTGGAAAGAGGAAAGCCATTTGTAAGGGTAAAGAGTAGGCATCAAAGTATGGTTGGATGTGCCCACCCACCTTCTTTTGCCAAATGATTAAGCACTGATACAGAATGCCGAGGTTAATGTCTAAGGAGTCTCAATTTCCCAACAGAAAAGAACTGTTTATTTGAAAACAAACAACACAAAATCAATTGACTGTCTCTTTTAAAACTTACAGAAGATTTTTAAAGAAATCTTTTTTCCTGAAAAAAGTAAATATGGGGACCAGCAGATGGCATACTGTTTACGCTGCTGGACTCCCACATGGCCGAATGTGGTTTGAGCCCCAGACCTAGCAGCTTGAAACACATGGGGCGTGTGTGCATGCATGCCCAAAATCCTGAGAGGAAAAAGAAAGAGAAGGGATTTCAGCATAGCTATCTCCCTCAGGAGGGTGAAATCACCCTCAGGGGTGATTTCTCATTTTCTGTCTCTCTAGTGAGTACATGCATTCTTCAGTCAAAATCTCTCTCTTAAAAAAAAAAAAAAAGAGGGACCAGCAGTTAATGGCTATGTCGCTGGACTCCCATGTAGTCGACTGTGGTTCGCGTCCCGGACCCGGTGGCTTAAAACTCACGCTGGGCGCATGTGCGTGCGTGTCCAAGATCCTGAGAGGAGAATGGAGGAGAAGGGATTGCGTCATGGCCATCCCCCCTGGGGGGTGATTTCTCACTTTCTGTCTCTACCTCTCTCTGTCTGTCTGGTGAGCACACGTACCCTATAGCAAAAACCTCTCAAAAAAAGAAAAAGAAAGAAAGAAAGAAAGAAAGAAAGAAAAAGAAAAGAAAAAAGTAAAAGTAAATATGCTTTCCTCCAAATATTAACACGATGTCTCTCCTACTTCCTCTTTTTCACACTTACAAATTTTCTTTATGTCATTATCATAGTAGTAGTGCAAGACAAATCTGTTACAACACTTCGGCTTCAGGTGAACATGTGGGCTTCCTCCCTTATTGGGAACAACAACAAATTCATTTAAATGGTGGTATCTCTAGGACACAATCACGCCAGATCTCCTTGCTTCTATGCAAAAGTCAAAGTTTTCCAGACTTTGGCTCTCATCACCTTCTCTTCCTTAACCTCTCTACCTGGTACCACAGAGCAAACACCAGTAAGATCATCAGCCCTCAGGGGAAATTAACAATGTTTTTCTTGCTTATCTATTTTACCAAACACAATATTTTATATATATATATATATATATATATATATATATATATATACACACACACACACACACACATATATACATATAATTTTTTGAAAGATTTTTGCCATACGACATGTGTACTCAGAGGGCATGGCCATGCTGAAATCCCTTCTCCTCCATCCTCCACTCAGGATTTTGGACATGTATGTTCATGTATCTGGCATGTTTTTCAAACCATGGGGTCCAGAACTTGAACTGTGCAGTTGGCCATGTGGGATCCAGCTGCCTTAACCACCATGTCACCTGCTAGCCCAATCTCATCTTATTTTTATATCTTACATCTTTATATTTCATCATACATATATACATAATATGTAACATGTATATTATATATAACATACATATTGTATATTATATAGTATATAATTTTAATGTAATTTCTTATATAATATACAATGTTATATAATAAATTATATGTATTATACATATATAGTTGTTGGCCAAAGCCAAATGTCAGCAAGTTTACAAGTTTACACGTGTTTTCTTGATGCAATTCACAAAGTGACCAGCAGTTTTCAATTTTTTATGCACCACAGCATTTAAGGGGCTATGCATGGTGCTTAGTTGGTTAATCCACCATTGAAGCGACTACATTCATTTCTCATACCTTGGAAGCATTACAACATGCTCCTCAAATTCAAAGCTATCAGGTCGTTGCTGTGAGTATCCTCTGCAACCACATTCAAAAGAAAATAATTTGTGGCAGAACGTTCATTTTAGGGCAAAATGCAGCTGGTTTCCATTAGGTTCAACACCAGAAGCAGGGAACTCAAACTCGGTAGTCTTTGGTCTCACCTGAGTCTGCTGAGAGTCGAATTCTTTTCGATGTAAAGAATCTGGACTGACGCAAATGCTGCCTTCCATTACAGCTGAATATTACTGTAGTCATAAAAGTCTACTTAACTATTATCAATTCAGAATATTATGGTTCTTCCAGAGGTGGACCCTATAAAATAAAAGATATAAAAAGAGGCTTGTAAGATGTGCATTTATGACACCATTCATCTTTACCTTACACCATTGTTTAGTTGCCCAATCATTTTCACATATACTACCTAGATCAGTAGAACTAGTGTCAGAGAAAAAAGTAATGTGTAGTATGTGACATGAAAGGCAGTGTACGTGTGTGTGTGTACATTCGTGTATGTGTGCGTGCTTGCTTCCTAAGCTCAATTTACCACCAAGCATGTCTCAGTCATTTCAAAAGTACTAAATGCACAAATAAATCCATTGGGTCGTCAGAAAAGTCATGTGTTTTTCTGGTTTTCTATGCAAAAATGCATCATGACTTTTCAGATGACACAATGTAACTACCAATTCTTTTCTAAAAGTAACTACATCAACTACAACCCATTATATTTCTTGTCATTTCAAATGCAACAACAAATGCCAAGTGGTTCATCACAAGAAGAGAATATATACACATTACAGGTTAATAATCACTTCATCGAACATTTTCTAGGATCAACAGAGACCAATTTCACATCATTTTTGGTGATGTTTTCTTGTACTTACACAACTTTTTAAGGAATGTAAAGAGAAAAGAGTATTTGTTAACATGGTGTTTAAGCTGTAATGATATCAAGTTCTCTAAAACTATATTCAAGTCTGGATCCTTAATGCAGAAAATACTTTTCCATGCATCAAGTCAGTAGTCCAATATTTCTGGATTAACCAAAGAAGACTGTCTTCCTTCCTGGCTACATGGTCTGTATCCTGAGTTTTAAATGCCGTATATTTCAAGTCAATTTCACAGCCTAACTTTAGGCTGTCAGACTTGTGTTTCACTATGCTGTAACTCTTGTTTACTGATTTTATGCCTGACTCCTAGAATTTATGGTCTTTTGCAAGAGTTTCCAGATAAGATCCTCTCGGCTTTCAGCTCATTTTCAATGAAGAACCAGAAAATTATTCAGAAATACAGTATGTTAAAAGAAGGATGATTTTCTCCCTCTTCTCAAATGCAGTTTTCTAAACATGCTGATGGTAAACACTAGAGAATTAAGTGAGACTAACTTCAAACCTCCATTACTTACCTATGGCAGCAAACTCTATAGCAGCAAACTCGCCTTTCTCACTCTTAACTTCATGTACTTTATTAACGAACTTGAGGGCTTTTGTAAAGAGACGGTGTAAGAGAAGTGAAATGTAGTGGACCTGGCACTTAAACACCTAGTCCAGTCTTGAAGAATTAACCAAATTATGAAGAAAGTTAAAACAATCACTCTTAGAGCGATCATGGGAGTAAATACGAAGAAATGGGCCATCAATCTGATTAACTGTTTCTTTCCTTTACTGTTCTTGAATTTCCTGAATATGAAAGGGTTTCATCAGTAAAGATCTGCTGTCCTATTTAATTAGTATGATGGGGAATCTCAGAAGGAAGGGAAGCAGATTGCCTAATTACCTGAGTTGTTCTAAGTAGTCCCACATGGTAAAATCCTTTCTTCTCTACAAACTGGATTTCATCTCCTCTCAAAAGTCTTTCAGCTCCTAAATTCTCAGGAAGGGGAATCCCACCAGCAGTGATCTCGGCCTTTTTTTGCAGTTATATTCTCTTTAGTTTGACCTCTAGAGGGCGATCCTTCCCAATTTTAATAGGATCTGATTCTACAATCCTAAACTGGAAAGTAATCTGGTGAGGCCAACCAGGGGGGAAAATTGTCACTACTGCTCCCAAGTTTCCTGTGGCACACCAACCAAGCCAGTCTTCACTGTTCACACTCTGCCTTTTCCTTTTCCATCCTTTGCTCATAAAATATTGAGCTACCTGAAACTATTTCAGTGTCAATAAAAAAGACAGGGAATCCCAAAACTCACCTCCCTGGCATGTAACCTTTACTATCTTCCTTGTGTAATTTTGTTTCTTGGCACCATAGGAAAATATTAGATGTCTCTCTCTAACTTCCTTTTCCTGGGTTTCATTTGTTTGGTTTGGTTTCTAAGAAGAGATAGAATGAAAGTGTTTTACCATATAGAACAACGACAATGTTACTCGTGAAGAACATGTCATATAATAAATTATAAATAAGGCCATCTATTGTGGACTCACTACACACACACACACACACACACACACACACGACCTAATATATCCTGTTCTTTATAAATTAACATTTCCAAAGTGTGAAATCATGGGCAAATGTCACCTTATTTCTCATTGACAGAGACAGAATTTTTTTTTTTTAAGGGTTTTTGCCTTAGGGCGCTTGTACTCACTGGAGAGACCGAGAGAAACAGTGTGAGAGAAAGTGAGAAATCACCTGCTGGGGGATAGCTATGCCACAATCTTTTCTCCTCCATTCTCCTCCTGGGATTTTTGGGCACATTCTCACATATACCTGGCATGAATTTCAAGTTGCTGGATCCAGGACTCGAACCACAGTCGGACATGTAGGAGCCCAGCACCCCAACCACCATGCCACCTACTGGTCCTGACAGAGATAGAATTGAATCCCACAGTTTAAAAATGTTTATCTGAGATTTCCTTGCTAATCCACCCATTCTATAATTCCACCACTGGGTTCCCTGCAAAAACAAGAAATAGCATTTACTGAGCACTTTCTGTGTACCAGGCACTGGGAAAGGCTTTTGATCTGCCTTATATTATCTAATCCTTACAACTCAAGGATATGTTATTATCCACTTTACAAACAACAAATCTGTGGCTTAGAGACATTATGTAATCTGGCCAACATCACTCAATGACTATTTTTTAGAGAGGTTTTTTATAGGGCACGTGCGCTCGCCAAAAAGACAGAGAGAGACAGAGAGACAGAAAGTGAGAAATCACCCCCCAAAGGGGATGGCCACACCACAATCCCTTCTCCTCCATTTTCCTCTCAGCATCTTGGGCATGTACACACATGCTCCCGGCGTGAGTTTAAGCCACCAGGTCTGGGACTTGACCCACGGTCGACTACATGGGAGTCCAGAGGCATAGCCATTAATGCCAACTACTGGTCCCCAATGATTATTTTTAACTAGAGGACAAGCCACTTCTGTATAACTGAGTCTATTTCCTTGTCCACTAATGTCAAGTGGACAAGAAGCTATGAATACTACTCTAAAATGTCTCCAAATCTGTAAAGTTTTTTGTTTGTTTATGTCTTCCATAATGTCGAACCTGAAACCTTCCCATGTGGGTCACATTTTGCTGTTACACCACCATCTGGTCCCCTCCAAATCTATGAATTTTTAAGTACTCCCTTCTTGCAAGGGCAGTAAGAAGGATTCAAAGAAATCTTAGAGAAAAACTAGGAGCCAATTTTCTCAATATCCACCTCCACCCCTAACACCAATACTGACTTATTTCTTAGAAAAAGCCCAAATTCTGGCTTTGGACTACCTTGGAGAGGCTGCATTAAGTAAGTTATTTAATTATTTAATTTCCCTGGACCTCAGTTTCCTCATTTGGAATCTTGGCTAATAACATATATCCACAAGTGAGTTTAAATAAATAGCTATATATTAAGTACTTACAACAATATCTGGTAAGTACTCAGTAAACGCAAACTCTTCCTATTTTTGTGTGAGGTCAAAAGAAAATGAGGTTTAATCATTGAAAACTATGAAAGAGGATCACTACCTTGGGGAAAACAATAAAAGAAAATATACATCAAGAAAGCTTTAAACTGAAGACTTTTTTTTTTATATAGCTCTACTTATTTATTTTAATTTGACCAGAGAGGGACAGAACGAGTGAGAGAGAGAGAGTAAGACACCAGTTCTGGGACTTGAACTGCAGTCGGCCATGTGGGAGTCCAGTACCCTTAACCACCACACCACCCGCTGGCCCCTAAAATGAAGAATTTTTAAAGACCTTAAGAGGTTGTGTAAATATCCCCACTTTGGCTTTGTTTTCTGTTTCATCTTTGAGGTGACAGGACATCTACAACTGCATAATGAGGTTGTTTATAGGCAAAGAAAAAGCCTACCTAGTTATAAATTGTGTGCAGGTTTCAAACCAAAGGCCAGATCCACCCGCTGCCCCTTTGCAGTGATACTGAAATATCTTATTTCTTTAAGAATACTCCAAAAAGCAAAGCTGTCCTTGCAGAGAAAGAAAAACATCACACCAATCTTGCTTCCTACTTGACATCTCACCAAATTCAGGATCATCTCAATATCCCAAACTTCTAGCCGAGTTTTTATCACCCTCTGTCCTTAACAGCTCAGTCTGCACGGAGGGTAGAGCCTCTTCTTTGGAAATAATGACCCACATTTTCAGTTCAGGGATAGCTTTCAGCAAATATTATATTTGGCAAGCAATGAGTACACAGAACACTATTATTACATGGACTCCTCAGTCTCTATTTACTTGCTTTAAACTTCTTTTATATCGAAGCCATCTGTCAGTGATGCAAGTTGTCAAAGGAGATAAATTCTACCCCCCGTTGGGAGCAGTTGGTAGAAATGACACAAGTGGGTATTGGGTGGGTCCACTTGGAAGGATCAGACTCTAGCTTTCAAAGTTCTACCTATTTGTATGGCCACAGCTCTGTATATCAACCCATTCGTCTTCTAAAGAGCCTCTGTATGCAGCACTCACAGTGAAAATAGTTATAAAAGAGGTGGGTGGCTTCCTGCCTCGATAATTGATCTGACTAACCCAGCTAAGAGTTTATGAAGGGATAGCAATTTGCTCCAATCATACACATACACACCTTTAACCCAGCGCATGCACACGGCAGCCTTTAATTTATGCCCCCTAATTTCAATTCTATTGCTACCTTCTTGCATTAACATTCACATGAACCTTTTTCTCTCACGCTATCACAGGCTTCTCACTTGTGTCACTGTTGATACATTGGGCCTATCATTCTTTACCGTGGTGCAAGCAGGATATCTTGTGCATTGTAGGTTATTTACCAATATTCCTAACCTCTACCACCATAGGCCATAGTAAACTCCCCCTTCAGTTGTGACAATGAAAAATTTTTTCACACATTGCTAACTTCCCCTGGCAGGACCAAATTAACCCCTGTTAAGATTCACTCATCAACTGGTATCCCATACCTTTGTTTTTGCCACAGAGCACATGTGCTCGCTGGAAACAGACACAGAGAGGAAAAGTGAGAAATCACCCCCTCCCCCATAGGGGATGACCACACCGCAATGCAATCCCTTCTCCTCCATTCTCCTCTCAGGATTTTGGACATGCATGCACATATGCCTGGCATGAGTTTTGAGCTGCCTAGTCTAGGACTCAAATTGCAACCAGCCATGTGGGAATCCACCCCCTTAACTACCCTGCCACCTGCTGGCCCCCATATAGCTTTTAAATAGCATTCAATGTTTGATTCTCATTTTGAATGTTAGTAGTAAATACTGAAGTTTTATCCCCTCCCACCCAATTCTGTACTTTGCTTTTCTTTACCAGTGAATGGAAGACCGTTACCTAAAATATCATAAAGCCTTAATGCAGCATTGTTGATTTATGAAAACTGTAACCAAATCACTGCATGATCATCCAAGTCAGTAAAAGTGAAACTGAGGTATCGCATTGTCTCTGGGTACTTGTTCGTAGTCAGTTTCATTATTGGTTTACAGTATCTGTCCACAGCAAAAACGTCTTGCTTACTCTCCCTCCAAAATGCCTGCATCAGGTGAGGCCCATAGGCGCCTCAAGACAACAGCAAACAATTGCTTAACTGTGGATGATGCCATAGTGCTGCAGAGCAGGTGCAATCTGGCCCAGGAAGCAGTGGGAACTGAACAATAATACTGCCTCTATCTAGCCTGATTGTTAAGGAAGTAAAAACAACCTGTATATTCAAAGGGTAGACATCTGTGGCATTGGGGCCAACCCAAGATCAGGTTGTGAAGTATGCCCGAGTCATGTGGGGGTCACATGCTTCATGTTTTCCACATGTTACTAGCTTCCAAGTTTAGTCTTTTTCCTTCCCTTGAGCAGCTCTTAAGGACTGCCTTTCCCAGTGGTTTCTGGTGCTTAAATTGTCCTCCCATCTGTAGTGACCGTTCCTGGATCCCATTTCTGGCTGCTTTCACAAACTAATCTGCAGTAATTTATAAACTGGTGGTTCATAGACCAAGTAACCACTACACCTCTGAATTACACATTTCTTTAGCCAGCAAGGTGTTCTTAAACTCTTTGGTTTAACAGCCAATGTTTATAAACCCAAACGTGTTGTCTAAAAAAGCCAGATTTCCAGCTTCTCTTGAAGAACTTGCATGTGAAGCTGCTTGCATTGAAACAGTTGGTGGTGGCTAAGCTGTAGCAACCGCTTGGACAGATCAGAGTGCGTGCTCCCTGGTTCATCCCAGGGCTTGATCTCCTCATTTCTTTGTGTGACCTCCCTTGCCCGGGGAGGCCTCTGAGTTTCTGACCCTCTCATTTGGATACTAGAGATTCACTCTTTAAAGTTCTAATTATTTCTGGAAAATGGAATAAGGGTAATGGAAGACGTAATCAAATTTCAATGATGACTTACCCAACTGCAGGGGCACACTGCTAAGACACTGTGCTCCAAGGCTGGAAGCACATGGAAGGCCTGGGTTCCAGTCCCAGTCCAGTCTACATCCCAGGCACAGTTGCCGGAACCTGTAATCCCAGTAACTAGGGAGGCTGAAGCAGAAAGATCACAAGCTCAACGCTGCTCTGGTCAACATAGCAAGACCCTGTCAAAATAATCATAATCATAATCATAATCATAATCATAATAATTTTTTTAAAATGGAGCCAGGCATGATGGCCAGGGCCTGTAGTCCCAGCTGGGAGACTGTTGTTTGTTGTTGTTGTTTTTAATCAGGCCAAAAACAAGACAAAAAAAAAAATAAATAATAATCTTTTTCTTCTAAGTCTAATTATAGGAAAAAATATGAATTAATTTTTTAATCATTTATTTTCCTATTTTTTTACATTTAATCATTATTCATCTTCACAGTATACAAAAGGAATCTTCCCAGCATGAATACACTGCATATAACTCTTATCAAGCACAATTTTTAAGTGCTATGGTCAAATGCCAGCCAGAGTTTGAAGCACTTTACATGAATTATTTTTATCTAATTCTCACAACCACCATATGAAGTTACTTGTTCCAAATAGAAAGGAACCTGGCGGGCATGATAACTCTGAGAAGCAACCACTTTTACTATCCCCATTTTACAAGTGAGGGAATTGGGACTCAGAGAAGTTAAGAAACTCTCCTGAAAGTACTTGTCAAATATCTACAAATGAGAAATGATCTACTGTCTACATCAGCTTTCCAGAGACAGCCCAAAGCTGTTTTGTTTACTGTCTCTGAGATGCAGCGGCATAATCTTGCACACTAACCTTCGAAAATTCAGAGCTAAAAAGTACTTGCCCCTGACTCTTAGGAGTGTGACCAAGGCAAGAAAATAGTGCTAAAAATTATTTCAGCAAATTGGAAGACAAGGAATACCCTTTGGCAACAAAGTGACTCTCTGTCATCTGGAATGTCAGAACAAATTGTGTCCACTGTTGATAAAATGAGGTCAACAACTGAAGACCCCTTGCTTGAGGTATCTACTCCTGCTCATATCCATCCATCCAATAGAGCTTCTGAATTTGCTTGTCTGGAGTAAGACATGTACCAGGATCCTAGGTTTCCCCATCAATCATGATGTCTTGGAAAAAAAACCATAATGTTATCATATAGAATGATCACGAATCTATTCACAAATTAGCTTTTTCTCTTTGAAAAAACTTTATCAATATCCAGTTCCTTAAGGAAATGTTCTTTTTTCAGAAATAAAAAAGCATGCTGGGAATGTAGAATAATATGGTCACTCTGAAAAATAGTTGGGCAGTTTCTTTAAGGAGATTAAACATACTTACCGTGTAACTTAGCAACTGCATTTATCCAAGAAAAATGAAACTGTATGTCCACACAAACCTGTACATAGTTGTTCATAAGAACTTTATTTGAAATAGCCAACAAACTATTCCATGGTACATCCATGCTAAAGTACCATGGAACGGTACTCAGGAGTAAGAAGGAATGAACTATTGGTACACACAATTGGATAGATTGCAAGGACATTATAGTGAGTGTAAAAAGTCAATCTCAAAAGGTCACATAATATATGGTTTCCCTCATATACGTGTCTCAATATGACCAGTCTATGAAAATGAAAAACAGAGAGGCTGTTGTCAGACCTTAGGGATGGTGGGGGTAGAGGTGGGTAACAAGGGACAACCTCTGAGGTGATAAGTTCTGTGTCTTAATTGTATGGTGGTTGCACAAATTTATGGATATAATAAAATGACACAGAACTAAATACACATTGTACTGAAATCAGTTTCCTGGTTTTACTGCTATATTATAATTATGTAAGATGTAACCATTAAGATAAACTGATTGATTTGGAGAAGAGAATGCTATGTACTATTTTTGCAACTTCCTGTAAAGGACTGTAATTTCCAAAAATGTTTTATTTTTTTATAAAATAGCATGCTAAAGTCACTTTGGGCATCTAGGAAATGGCTAGTATAATGGAGATTGCTTCATCTCTAATGTATGTCTTCTAATTAGAATAACTAAAATTCGTGTATGTGATTAGGATTGGTGCTATGTGGGATTAATTTATGGGATTATGTGTAGGAGGGAACAGGATACTAATGAATGCTTCATAGTAGCCTTCTGGACCATAACTGTGGCCAACCTATGGCTTGCTGTTTTTCCTGTTCTCACAAATGACTTGAACTAAATATCCCTGAAGTCACTGACTTATCGTAGTCATTTTTCAGATGTTCTTACTCAAAGTTAATTTTTACCAGTTAGAAAAAGATTGATATGCTGTGGTTTAGCAAGTGTCCCATACACTCTGTAGTGGCTCAATAAATATTGAGTGGATGCCTAAATATTAAAAAATTAAGAGTAGATATATAAGCATATAAGAAGAAAAAAAAACATCAGAACACCAACATGGGAAATAGAGGAAGAAAATTAATAAACAAAACATCTTGTGCTGTTGTAGAGAACAAAGACCGAGTGGAAGGAGGAGGGCGTTTCTCATTTAGTGGCGCAGTGCTTTATATTAATACAAACAGAAAACACTGTAGTACTTCTCTCCAACATCAGACATTCTCATAGAAGCAATTGTGACAAACTGAATTGTTAGGTTAATCCGAGGAAACTCCTTTGAGTGCTAAGTCAAAGTCACAGTTCTATATGGCCACTTATAAAGACAGTCAATCTTTCAGAGTCGTTCCAGTACTGATTTCACTCCAAGAAGCAGTGGCTGAAAATGCTAATGGCTTCATTTATTCTAGGATGGTGAATAAGTATCTATTTCAGCCGGTATTTGTCTCTACTTAACCTAAATAAGTTTAGCCTTAATGTCTAATCCCCTCTGTGGTTTAGTCTGGAGTGGCGAGGTCAATACCTACAATACTTGGGCAGGGAATGGAAACATGTGAGTCAAATAAGGGGTAGTGAGACTTAGAGCGAATGAAAGCGCATGCCTCATCTGAAGTCATTCAAATCCAGCTATTATGAAAAACACACATCATGGGACCAGCAGATGGAGTAATTGTTACGTCATTGGATTTCCACGTAGTTGACTGCGGTTTGAGTCCCAGACCTGGTGACTTAAAACTCACACCAGGGGGGAAAAAAAAAAAAACAACAACAACAAACTCACACCAGGCACATGTGTGTGCATGCCCAAAATCCTGAGAGAGAGGAGAATGAAAGAGAAGGGACTGCAGTGTGGCCACCCCCTTGGGGGGTGATTTCTTGCATTCTGTCTTTTTCTGTTTCTCTGGAGAACGCACATGTCCTAGAGCAAAAATCCTCTTAAAACAAACAAAAAAAAATGCACATCACGCCAGCCTAACAAAACAGGGTCGGCTTGCCGATATGTAACTTCTGCTGAGACCATCTAGGCTCAATCACTGTTCACTTCAGTGAAGCACCACTCACCTCGTGTCCACTGGCTGAGGTGTAGGCCAGGCTTGTTTGTTTTCTTTTGAAGGATGACGAGGCAGCCAAAAGGAAGTGCTGAGGTTTGTTGCAGTGTGAGACTGAGGGATCCTCCCAAAGACACCCACTTGTTGAACTGTTTACATTATAAAGAGTTTGGCAGGGAATGTCAAGGTATCACCAGTGCAATGAAATAGGCTATAACTCCAAACACAGCAAGCCGTAGGTTGGGCACAGTTAGGGTCCAGAAGGCTGTTACCAAGCTGATCCCTCCTACTCATAATCCCATGCCAGCAATTTGTAAGATTTATATTGTCTTGGGTAAATTGTGAGGAAACTAGAAAAAAATTGCATCAACAGGGAGTAGCTTTTAAAAGCTGGTACATGTTGCTTTCTGTTGAGTTTGTTAGCCCTGTAGTGCTAAATCCCAATAATCTTAAATCTGGAAGAAATACCTATAAATCACCAACCCACTGGTGTCCATACCCCCCCATCTCTAAGCAAAATAATTCTAAATCTATTATACAGGCTAAAAATCTGGAAGCTTCCATTGTGTGAAATTTAGATTCAGGATCCAAATCATTTATTTAAAAAAAAAAAATACACTAGGCTGTTTACTGCTAAATGTTACTCTAACGGCCTGGCATCTGATCTATTATAAAATCCTATGTAGTTTGAGCCCTAGTTATATTACTGAATCTTCCTCTGTACTTCCAGATAGAAGGCTTTCAAAAATGCTTTCCTTTTGAGTCTTTATTTTAACTACAGGACAAATCTGAATCAGACATGTCACTACTCCAGGTATTCATGTATTAAGTTCTTTATTCAATGGCACTTACTTAACAGTTCTTATGAGCCACCATGTTAAATACCAAAAATAAAAAGATGAGTAAAACACAATACCCATGCTCAGAAAATTTCGACAGAAAGAAATAGAGGAGGCAACATTGCCAGCTGCCTCACAGCATGCATTCTCTCCTGGGGCTTAGGGAACCTGGCTAAAGAGTAAATCCAGTCCCCTGGTCAGTCACTGGGCAGATGAAACTTTTTGCCAACTCATGAGAAGAGGTATGTTGGAAGCTTTCCCCATACTGTTCAGAATGAGCTTCTGGAAGATTCTGTCTTCCTCTAGATGATACTGCACTGAATTCACCACCAACCTGAGGATAGAGCTGATCACAAGAGGTGCAGACCTGCCTGAAAAAGTCAGAAGGAAAGAGCCCCAGGGTGCATGAATTAAGGTAACTTAAAATCTATCTTACGTCTGGGCTTCTGGCTATGGGAGGCAGTGAACTTCTTTTTCATTTCAGGTCATTTGATTTGAGTTTCCTTATACTTGTGTACAAAATTGTCTGAGATGCTGATAGCAACTGCTCTACCCATAAGGAGAACCATGATTTGCACCAAGTTTTTCTCAAAAATGATAGTGATATCTAATACCACATTTGATGGCTTCCACTTCTCATTTAAGGCATCTGATGTTATTGGACACTTTCTCTTCCCTCTGTTCCCTTGTATTTTGGAGTGTTCCTTTCTTATTCACACCTATAAAGTAACTCAAAATATGATATATCTATAGATCTATTTTCAGTTCTAAAAAAAAATTTAGCAGAAATATCTTTAAAGTTAGAGTTTGTTCACATTACTCTGATATGGCTTTAGGATAGTTCAGCTGGGGACCAGCAGTTGGTCTAATGGCTATGTTACTGGACTTCCATGTAGTTGACCGCGGTTTGAGTCCCAGATCTGGCGACTTAAACTCACACTGGGCACATGTGCATGCGTGCCCAAGATCCCAAGAGGAGAATGGAGGAGAACGGATTGCGGCATGGCCATCCCCCCTGGGGGGTGATTTCTTGCTTTCTGTCTCTCTGTCACTCTGTCTCTCTGTCTTTCAGGTGAGCACACGCACCCTATAGCAAAAACCTCTCCAAAAGAAAAAAAAAAAAAAAGGATAGTTCAGCTAACTTAAGGGAATAGAGAGTGAATGCAGATACAGTGGACAATCTCTCAAGAATGTTTTCAGTCCTAAGAGCCTGTGAATTATGACTTTTTGTGTAGCAAGCAAGCAGAAATGTAAGCTGAACTCTACTCATTGCTGTTCTTAGTGGGAAAGAGCTAAAAGTAAACTAGGATGAGCATTTACAGTGACTCGGTTAAGGGGTGGGAATCCATCACCCATAATGATCCCATCCTTATAAGACTAATTCTAACTCTGAGGTTCTGTTGGCCTTGAACTTTCTGTAGCTTTAGTTTTTCAACCATCACTGTATATATCTCAACTATGTCATTCATTCTGAGCATAAACCATCATAGATTCAAAATGTGGTGGTGGTTGGGGGACGCTGGCTGGCAGGTAGGTGACATGGAAAATATTCTAGAACTGGCTTTAAAAAAATGTCTTTTATTCATGGTCCACACAAAACTGGAGGTAATAGCATAGGGTCCTGTCCTACCCACCATCTTTGACCTTGCTTGCCCTTCACTGTCATCAGCCAAATAAGTTCCTACACTAAGAAAGAGAATAGAAGGTATGGGATTCCCAGTGCCACCTCTAGTATTCATTACCTTTTGAAGCAATTACTGCAGGTGATCATTTATTTAATGACCAAATTATATCATATAACATTAGGAGAGTAGAGCCAATATATAAAATGAAGCAATAAAGTGTCCAAACTTAAATACCTTTTAAATTGTTTTTCTCAGGGTTGGCAGGTAGCCTGGTGGTTAGGACACTGGATTCTTCACACGAATGACCACGGTTTGGGTCCCAGACCCAGTAGTTTGCTTTCTCACTTTCCTTTTCTCTCTCTTTATCTCTCTCTAGTCAAATTAAAAAATAAATAATGGTAGCAAAATTAAATAAATAATTCTTTAAAAATTGTAGTTTTTTGGAGTGTTTCATTAAAATGCATTAATTTAGAAATAAAATATCATCATGGTTATGATTTTCCCTTGAAAAGAAAACACTTGAATGTCAACTTTTGATGTAGGTAAAAATTATTTAAACTTTGCTTATCAATGCAAACATATCTGATCTTAGTAGACAATTTCCAACCTCCCCTTACTAAAGTCCACCACCACAGACTTCACTATGCTATTATTTTTTTTTAGAGGTTTTTGCTATAGGGGGTGTGCACTCGCCAGAAAGACAGAGAGAGACAGAGAGACAAAAAGTGAGAAATCACCCCCCCTCGGGGGGGGGATGGCCACACTACAATTCCTTCTCCTCCATTCTCCTCTCAGGATCTTGGGCACGCACGCACACACGCCTTGTGTGAGTTTAAGCCACCGGGTCCAGGACTCGAACCACAGTCGACTACGTGGGAGTTCAGCGACATAACCATTACGCTAACTGCTGGTCCCTTAACTATGTTATTGATGGCAACTGCATTTATCCTGTGCTTCAGGTTAAAAACCTTGAGGTCATCCTTGCTTCTATTTTCTGTCACATCCCAAATTCAATCTGTAATGAAATACTGTTGGCTCTTCTTTCAAAATATATCCGGGGGACCAGCAGTTAGCATAATAACTATGTTGCTGGACTCCCATGTAGTCGACTGCGGTTCGCGTCCTGGACCCGGTGGCTTAAAACTCACGCCGGGCACATGTGTGTGCGTGCCCAAGATCCTGAGAGGAGAATGGAGGAGAAGGGATTGCGGCGTGGCCATCCCCCCTGGGGGGGTGATTTCTTGCTTTCTGTCTCTCTGTCTCTCTCTGTCTGTCTGGTGAGCGCGCATGCCCTATAGCAAAAACCTCTCCAAAAAAAAAAAAAAAAATATATATATATATATATATATATATATCCGGAATGCAATCTCCATCCCTTACACCTCCACCCCCATATCCCACTACCACCCCTGCCCTGGATTACCACAACATCTTTAGAAGTCCTCCCTGCTTCTACCTGAGTCTGTTCTGACTTCCTGGAGCCAATTTTTTTTCAATTTTTAATTAATTAATTTATTTATATTTTAAAATTAAATGTATTTATTTTACGTTCATTCACTGAATCATCACAGCATACAAAATGTGCTTTTCTATCCAAAATCCACTGTATAGTGGCCTAATCATACATGTCATCATCTACAAAAAATTTTCCATTTCTTGTTTCCCTCCTATTTCTCACCCTCTGCCATTTCCCACCCTCTTCCCATACTGTCGCTGATATCTACAGTTGTTTTCCATTCCTTTCTCCCCTACACACATTTTATTGATTCACAAAATATCTTAATTAATCTAACTACTTTCAATAGCAAGTTCAGCTGATATTTACATATCTGTGAACACAAGTCTGACTTGAGGCATGAAACTCAGTGAGTAGAGTGAATATGCTATAAAGTAGCACCTGGCTAAAGCTATATAGCTTACCGTGGAGTCAGCTCTTAACCTAGCAGACAGAGTAGCTTTTTATTATTATTTTTATTACTTTTGGTTTTTACTATAAGGCACATGTGCTCACCAGAGATATGAGGAGGGAGAGAAAGTGAACAATCACGCCGGGGGTATGGCCATGCCATAATCCCTTCTCCTTCAGCCTCTCAGGATTTGGGACCTGTATACGCACATAACTGGTGTGAATTTTGAAGCTGCCAGTCCAAATTTTCAAGCTGCTAGTCCAAATTTTCAAGCTGCTTGTTCAAATCGTGCAGCCAATCATGTGGGATCCAGCACCTTGACCTCCACGCCACCTGCTAGCCCAGAATACTTTTTTGAACACATCAGTCAGATCAAGTCAACACTCTGATGGAAACTTACAAAGACTTCCTGTTCAAACAAAAGTAGTACAAGCCAAAGTGCTTACAATGGCCTACAAGGTCCTGTGTGCTCTGGCCCCTTGACCCCTCAGATCTCTTCTACTCTCCCTGGCTATTCAATTCTAGCCACTCTGCGCTCCCCAGTGCTCCTAGGAGTAACTGGCAGGCACTGTCTGTTTTGGGGTATTTGAACTGTTTCCTCTGCATACAACACTCTTTTTTCAGATACCCTTTTACCCCAGCCCTCCTGATCCCCTCATCCTGCTCTATGCTTTCATCCTACTCTCATTCTTATATTTTTGTCCCCAGCCTCCACGAGAATGTAATGGCAAGAACCTTGGACCTTTCCTTACTTAGTTCACTAAAGACCAAGTGCCCATCTAGAGAGCAGTGACTGACCCCTGATTATCTCCCATGAGCCTCTCCACTACAGATCTCCCCCAGCTCAGGTGACAGGAACTCCATGCAGAGCCGATGACCACACACTGTTACTGATTAACTTGGATTGTCATCATTTTGGACTACGATTAGACTAGCATTTCAGTTTTAATATGGTAATCACAAATACTTTTTTCCCTATGCATTTGTTTATTTGTATAAGGTTGTATATAACAAAAAAACAGGAAATATTTGTAACAATAACTTACAGATACAAACTAATGATAAATTACAATAACAATCACAAATACTTTAAGGGCAACACTCATGTGACTGCTCTTTGCCCCACCTTGCTTATCCTGGTGTGCTAAATGTGATAGGATCTCAAACACCATAGGCCTCCCATCCTACACAAACACCCACATCCAGTCAGTCAGGAAATCCTTTTGGTTCCACCTTCAAAATAATTGCTAAATAATTTTATGTTGAAGGAAAGACTGATTGATTGACCCTTGTGACATTAGCTAATAAAATGACCCAATTTTAGTATTTACAATCCTTTTACATATGCCACACACTGATACCCTGTGAACTGCATACATATGCATGGATAGAATTTCTAAATATTGAGACCAGCAGTTAGCGTAATGGCTATGTCACTGGACTCCCATGTAGTCGACTGCGGTTCGAGTCCCGGACCCGGTGGCTTAAACTCACGCCGGGCGCGTGTGCGTGCGTGCCCAGGATCCCAAGAGGAGAATGGAGGAGAGGGGATTGCGACGTGGCCATCCCCCCCTGGGGGGTGATTTCTTGCTTTCTGTCTCTTTGTCTCTCTCTGTCTGTCTGGCGAGCACACGCGCCCTATAGCAAAAACCTCTCCAAAAAAAGAAAAAAAAAAGAATTTCTAAATATTATTATTGAATCATTAGTCTGGCTTAATGTCTGCTTTGTATGGACTTAATTAACTTCCTAAGTATTTGGACTGTGTGCAAAATACTTTATAAATCTTATGGTTTCAGTGTAGTTCTTCTAGTTAGAAGGGCTCAGTAAGTGTTGGTAATAAAAATAGCAACTTCACAATCTGTAATCAAAGTCAGAATATACAGTTCTTAACAGCTTATTTAAAAGTCATTTTAAATCAAGGCCAGCAGGTGAAATGAGATTGGGGCACTGAACTCCCACATGGCCAACCGCGGTTTGAATCCTGGACCCAGTAGCTTCTTAAAACTCATGCCAGGCATGTGTGCATGCATGCCCAAAATCCCGAGAGGAGAATGGAGGATAAGGGATTGTGGCATAGCTATGCCCCCTGGGGTTGCTTTCTCACTTTCCTTCTCTCTGTCTCTCTTCAATAAGCACACATGCCCTAAGGCAAAAACCTTAAAAAAAATAAAATAAAAAGTTTAAAAAATAAGTCCATCTAAATCAACCATTTTTGCAACTATACTAGGAATTCTACTGGAGCCTGGAGATTAGCAAAATATATGTCTCAAGACACATGTTGTCTGATAAAGAACACAGATATTTAAATAATTTTAATACAATGTGATAAAGGAAATATTGACACAAGGTGAGACTAATTAAATCTATACCTCAAAGAAGGGCAAGAGTGAATTAGAGTTCATCAGGGGCACAACATAGGGAAAAGACATCCCAAGCAAGGAAGAAATTGGCAGAGACTATTTTCTGTTTATTTTGAAACTTCTATTCTTAATGATTAGTGATATTGCTTTTGGCCAAAAAAGAGGGCAAGTGGGAAGAGAGATTCAGTTTATGAACCAGAATGCATACTTTGGGTAAGGACTTGGATTAAACTGTTTCCAGATTCCCTGCAAAATTTTGATACATGATAACTGAAATGATCAAAAAAGGACTATATTTAATTAGTCAAGTTTTGACTCAATGCTTTTGGCAAGGTTTGCATGAATAATACTATTTCAAGAGTCTGGTGCCAAAACTAAAATATTAATAGACTGTGTTAAGATTTAAATCTAGTCATAAACATGTCTCCAAAATGCATGTTAATTAGGGGGAAAAAAACTTTTGAAGCCATTTCTTTCTGTGAACCATTAGAACTGCGAACAGCTACAATCTGTCTTTGCATTTTCCTTGAAAGTGAAATCACAAAACAACAAAGAACAAAACTGCCTGTTTCTATACAACAGCCCGGGTATAATTCTGTTGTAACTCTGTTTTAGGACATTTTGACCACTTGTTATGGCAATATTTTCTTCTGGGATGTGTAAATTGGTCTAGACATTCCTTTTCTAACAGGCCTGGGCAAATACATTCACATCTTTACAGAACTAAAAACAAATAACAAATTTTACCTTTCCTTAAGAAGGGTGTACTTCTGTTGACATTCTTTAAGCTATTTTTAAAAATAGAACTGGATTAGAGTGCTGACTTTAGCAAGAACTAGGCAATTACCTCTGGGAGCCTGTTCTTCCCTACCTGTTAAATGGAAATAGTAAGACTTGTTTATCACAGAAAGTAGTTGTGAAGCCCAAGGAGACAGCAGATCTGAAAGCACATCATAGACCCTGAAACACCATACACAAATGAAAGCTCATATACTAGGCTCACCACAGAACTTTTCATAATAGCCAAAAAGTAGAAACGATTCAAATAGATGAAGGGATAAATAAAATGTTGCATAGCCACACAATGGAATATTATTCGACCATAAACAGAAATTGTTAGGGTGATCTCTGCAATACATTTGGGTGGCCTTGGTCACGGACTGTGAAAGGATTTACAAACTCAGAAAGTGGATAGAAAAGAATGTATTCACTTTCCAGCAGTAGAAACTTAAGATAGAAACTTTAAAAAGCAAAAGTCGACCATCTATGATGAGGTCAAGGACGGGCCAGCTAGCCCAGCAAAGAGAATGAACGTTTGAAGCACTTGGGAGTTTTAATGATCCTTCCCCATGAAAGCATCAGTAAAGCCCATTGAATCATCCCGGTGCCAAGGAGACACAGTGTTAAACCTTTCCAATGCCTTAAGGTGGTGGGTGACTTTTAACCCTTTCAGGAATGAAGTACTGATACATGATACCACATAGATGAGCCTTGGAAACATGCTAAGTGAAAGAAGCCAGACAGAAAGTCACATTTCTATGATTCCATTTGTACTGAAATGTCCAGAATAGGTAAATCTATACACACAAAAAGTGGGTTAGTAGTTATCTGGGGCTGGGGCAGGTAAGGACTGGAGAGTAAATATTAATGGATAGAGGGTTTTAGGCTTTAGATAATAGTTTGTTTCCCAAAGGTTCATTATGTTGGGACTTGGTTATATTGTAAAAGTGCAATGAAAGTGCAATGATTAATGAAAGCTTAATCTCTTCATGGTGCCTCAGGGTGTAGCTTTGGGATGTGATTAAAGTCAATAGGGTGGGGCCCCCATGATTAGGTTCTGGCAGTATATAAGGAGAGCTGGAGCAGACAGAGCCCATACGGATACAGACAGGAACCTGTAGACAGCAGAAGCTTGTGGATAGCTGCTATGCTCAACAGCTTGCCCTCCATCACACTGTCGCCTCAGAAGTTGGCTCCAAGACCTCACACTTCTACATCACGAGTTGGGTAAACCTGTACTTCTTTGTAAATCTCCCAGTTTCAGGTATTTCAGAATGCAATAGCAGACAAGAGAAGGGTTGAGGAAGATGTGTTGAAATTAGATAGTGATGATGGCCATACAGCTCTATGAATATACTAAGAACAACTGAATTAATATACTTTAAAAGGATAAATTGGTGATAAATGAATTATGTCTACATTTTAAAAATTATACAAAGCAAATACGATATTCAAACATTTAATTATTATTATCATTGTATGGGATTCTCTGGATTTGCAAGTTAGGTGTCCTTCTCTGACAAAATAGTATAGGCCTTTTTATTCCCCTCAGCCCAAAACTCTTTTCTACAAAGTACTTTGAGGTGCCCCACCGGGCTTCTGGACGATAACTGAGGAAGCAATTGGTGCATCAGAGACAAGTGTCTGGAGCAGTGCATTCTCTGCTGGTTCCTCCTGACTTGAGAAACAGCCATGTCATCAGAATCAAGCAAAAAATGGGAGCCCAGCGTGATCCAAAGCAACGGAGCTCCAGCTGAAGGAAAGCAGAATGGATCTGACTCCGAAAAGAAACATAAAATCTACAGTGAAGAAGCCGAGGTGGACCTGTGGGACCCTGGCGGAGACCGTGAGCTTTTCAAGCACACATGTCAGGAGCTACGGAGGCTGATGGCTGAGATCCAGGATCTGAAGAGCAGGGGCGGCAAGGATGCAGCAGTTGAAATTGAAAGACGGAAGATCCAGAGCTGTGTGCATTTCATGACTCTGAAGAAGCTTAACCGATTAGCCCATATCAGGTTGGAGAAAGGAAGAGCTCAGACCCAAAAGGCTAAGCAGAAGGTAGATGCCTATCACCTGCAACTACAGAACCTCATATATGAGATGATGCACCTGCAGAAGGAGATGACCAAATGTCTGGAGTTTAAGTCTAAACACGAAGAAATTGATCTGGTCAGTTTAGAGGAGTTCTACAAGGAGGCTCCACCAGATATCAGCAAGGCTGACCTCACCATGGGAGATCCTCACCAGCAAATGTTGGCGCGTCTGGAATGGGAGCTGGAGCAGCGGAAAAGGCTGGCAGGGAAGTACCGAGAGTGTCTGTCCAACAAGGAGAAGATCCTTAAGGAAATTGAGGTGAAGAAGAAGTATCTGAGCAGCCTCCAGCCTTGCCTCAACAGCATTAGGCAGGCTTTCCTCCCAGTGCAGGAGTACCTGTTCCTACCATTTGACCAAGCTCACCAGCAGTCTGAGACAGCCAGACACCTGCCGTCTCCCCTCTATGTCCTCTTTGTCCAAGCCACTGCGTATGGAGAGGCCTGCGATAAGATGTTGTCTGTGGCAATTGAAGGCAGTGTGGATGAAGCCAAGGCTCTGCTCAAGCCTAAGGACTTCCAGGATGACGAGAGTAACCCGGATGCTGAGGAGGAACAGACCTCGAAATGCCAGCGATCCATGCTGAAGGTTCAGTTGGATGACAAGCGCAAGGAGATACTGAGGAGGCACCCGCTGTCTATCAAGCTCGACCTGAAGTGCAAAGATGACAGTGTGCTTCACCTGACTTTCTACTACCTCATAAACCTCAACATCATGACAGTAAAAGCTGAAGTGACAACTGCTACAGAGCTGATCACCCCCATCAGTGCAGGTGACTTGCTGTCTGCTGACTCAGTCCTGAGCTGTTTGTATCCTGAGGATCATGGGGAAAAAAACCCGAATCCAGCCAGTCAGCACTGGCTTGATCAAGGCGGCATCCTAACTTTGAGAGACTATGTACTTGACCTAGGTCACCCCTACTTGTGGGTACAGAAGCTGGGTGGCCTCCATTTCCCCAAAGAGCAGTCCCAGCACACAGAGATTGTTGACTCCTCGCTGAGCTCCAGCCACATGGAGAAAACCATGAAACTTCTGAAGACCAGGGTGTGGTCCCGCCTGGCCCTCCACAAACAGTTTGCATCTCTCGAACATGGCATTATACCCGTTACCTGCAATTACCAGCACCTCTTCCCTGCCAAGGTTGTCTCTCACCTAGTGAAGTGGGTGACAATTGCCCACGAGGATTACATGGAGCTGCATTTCACCAAAGATGTTGTGGAGGCGGGACTGGCTGGGGACACCAGTCTCTACTACATGGCACTCATTGAAAGGGGCACGGCGAAACTCCAGGCTGCTGTGGTGTTGAACCCTGGGTACTCCTCCATCCCACCCATTTTCCGGCTCTGTCTGAACTGGAAAGGGAAGAAAACCAACAGCAGCGATGAGAATATTCGGGCCATGGAGCGCGAGGTCAACGTGTACTACAAGGAGCTGTGCGGCCTCCCGCCCCGCCACCAGCTCTTGACCAACCAGCTGCAGCGACTGTGTGTGCTGCTAGATGTCTACCTGGAGACTGAGAGCCACAATGACAGCATGGAGGGGCCCAGAGAATTTCCCCAGGACAAGATGTGTCTGCGGCTTTTCAGGGGTCCCAGCAGGATGAAGCCATTCAAATACAACCACCCTCAGGGGTTCTTCAGCCATTGCTGACTTCTATCTCTGTCCATCATTCCCCCAGATCCCTCTGCCTTCTGCTCTGGCCTGCCCAGGGATCCTGATGTTCTGCAAAGACACTAGTCAATTAAAGGGTCACCTGACCAACCAGAAAAGAAAGCAGGGATAGTGAAAAAGGTTGGAGTTCATAAATCTGACTGTACGTTTTAATAAGAACTGCTTCCTCTGCCCTCAGGGACTGGATGTATTGTCACGCCACTTTTCAATTAAAGTTGCACTTAGTATTTCTTTCCAGTCAATTTTACCTGCACAATAAAAGCCCCGTGTGTACACATGCCTGTGTGTTTCTTTATCACTGTGTGTTTGTGCATATACCTGTCTTTGTGTCTGTGTATCTGCAAATAAGGGGAAAATGTGAGCAAATAAGGGGAAAATGTGGGCAGAACACAGTTTGACCAGGACTCATTGCCCTACCACAAAAGTTCACCAGGTTCACATGTTTTAGAATGTCTCCCTTAATTTTGAGAAATTTTAATGGATTAAAAAAAAAAATCTGGGGACCAGCAGTTGGCATAATGGCTATGTCCCTGGACTCCCATGTAGTCGACCGTGGTTTCAGTTCCAGACTTGGTGGCTTAAACTCATGTTGGGCATGTGCACGTGTGTGCCCAAGATCCCAAGAGGAGAATGGAGGAGAAGGGATTGTGGCATGGCTATCCCCCCTGGGAGGGTGGTTTCTCACTTTCTGTCTTTCTGTCTCCTTCTGTCTTCCTGGTGAGCTCATGTGCCCTATAGCAAAAATCTCTCTACAAAAAAAAAAAAAAAAAAAAAAAAAAAAAAAAAAAAAAAAAAAAAAAAAATCTGTCAGCAGAAGATGACAATCAAAAATAAATCATTAAAACTCACTAGGGTCAGCCAGTGGTTTAGTGATTACGGTGGCTGGATCCCACATGGCTGACTGCAGTTCAAGTCCTAGACCTAGCACATTGAAAAACATGCCAGGTACATGTATTTATGTATGTGCCCAATTATCTCAAGAGAAGAATGGAGGAAAGGGGACTGGGATGGAGCCATCCCCCCTGCAGGGTGCTTTCTCATTTTCCCTCTCTCACTTTGTCTCTCTTTCTGGTGAGCTCACACACCCTGTAACAAACTAAAAAAAAAAAAAAATTTCACTAAAATCACATACCATCATAGTAAATATGATGGTATAAATATTATTTCCCATCCACAACTACTTTCAAACAAAAGGGAATGTAATTTCATTTAGTTTGGCCATTTTATAACAACAAATAAGAAATACAAATCAGACCAAAAAATGTGTTTGGTAAAATCGTGGCACAAATTTCACAGAAAATGAATTTCTATGAAAATTTGCTATTATAGTAATTTAATTTGCCATTATACTAATTACTAACCTTTACCACCCAAAGGAATAGCAAGGAGTAATAAATTAATAAAATGTTTTAAAAATAGGTTTTTGAAGACTAAGTGTAGATGTGAAAGTGAAAACAAGTTTAAAACCAACATAGAAAAAATGCTTGTTCCCATCTTTATTTGTATGCAAACATAAAAAGAAGGCAATACTTGGAGGCTGTTAATAGAGGCTCTCTGTAGGAGGGCGTATGGGGAGTGGTCTTAGCTTTTACAAGCTTGACTTTGTTTTCTGACTTCTCTATAAAAAAGATGTAATAAAAGCAGAGTTCTTTTATAATAAAGAAGATATTGCAAATAAAAACACTGTCATTGATTTACAAAACGATGCTCCTCTAAATAAGGCCAGCTTCTCTGTGATTTTAGGAAGATTGATAGAAATTCATAATAAAGCAAAGATAATCTGATCAGACTAAATAAGATACATACAAAGTGAGTCTGTTGAAGACAGAAATGTGTTAAATCATTTATAGAGTTTGACTAGATTTTTCTGTTTCCAGCTTTTTGGTGGTCATTAGGGACTCAACCTAAATTATAAAATGATTTTAAAGAAACTCTCTTTTTTGCATTTTACAATGAGTTTTTAAAAATGACTTGTAAGGCCATTCCCAGGGCCTGCTAGTTCAGGGAATCAAATCCCACATGGGCAACAAAGTGGTTCAAATCCTGGCCCTAGTAATTTGAAAAGCATACCAGGTGCTTGTGTGTGCCCCAAATCCTGGCAGATTAGAGGAATGGAGAAGGAATTGCAGTGTGACCTTGCCCCAGTGGAGAGTGTTTTCTCCCTTTCCCTCTCTCTGCTTCTGGTATGTGTACATGCTCTCTGACCAAAAAAAAAAAAAAAAAAAAAAAAAAAAAAAAAAAAAAGTTGTAACTAGGACATTGTTTGTTAATAGTATTAACTTTTGATTTATAAAGTAAGTAACATTTTGTTTATGCAAGTATTTGCATTAATAAAATCTATTTTCCCAGCACAAAAGTTAAGGTTCATTCTGTTATGTGTGCAAATATAATAATCTAACCAGATTCTTAAATAACTGTTAAGTGTAAAGAATAACAGCCAATACATGTAGACTATCTCTTCCTCAACAATACCTATTTGACAAGAATTGATTTTTTAAAATACTGTAACATAACTTTCCTGTATAAGAAATAACAATTTATTGGAGTCAGTAGGTAGAGTGGTGGTAAGGCACAAATCCTACGTGGACAGACTGCAGTTTGAATCCAGAACCCAGTGGCTTGAAAAATATGCCGTGTGTGTGTGTGTGTGTGTGTGTGCACCCAAAATGCCAAGAGAAGAATATCAACCCCCCCAGGAGTTGATTTCTTACTTTCCTTCTCTCTCTCTTTCTCTCTGATGAGTGCACAAACACACTATGACCAAAAAAAAAAAAAAAAAAAAAAAAAAGAAAAAAAGAAAGAAAAACTTAAATGATCAGAAATTTTTAACAGAAATTTTTAACAGTAAATTACGACTAAACAAAACTGACATCAAGGATTTATTCAGGAATTTGTCATACATACTCACACAGATAACTTACACTTCTGTTGTAATCATTGAAACACTATTCGGGACCAGCAGTTGGCGTAATGGCTATGTCACTGGATCCCATGTAGTCGATCATGGTTCGAGCCCCAGACCTGGTGACTTAAAGTCGCGCCAGGTGCATGTGCGTGCATGCCCAAGATTCCAAGAGGAGAATGGAGAAGGGGGGTGATTTCTCACTTTCTGTCTCTCTCTGTTTTTCTGGTGAGCACACGTGCTCTATAGCAAAAACCTCTCAAAAAAAAAAAAAAAAAAAAAAAAAAAAAAAAAGAAACATTATTTGAAATAGCAAGTAACTGGATATGACCAAATACTCATCAGTTTCTTGACTGGTTAAGTTAACTTAGGATAGATTCAAATGATAGACTATTGTGTATTCATTAGGAAGACTCAAGTAGATCTCCAAGATATAGCTTTAAGTGAAAAATATAAAGTAAAAGCCAATATATATTGCAAGATCCCATTTATGTAAAACACCTAAAAAGGATATACATCCAGGTCCATATATGCATTAAGAATATCTGAAAAGACATCTAAGAAAAAATAGAATCTAGAAATATATATTTTTTTAAATTTCCAGAGGGCACATACACTTACCAAAGACAGAGAGACAGAAAGAGAGAGAGAAAGCACTCTCCATGGTGCATGGTCACAACTTGACCCTTCTCCTCCATTTCTCCATCCTGTCAGGATTTGAGGCACATACACACACACAAGCACCTGGAGTGGTTTTCAGGCTGTCTGGACCAGAATTCAAACCGTGATCCCCCCTGCGGGATCTGTCTCCCTTAACCACAAGGCCACAGGGCCAGTCCTGGAAATAGGGTTAATTAAAATTGAATTTCATATTATAGTTTATCCCTCTTACTCTGTTCAATTGTAGGTTTTATGCATTTCTTTTATAACAAGATTTTTAGGCACTCACATATCTGGTAAAAGTTCAGTCTAATTTGCTAAAATCCTATATAAGATTATTTAAAACTTAAAAAAATTTTATTTACAATGATGCCTTAGAAGTGCTGTCTAAATCATTAAAGATAAACTAAGTTTAATATGGATGTAGGTCAAACATATTTTATTATGTTCTAATTCTAGGAAATGTATTATATATAACATATATGTATATGGTAATAGTTGGTAACTCAACCAGAAAACTCCCTCCCTCAAACATTTTGAATCAATATGCATACTCAAAATGGGAAGATTTTAATGTAGTTTTATTTTAAAACTGAACTTAATTATATAGCATTCTATTGTTATTTACTTATGCTATTAGTTTTTGGTGGTATCTCTGTCCACATGTTTTAGGTCTAATCTTGCCCATTGCATTACATATCCCTTAGGGCAGGTGCTCAGCTCACATGTACTACAGCCACTAACACACAGAAGGCACTCAAGCTTTCTGAACATCTGAAAGACTAATATAAAACCATTATCATGTATTACATAGTGTATGTTCTTGATGTGCTTGATATCCTTGATATCCTTGGGTCTTACTCTCACGGCATGACTCCAGTGAGAGTAAGAAAAAATTCAGGACTCTGAAGATTCAGAACACTGAATTTTATACCATGTAATGTTTAATGTTATGTGCAAATTCAACTAAACCACAGGGTACCCAGATACTTGGTCAAACATTATACTAGGCCCAGCTGTGGTGTGCCGCTGCTTGAAAAGCTGGGCGCTGTGTGTGTGTGTGTGTGTGTGTGTGTGTGTGTGTCTGTGATTGGGGGTGGAGGTGCTGAGTAAGGTTCCCAGGCAGGGCTGAGCTGACCAATTGCAACTGCCTATGATCCTGTTTGGCAGTCTAGGGAAGGAGGATCAAGACGCCAGTGAGATCTTGTCAAGGGTGTCTCTCTGTGTCCTCTGTCTCTCTCTCTCTCCCCTCGCTGTCTCTGTCCTCTTCTCTCTCTTTGGAAAAAAAAAATTATCCTGTTTTGAGTGAGTTTGTGGGTGAGATTAATACGTTGAATCTGAGTAAAGCAGGTTGCCCTCCCTAATATGAGTGGGTCTCACTCAGTCAGCTCAAGGCCTGCATAGAACAAAAAGACTGACACTCCCCCAGGGAAGAGAGAACTCTTCCTACCGGGCTGCCTTTGAACTGGGGCATCAATTTTTCCCTGTCTTTGAAAAAGATGAAACATCATCTTCTCTTGTGTCTCAGGTCTATTGGCCTTCATACCAGCACTGCAGCATCAGCTCTCCTGGGACCATAGGTTGAGACATGTCAGCCTCCATAACTGCAGGTCCTTACAATAAATTGTGTGTGTGTGTGTGTGTGTGTGTGTGTGTGTGTAGCCTACTGGTTCTATGTCTCTAGACAACCCTAACACATACCAGATTCAAGAAAATACCCCAGAAGAGTTGGAAAACCAGATAATGCTATTTTCCAACTCTGACAAGTGGCTTTTCCTCATAAAAAAAGGTTGTCAGGGCTGGGCAAAAATGGCTTAGATGTGGACTTTAATACTTTATTAGAAACAATACTAAAGAAATCTGTCTAGGGGCCAGCAGGTGGTGTGGTAGTTAAGGTGCGAGACTCCCACCTGCCCTACTGCAGTTCAAGTACTGGACCTGGTGGCTTAAAAATCACGTCTGTGTGTGTGTGCGTGCCCAAAATCCTGAGAGGAAAATGGAGACAAAGAAGGGATCGAGGCATGGCCATGCCCCCTGGGGGGTGATTTCTCACTTTTCCTCTCTCTTTCTCTATCTCTGGCAAGCACTTACACCCTGTGGCAAAAACATTTAAAAAATAAACAAAACTGTCTATGCCAGCTTCCCTTATCCTATTTGTTGCACATTTTCTTAAAAGAATCTCAAATTTGTCATATAAAATAGCAGCTAGTATTTACTGTTCCCTCTCACATGTTATATATGCACAAATATGAATTGTATTTATTTAAAGATTTACTTATAAGTAAATGGATTTGCTAAACCATGAGAAGAGATTGGCTTATCATGTGTATCTTTATAGTATGGTAGATACCTGCGAGCATGGTGAATGATATATGTATCTGCAGATGAGTTGGAGGAAATAATACCAACCAAGCAGTAGTTGGGGTAAATGCATTGGACCCGGGATTGTTTTTACTCCGTTCAATTACAACTGGAAAAGAAAGATTAAAACAAAGCAAAACAAAACAAAAACAAAAACAAAACAAAACAAAAAACAAACAAACAAACAAAAAAACTCAGAATGTATTAGTCCTCTTGGCATTGAAGGGGAAACAGGGATATACTATCCTACTATCAAAAGGAGTTTATCTCGTCACTTATGAGGGAGGTCAAAGACATCTGCAAATATCTGTGAAATAGGCAATATTTTGAGGAGATTAAGAGTTGAACTTAAACTTTCAGAAAAAGGTTCGATTTGGTGATAAAGTCTAAAGGAAAGGGAACATAGGCAGAGACAGAGAGCATATATGCACATAAGTAGATAGTGGAAATTACAAAATCATAGCAGTGTTCTCCTATGCATGGCCTCATTGGACACATACAACATCTCCAGGAGGTGATGGTGATGATCTTGTTTTACCAATGAGAAGTGTAAGACTTGGAGGCTTCAGAAGTTTTAGAATCTAAGACTCCAAATCAGGGCAACACAGTACCTTTCATCAACATCTATTTTCTGTCCTGCTTTTCTGGGTTATTCTCATTGTGTTCATTATCTTCTATGCAATTCCAAGACAGAGATAATTGTTTATTTCCCAACAAAAATGAAATGCTCTGTAACCTCTGAGGTTGATGTTCTTCCCCTCTTTCCCCCTCGGAGATAGTCTCTGTCTGAAGGAAGCTTCTCCTGGCCCCTGGTAGCTGATGGTATGGGCCCTATGTTCTTACGAGTGATGAGGAAAGGGATGAAAGCCATGCTGCCCCCTTTCAGATGCTGTCTTGAGCACCTTTGGCTAAAGTGAGTGTTTGCAGGACTGCTTGAAGTGTTGAGCAGAAGCATGCACACAGAACTGAAGACCATTGGTATGGAGGGCTTTTAAAATTTTTTTTTAACTTGAATCTGAAGGCTTTAGGTGATACATACTTGGCTACCTCTGACATTTCAGGTATTCTGGGGTCCTTGAAGACATTAAATTCGTAGTTCCAGAAGCACGTGGGCTCTGGGTATATTCCAAAGCTGCATTGAATAGAAGAATAAGGAGATAGAAGTGGGATCAAACATTGTACTCGTCTTCCAAACGCTCAGTTTTCTTAAACCTTACTATGGCGAAGGTTTCCTGCCTTAGGAGTTGAAGAGATTTTCAAATTCATGCATAGCTTAATATGTATTTACTATGAATTTCTTGACGCTTCTGTGTATGATACTTTGCAAGGAATCAGAAACTTTATTTTACATACAAAGAATCTGAAGCTTCAGGTACAGAATGACATTCCCAGTGTGTAAGGTCATTGGTTTCCAATGTAGACTTTCTGTCCTGGCCTGTTGACCAGAGAATTACCTCTTTTGCTTTCTCTTTCTGCCATTCCATGTCCTCCACTGTGAAGAAGCAAGAACTGGACTCAGACTTTGTCTATGAAGGTATACTCCAGAAAGGGATAAATTAGGGAAGAGGAGAGACAGAGGACAGGTTTTTCTTCTAGGCTGTAATCATTCCTCCTTCCCCCAACACCTCCTCTGCAAAACCAAACCCAATGACACTGGGACTCATTTTCTTCTGGCATAGATATTAGTATTCCTTCCAGAGGGAAAAATCCTAATGCTCCCTTTCATAGTTCAAACACATGATCAATTTTGATTAAATTTGATGCTTTTGAAATATTATGTCTTTAGAAATCTATACAAAAGGGGAAAAAAGAGCCCCAGAAGCTACTTCCTGATATAGAGTCCTGGGAATCCAGGAATACCCAGAGATCTCACACCTGGCTCAGTCCTTGTGCTTTACTTAGAAGCAGCTTCTATCATGAAGACAAGGGCTGTGTGGGTCCCCAGAGAAAGGCCTGCTTAGTAACCTCTGTGCCTGGGGTTCTAAAAGTCATCCATGTGATGGTAACCAAACAGGCTTATAGGAGAAAAATAAAGAAATCAGAAAAATCAACAAGGCATACATGCATTCATACATTTATAATGTATTCAGGCTAGAATTCCATTCCAAGCTAATTGCTACGTAAATTAACAGACTAACTGAATTGCCTGAAAATTGTTATTTAGTTATGGGTAACATAATGTTGTGTATTAAATACAAACTATTTTGACCCTAGAGGAACTTTTATTTAAGAAGGGGGAGAAATTACGCCTTAAAGCTTTCATTTTTTTTAAAGCTCGAAGCCATCTGTTTGGGTGAAAGACTATATAAAGGCCAGTAATCACCATTATCCCTAATTATCTGTCACTAAAAATCTTTTTCAGTTTAGCATTAGCATTACATTTGAAGAAGCAGGCTTATTAACTCCTGGAATAAATTTGTATTCTCTGCAGAGACATCTAGTTTACAAAACACTTTGATGTTCTAATGTGGACTCTGAGACCAAAAATAAAGTATCCAAGCCAACTGCACCTCTGTGGGTGGAGCTGCCGATAGTCCTCCAAAGTAATCTTGAATCTGTGAGGTTGTAGATGGATGGCCAGTTACCAGGCAGACACTAGGAACTGTCAGAGGTCTAACAGGTAAGGTTAGAACAAACTCTGGCCCTAGGGTGTAAGTAAAAAGCCTTTAAGATTCAGTGATTTTGTGCCCCAAGAGAAAAAGGAAATATATGTTTGAACGTGGAATTATTAACAACACACCGAGTCAATTCAGCATAGAAAGTATGCAAAAGTTCATTTAGGGTCAACACTGTCAAACCAAAGTACATGCAAGACAAAGTTGTGGAAGATCAGAGACCAAGAGTAAGCAAAGAAGGCTGGTTTTCCCAACAGAAGAGAACATGCTTGCAAAATTGTGCTTAAAAGTAGAATCACGCAGCCACTGAAGGAATACATAAGCAACCATGGCCTTTGACAAGTCCCTAGTTTGTAGTTCCATTCCCAGTGGTGTCTCGTTTATGTGTGAGCTTTACATCCTAAAAATAAAGCTCCTTACCAATTGGCATTAATTTGACTAGGTGTCTGTCCCTTAGAATCATTGAGTTTTGTCATCTATAAAATACTCCCACTGAGATGTCAGCTCTTCCATGAGACTTCTCTGAATCGTTTTGGCTGGAATGATTGCCTTGTGCTACCTTGAAGTGACCTGCCTGCTTCCCTATTCTGCCTTCTTGTCACCACCCCCTACCTAGAAGCCTAATCCCTACCCTTAGCCCTAGGGTAGAAGTGTTTTGTTATCTAAGGAAACTGGAGAAGTCCTAGTTCAGTTTATTAACATTGCTCTACTTAAAGTTAGAACAGTCAGATTAAGTTGTTCTTACAACCTCTCATCTCTATCCTGGCTTTGATAATTTAGTATGTGAGCTCCTCGAAACTGATCCTGCCTTGTCTTGCCCAGTCATTTTCTGAAATCCTAGTTCTAAGGCAGGGAACTCAGCCAGTCCTCCTTAATTTTAGTAACCTGCTGGTGTAAGACTAGTGGTTCTCATGCTGGAGTGATTTCACCCCTAGTGCACATGAGGCAATGCCTGCTGTCCCAACCTGATGAGAGTGAGATGCTACTAACATTTACTGGGGAGAGACCAGGGATGCCAGTAAACATCCTACAGGTCACCAAAAAGTCCCCACATCAAGGAATCATCCAGTCCCACATGTCAGTAATGCAGAAACAACAAAAACTTCTTCAGAGTACTGGGCAAATGACTTTGATCAAGTTATGTATCGACTTCATGCTTCAGAATTTCCTTCCATAACAATTCAGATATAGTTACTATAAGGATATCATAGAACCCAAGACTATCTTCAGTACTCTGCCATAATTACATTTCTACAATGAAATAAAAAGCCTGTTAAATAATTATGCTGCTATATAACTATTCTTTCCTTATTATAGCTAGAGCTAAGGGTTGGAAAAAAAATTGGCAGTGATGAATTCCTTGTTTACTAATCAAACTTTTCAGGGTGTTAAGGGCTTTGATAATGTTCTCCTCTTTTTTTTTTTTTTTTAAATAAAACATTATCCCCAGAGAAACAGGGAGAAGCAGAGGGACCTTGCAATCCCAAAGATAGGAGAAAGGAGCTGCTGAGCCATGTGTGCTGACCCTGTTCTGTCCCTCACTCATACAGGTCGAACAGGCAGACCCAAACCATGCAGCTCAGCATAAACTCATCAGCAGGGACCCCTGCCCAGCCTGCTGTGGGGAAGAAGGAGCTCTTCAGCCCACATGGTGTGCTAGTCTACCACCTTACCTTCTATCTGTCAGCTCAATGTCCATCCACATTGGAAGCAGCTAGGTTTGAGTATGTAAGAACCAAACACCTGAAAATAGGAGACTCTTCAGGAATTCTTTCCCAAGAAACTCCCTTCCGAAAACCTGAACCCAAACTCCTACTGTGGATTCCACACTCCCACCCACAGTAGCGAAGGGAAATTGGCACAAGCTTACACATATCACACAGCTACAGAAACATAGCCCAAAGTAAGAAGCGAGCATACCACCAGGTGACTAAAACTCAAAGCAGGGCCCTAAGAAATAGGAGAAAATCAGGAAACATTTCCCCCCCCAAAAAATAACTCCCTTAAAGGATCATAATTCCTTACTAACAATGAATAAAACACAGGAGATCAGAGAAATGTCAGAAAAATAATTTAGAATATTCATCACAATAATACTGAATGAGATGCAAGGGAAAACAGAGAACTAATTCCAGGAAATGAGAAAATCCTTCCATGACTTGAAGGAGGAACTCCATAAAGAGATAGACACATTGAAAAAGAATCAAACAGAATTAGAGATAAAGAATACAATGGAGATAAAGAATACAATGCAGGAAATTAAAAACCTCCCTTGAAAGTATCAACAGCAGATTAGACGATGCAGAAGAAAGAATACCTGCTTTGAGGTAAAAATCTCTGATTTAGTCCCAGCAACCAAAAAGAATAGAAGAATAACTACTAAAAATGAGAACAATGGGACCAGCAGTTGGCATAATGGCTATGTACCTGGACTCTCATGTAGTTGACTGCAGTTTGAGTCTCAGATCCAGTGGCTTAAACTCATGCAGGGCATGTGTGCGTGCATGCCCAAGATCCCGAGAGGAGAATGGAAGAGAAGAAATTGCAGCATGGCTATCCTCCCTGGGGGTTGATTTCTTGCTTTCTATCTCTCTGTCTCTCTCTTTCTGGAGAGCGTACATGCAACTACAGCAAAAAACACTCAAAAAAAAAATGAGGTGTATAGTATTCTCAACTGTATTGATTTGAGAAGTATTTCATGATGGGTGAAGTCTTTTTACAAGCAAAATGAGAAATAGTGATTGACTATTTAAAAAATAATTGGAATAATGATAATAATGATTGGGAAAAACAATGAAAAGATATTGAATGATGAAGTGGGGAGATTAATGTCTCTGTAATGACTGACATGCATGGCATTCCCTTTTGAAAAAGCAATGTAATACACTGCAAAGTTATATGCAATTCAATGTAATATAAACAACATCGTGATGATAAAAAATAAATAAACAAAAAAATAAACAATGAGGACAATATATGTGAAATCCTAGACACCATTAAATGACTGAATATCTGCATAGTAGATATTCCAGAAGGTGAAGAGACAGGTAAAGGCATAGAAAACATCTTTAATATATATATAATATATTACCAGAAAACTTTCCAAATTTAGAGAGGCATGCAGACATCCAAATCCAGGTGATACAAAGGACACTAAATAGTTAAAACATAAGAAGATCCTCTTCCAGTCATATATCATAGCCAAATTGGTAGAAATCAGCCAAAGAGAAAATTCTAAAAATGGCAAGAAAGCAAGGCCAAGTTACTTACAAAGGTTACCCCATTAAATTAACATCAGATCTCTTAGCTGAAACAATACAGGCAAGGAAAGAAAGAGAAGATATATTTAAAAACTGAAAGAAAAGCAATTTCAAAATCATTCTCAGGTAAACAAATACTGAAAGAATTCTCAAAACAAAACCAGCTCTTGAGAAGATACTTAAGTAACTACTCTGCCATAAAAGCTAAAGAGAGACAAATAGAAAAAGAACACAAGAAAACTAAGAAAAAAAAAAGGATAAGTCCACATATGTTGATTATAACATTGAATGTTGAGACTAAATGCAGATTGAACTATTTTACACACAAGCAGGTCTAAATAAAACTCCACCAATTATTTAATAGATAGCTGTCTCCACAGGTCTCAATTTAGATACTTATTAAGCCATTACTCATTGTATAATACTCAATAATACAGGAAAAAGTCTGAAATGTTACAGCTTTCTTTAGAATTAATTAAAAAAAGGCTAAAATCAAGAACTTTGTAAAGCCTATAAACGTACCGAATCACTGCCTTTACCATGTCTTCACTTTTAAACATCTCTTTCCAACTTTAGTTTATTTTTGCTTTTTCAAGGACTTATGTTTTTATTCACAGTACAGTACTATGATCTTGTAAGAACTCAGTGTGTGTGTAAAAGCATTCTTTTTCTATCTCTTTCTAATGAGCTGTTACGTACAATTTTATGTTCCTCTTACTGGACCAATGATCAATACCCATAGATTTTTTTTTTCCAGATTATAAACTCTTATCGTCCACAGTCCTCTACCTGAAAATTACAAATTCTTCTTTCATTGGCTATGTTAAGATTATCTTTGCTAATTTATGAGATCACTTGTTGCCTGATTTTTAATCAATGTTTTTCTTTAGAACTGTGTCCCACAGTAAAGAACGCCTTGGACAATTCAGTATATACTTGCAGAATAACCATTGGAGAGGGTTTTGAACGTTCACAACCAATAAAATGCTAAATGTTGAAGGTGGTGAATATGCTTATATCCTTGATTTATTATACACTATATATATATATATATGCTTTTTAAGAACATTCTGCACCCTACAGATGTGTATTAATTATATGTAAATCATAAATTACAATAAATATTTAAAGAGAAAAAATTAAAACATTTTTATTGTGATAAAATCCACATGAAATAAAATTTACCATTTTAATGATTTTTTTTTTATGTTAGAGAGTGTGTGTGTCTTCGTGAATGAGAGAAAGAAATATCACCTTGGGTCTTGTCATTACTTGGTCCCCTTTACTCAGCCTTCCAGCTTCTCAGGACCTTGGGCACAGGCATGTATATCTTACCTGTTTTCAGAACCACCTGAGGACCCAAACCTGTGGTCAGCCAAGTGGCTTCCAGCACTGCAGTCCAGACTGCTGTAGATTGCCTTGTCTAGACTGGACCTCATCTTAATGATTTTTAAGTGTACAATTCAGTGGTATAAAGTACATTGATATTGAGCAACAATCACTATCATCTATCTCCAGAATTCTTTTCTTCTAAAATTGAAGCTTTATATCCATGAAACATTGACTTCCCCATTTCTCCCTCCTCTAGCCCTGGCAAACACTATTCTACTTTCTGTCTCTATTATTCTAAATGAAATGATATAAATAAGATCATACAGCATTTGTCTTTTTGTGGCTGGCTAATTTCTCTTACCATAAGTTCCATCCGTACTGAAGCATATGTTAGAATGTTTCCTTCTTTTTTACATCTGAATAATGCCTTATTGTAAATACATACCACATTGTTTATTCATCCATCTGTGAAGGGCTCCTGGGTGACTTCCACACTTTAGCACTTGTTAATAATGCTTCTGTGAACCTGGGTGTGAAAATCTCTCTTCAGGATCCTGATTTCAATTCTTTGAGATATATACCCAGAACTGGAATCGTTATATAATATGGTAATTCCTTTTTTAAAAATTGCCAGAAGGCGTGTACACTCACCAGAGACAGAAAGAGTAAGTCCCCTCTCTGTGGCAGATGGTTACACCTCAATCCCTTTTCCCTATCTCCCTTCTTTTGGGGTTTTTGGCATGCACACACATATACCTGGCATGTTTGTTGAAGCCTCTGGTTCTGGGATTGAAACCACGTCATTGGTCATGTGGAATCCAGCCGCCTCAACCACTGGCTATCCCATGGTAATTCTCTTTTGAAGTTTTCCTTTTTTTTTTTTTTTTTTTTTTTTGAGAGGTTTTTGCTATAGGGTGTATGCACTCGCCAGAGAGACAGATACAGAAAGCGAGAAATCAGCCCCCGAGGGGATGGCCATGCCACAATCCCTCCTTCTCCATTCTCCTCTCAGGATCTTGGACACACACGCACACACTCCCGGCGTGAGTTTAAGCCACCAGGTCCGGGACTCAAACTGTGGTCAACTACATGGGAGTCCAGCAACATAGCCATTACGCCAACTACTGGTCCCTCTTTTTAAGTTTTCAAAAGTAACTACCATATAGTTTTCTACAGTGGTGAAACTATTTTATGTTTCTGCCAATAGAGTACAAGGGCTCCCATTTTTCCACATCCTCTCCAACAGTTACTATTTTTCTGTTCTACATGTTTGTTTTTAAGTTTTTTTGTCATCGGGAATGTGCTGTCACCAGGGAGAGACATGAGAGGCAAAGTGAAAAGTCACCCCCTAAAGGGGATGGTTATGCCACAATCCCCTCTCCTCCATTCTCCCTGGATTTTGGGCACACATGCACACACGCCGTGTTATTCACAAGCTGCCAGGTCCAGGACTCAAGCCACAGTTAGCCATGTGGTAGTCCAGTGCCTTAACCACCACACCACTTACCAGCCTTGTGTTTGTTTCTTAAGTTCCTATCCCAATGAAAGTGTAGTGATATCTCACTTTAGTTTTGACTTGCATTTCCCTAAAGATTAATGATTTGAATATATTTTCATATGTTTATTGGCCATTCGTGTAGGAGGAATGTCTGTGTAAGCCCTTGGTCCACTTTTGAATTGGGTTGTTTGATTTTTTGTTGTTGTTGAGTATGGTTTTCCATATATTCTGGATACTAATCTTTTACCAGATACGTAATTTGCATACATTTCCTCTCATTCTGTAGGGTGCCTTTTACTCTGTTGAGAGCATCTTTTGATGCACAAAATTTTTCAGTTTTCATCAAGTCCAGTTAGTCTATGTTTTTCTTTTGCTACCTATGCCTTTGATGTCCTATCTAAGAAATCATTACCAAATCAAATGTTGTGAAGCTTGAGTACTATTCTTTCTTGGAAGATTTTTATAGTTCATATATATTCTCCTCTTAATTCATTTTTAAAGCTTTGTTTTTTAAGGTAAATCTGCAGCTTAAAAATGTCCTGAGTTGTGACCAGCAGTTAGCGTAATGGCTATGTCGCTGAACTCCCATGTGGTCGACCGCAGTTGGAGTCCTGGACCCGGTGGCTTAAACTCACTCCGGGCACGTGTGCGTGCATGCCCAAGATCCCGAGAGGAGAAGGGATTATGGCATGGCCATCCCCCTTGGGGGGGTGATTTCTCACTTTCTATCTCTCTGTCTCTCTCTTTCTGGCGAGCTCACGTGCCAGATAGCAAAAACCTCTCCAAAAAAAAAAAAAAAGTCCTGAGTTGGGGCCGGCAGGTGGCATGGTGGTTAAGGGCGCTGGATTGCCACATGGCAGAAGGTGGTTCAAGTCCTGGACCTGGCAGTTTGCTTTCTCACTCCCCCCTTCTCTCTTTCTCTATGTCCCTTTCTGGTCAAATTAAAATAAATAAGTAAAAATAAATAAAGTTCAATAAATAATAATAAAATAATTCTTAAAAAAAATGTCCTGGGTAAAATACATGCAGATATATTACCCATTGACAAAACCCAAAGGTATTTAGTTTGTGCGTGTGCGAGTATGTGTGTTTGAGTGCACATGCACATGTGTACGCTCAAGCATGTGTTTTAGGGTATCCCTTGCTACTACAAATAGAAAAGGCTTTTAACATTGGTACAGGAGAACATAGGTATGTTAGATAGGATAGGTTAACTGGTAAACAAATAAACTTCAAAACATATGGAGGTTAAAATTTAAAAAGAAATTTATTTCTTGCTTAACATCCTAAACGAGTATTTCCATCGACAGCAGGCTCTCCTCACAGCGATGATTCAGAGACACGTGCTTCTTCCTTCCTTTTTGTGCCATCTTTAACACATGATTTCCTGGCGGCTGTGTACATTGACACCATATTTTTGGAAGGAGATAGAGAGGACAGTGGCCATATCTGCTTCTTAAACACCGTGCTTTGGAGGTGACACACATTACCATCTACTCCCAAGTCTTGGATCAGAACTGATCACCTGATGCTTCCTAGATGCAAGGCAGCTGGGAAATGTAGTCTCTGAGAGCACAGATGCTTTCCAGTGGTTGCTTTCATCCTGCACTGCCCAGTGTGGTAGTTACCAGCCACATGTGACCATGGGACACTTGGAACATGGTTTATCCAAATTGACACGCAGAATTTTATGACTTAGCCTAAAACTGTAATAGACTTCAAATATCTCACTGATAATTTTTATATCGATTTTATGTCAAAATGGCAATATTTTGTTAAATAAAATACATTATTAAAATAATTTCCACCTGTAATAAAAAAATTTTTTAAGAGAGATTTTTGCTATATGGCACATGCGCTCACAAGAGAGACAGAAAGCAAGAAATCACCCTCCTCCTCGGGAGGGATAGTCATGTCGCAATCTTTTCTCTTCTATTTCCCTCTCAGGATCTTGGGAACACATGCACATACGCCTGGCATGAGTTTAAAGCTGCCAGATCTGGAGCTAGAACCTTGGTTGACCACGTGGGAGTCCAGCGATGTAACCATTATGCTATCTTCTGGTCCCACCTTTAAAAAAATTTTTAACATGGCTACTAGAACATTTTAAATTACTTATGTATTCTATTGGGGCCAGCAGATGGTGTGGTGGTTAAGGATGCTGGACTCCCACATGACCGACTGCGGTTCAAGTCCCAGACCTGGCGGCCTGCTTTCTCACTTTCTCTCTCTCTCTCTCTCTCTCTGTCCCTCTCCAGTCAAATTTAAATAAAGTTGAATAAAATACTTCTTTTAAAAAATTACTTACATTTTCTATTTCTTGCATTCTGTTTCTATTGAATTATGCTGCTATGGAAATGATGCAGATGACCTATCTGCTAGAATCAAGACAGGGAGTATATCTCAGCCACTCACAGAACTAGAAGAAGGAACTGGAAAGTTCTTTGGAATCAAGATGTGTATTTTCTCTTTGTCCTTCCTCCTTCTCTCACTGGAGCCACTCATCTCTGGTACGGGTCTCATTACGTATTCGCCAGCTTTGCCTTCTTTCTCGGCGCATGCACTATACGCATACACGTGTCTTTTCCTCTCTCTCTTTCATCTCTGTTCCAATCAGCTGTGGTCAGCAAAGTGGGGTCATATGGCTTGCTGTCTGTTCACCAGACACAATGGGAGCAGGTTCTCAGGAAGGGGGCAAGGGTAGGTCAGACAAACTCACTGACTTGTTTGCTCAGCATGTAAAATGCGTAAACACTATATGGGCTCGGCAGCGGTCAACATTCCCCAGTTTTTATACTTAATCAACTGTCTGTTCTGAGGCCTTTTGTATGCACTTGTGTGTTGAATAGGTGACAAATTTAATCTGAGGGTATATTATTTAACTTATCTCATTACTAAAGAAAACATGTAACTAATCTTTCTTTCTGGGGTTTGTACCGGTGCCCAAAAATAATCCACCTCACTGACAAGCCTCGAATTTTGAACAGTGTACCTAGCCCAAAAAAACAAACTCATAAACCCATCACATAAATTTCAGAAGGGTACAAAATTAATAAATGGGTGATATACCCCCAATGTAACTTCCCATACAGCTGGAACTTAAACATTTTAGTACCATTCTCTGCAGTTTAAATAATGTATCCAACTACTTCCTCTTAAAATATAGATGAGTGACCTAGAGAGATTACTCAAAGCTATTTTTTTTAGATTTTTTTTTTTTTTTGAGAGGTTTTGGCTATAGGGCATGTGTGCTCATCAGGAAGACAGAGACACAGAGACAGAAAGTGAGAAATCACCCCCCAGGGGGGATGGCCACGCCGCAGTCCCTTCTCCTCCATTCTCCTCTCGGGATCTTGGGTACACATGCACACAGTGTGAGTTTTAAGCCACCGGGTCCAGGACGCGAACCATGGTCGACTACATGGGAGTCCAGCAACATAGTCATTATGCTAACTGCTGTTCCCAAAGCTTTTACATTCTCTAGAAGTATTTATCTGCCAGACATTGTCCTAAACCCATTATCTCCATTAATAATCTATCAGAAATGATTTTTCAAATATTACCTTTTACCCAGAGAAAAACGGATCCCATAGGAATGGAATACAGTATAGTCCGTTTTATTGAAAGACAGGATTTCATTAGCTTCTGAGTATGTATTATAAAGAAGAGCTTTAGTGAGGCTCTTCAGAGAAACAAGTGGCTAGAGTTTAGACTAAGACCCTGGGAAAGACATGAGGGAGAAGATGGTGCAGAAAGAGGAGGAAGCAGTGTCTTCCAAATACTCGCCTAATCATTCTTGATGGAACGTAAGTCTGACAATGATACTATTCTTTGCTTTCCAGTTTCGCAGTCCTGCTTTGAGGCTATGGTCTTCAAAGTAGAAAACTTTTTTTTTTTTCTGAATTATTTATTTTATTTTATTTACTATTATATTTTTAATTGGCTATAGGGCACTCGCACTCATTAGAGAGAGGCAGAAAGAAAGTGAAAAAGCAAGCCACCAGGTTCAAGACTTGAACTGCAGTCAGCCACATGAAGGCCCAGCACCTCAACTATCATGCCTCCTGCGAGCCCCAAGGTCAGTAGGAAACTCTTAAGTGCCCAAGATTCTTTTTGGCTGGTCTTAATAAATAGACCCTACAAAACTAAGCTGACAGGGTACAAAGGGACAGAATATGATCAGTTGTTATTATTGTAATTATTAATTTTATAACCTATATATCTGTTCAATGACTACTGAAAACATTAAAATACTTCTCAACACCAATGAATATGTAATACAGTGTGAACTTACTTTTTAAAACTTGATTTATTTGGGGGCCAGTAGGTGGCATGGTGGTTAAGGTGCTGGATTCCCACATGGTCAAACGCAGCTTGAGTCCCAGACCTGGTGGCTTAAAAATCACACCTGGCACATGTGTTAATGAGCCCAAAATCTTGATAGGAGAATGGATTGTGGTGTGACCATCCCTCCCTGCCCTTGTGGGTGATTTCTTACTTTCTCTCTCTTTGTCTCTCCCTGTCTCTTTCCCACAAGTGTACATGTCCTATGTCAAAAACCTAAAATAAAAAGAAAAAAACTTAATTTATTTTATGATTTACTTATAAAAGCACAGGTTAAATGCTGAACTTCATTAATTTTTCTCCCTAATAGTCTGAATATTATGTTTAAGATAAAAATATTTGACTAACATTATCTATAGCAATGTCATATGTATTTTAAATACATATAAATCTATTTTATTAATCAATGTTGAGCAGAGAGGAAAACTGGCTAGGAAATTTCAAGAAATAAAAGTGTGACATAGTATATATGGATTAAATTTATAGGAAACTATCCTACACACTACTTAGAAACATTTTATAAGTCAATAAAACATCAAAAGTGTTTAAAAACAGAATTGACTAATGGATGAAAAGAAAGTTTACAGGTTTTCCAACTCTTTCTAGTCCATAAAAAACTTAAGCACTGTTTATAGAGTTCAACTTTAAAATACTTAATATGAGAAAAAGGCAGTAGCTAGAAAAAAGGCATTTTATTAAAACTGTCAAATTTTTAATGTGGAAAATTATGATGAATTTTCTTTCAGCCCTAACACTGATAAAATGTTTATAGAAAAATTATAATTTATTAACTTCTTAAATATTCCCATATATGTCATGTTAAGATATCCTTAGATTTAGACAAAGAAAAGAGGACCTAAATGAGAAAGGACAAAAGTGAAAGAAGGGTTTCAGAGAAAATTGTGTAGCCAATTTTTCTAATGTAAACATGTGGGTAATAAAAATGACTAAGACTTTTGAATAAGAGTTCATGAGTTAATGTAGAGTAAGCCAAGAGGACTGTTGGCTTACCAGAATAAAAGGGAAAATAAGAGGGGAGGTGTCAGTCATGTCACTAGAGTAGGAAATGGGAAAATCCATAGATCTCTGAAAGGTTAGTTTCCATAAAGATGGGTCTCTTCCCTAGCAAGCTGTAATGTCCTACTTGTGCTGTAGAGCTTAATAGTAGAATTGACCTTAATCGAAAGATAGGTAGGCTTACTAAAATTCTTGAGTGTTTTGTTTGGTGAATTCTATAGTTACTGTAATGTTGATTCACAAGAATCTGACATAAATAATACATAATGCTACAAAATTGAGTTTAAAACATGCTTCTCTTTTATATTCTCATTCCCATAATAGAAGAACAAAAAATTGAGTCTAATGCCGCTGTGTTACTGACACTTCAAATAAGATTTAATTAGTTTCTCTGACAAAGCAGTAAATCTTTAAATTAAAGAGTTCAGAAGTGCTTAGCCCTATAAATTCTCTAAGGAAATTTAAATAGGAGTAAGTTTTAAACACATCTCACTTGGTGCTTCCCGTGAGGAAGTCAATGTTGCCCCTTGACAAATGTCAAATATAAATAAACTTTGAATTGGTAAGAGTACATCACAGGCACTTAGTAAAATATAACTTCATTATGTTAAGGAATTAGAAGTCAGCTTCCAGAAAGTCAGAGAAAAATACAAAGTATCAATCAGTCAATATCACATTTTTCTTCAATGACTGACGTTCCCTATGTGCCCATGAAATGTGACAGCCTGTTTTAAGTGTTTGACATGGGTTACATCAATCCTTCTATCAGCCTTGTGCGGTTGATGCTATTATCAATATTATTCCCACTTTACAGATGAGGAAACAGGTGCCATAAACAGATTGAAGTTTATAAGAATATACTACCTGGAAGGTGCTGCAAAGGCTCTAGGTGTGGCAACTATATTCTCTTGGGTCCTATTAACGTAGGGCAGATTGGACCTCATTCCCAACTACCAGGTCCTGCTGCAGCCCACTTCATGCTCTGCAAGACAGGCCAGAAAACCCAGGGCTAGAGTCAGCCCATACTTCTCCCAGAAGTCCTCACTCAATGACTGAAGGGATTTGGTGTACAATATCCCAGACTCCTAGCCCACCGGGTAGGGATAACTCTGATGCATATGTTCTATATCAGCTATCAACAGTGTCCAAGTAGGATTATATTTTAGCTAGCTACAGTCGTAAGTTACTTAAAATTCATCATTTTTTGTCTGCCTTCTCTCCCTATTTTTATTTCTTCAGTTTCTACCTATGACTCCTACAATTACCTCCCAAATAAACTGTTTTCACTCATATCCTGGTTTCAGGGTCTGTGTCTGGGAGACTTCAAACAAAAAGACAGCCTGGGCAGAACTAGAACTCAGCCTGGCTACAGTTTATGTGCTTAACCACCACTCCATATTGCCTGTTCTCCCAAAAAGTTGACAAATATTTCGTAAAAATTGCCTCAAGACATGATAGGAGGAACAATCTCTGTCTGTATTTTATACCCCAACTTCTTATCAAGAATTGTGAAGGGTCTGAGATTTTACTCCTGATAAGTAACATGCCATAGTATGCTCAAGATTGTTAGAAAACATGAGACTCCGAGGTCAGAGACGAGGGACTTTATTGCACACAGCAACGGAAAATAGCCAGAATGCCAGCATTTGCACCAGTACCCCTAGGTCCATTTCCCACAGGGTGACATAGATGAACCCAGGTAGAATAGATAAACATGCAGTAGCTTTTGTTATAGGAGAAGAAACCTTGAAGTTAGGTAGCCCCATTTTTTCTTTTAAAACAGGGTCTAACCATGTTGTGATCCTCCTGCCTCAGCCTCCTAGCTAGGACTACAGGCACACTCCAGAGGCCTGGCTCTTTTTTAGATAATTTCTCAATTTTGCACAGGCCAGCCTCGAGTTCATGATCCTTCCTGAGTCTCTGGGATTACAGAAACATGTCACTGCCCCTGGTTTTTAGGCTGGACTTGGAAGCCAACATGGACCTCCCATGCAATCCAATGTGTGGAGCACAGCATTTCAGCAGCACACACCACTGTGGCTGGGCCCACAGGTCTTTTGTACTAGACAGTAAACATGCCTTCTTTTTTGCTCCAAGGGAGACACTATCTCTGTCTTTCAAGGCTGTTACACAAAAACCTTAAAATGATAGCATATAATAAAGGCAAGCACTGCCTCATTTGCAAGGTGTATAGATATGCCAGAAAGTGATAGAAAATTGTCTTCCATATCTTCCTTGTTCTGAAATTGAGAAAAAAAAACTTCCTAGTTTCATCCCACACTAAAACATATAATTATGCCAGATATAAAATGGCAAAAACAAACAAATGACAAAAATTTTAAAAATAGTTTCTGTATTGTTCTTGGTTCTTAGGTTTCTGCTTTCTTGTTTTCAGAGCATAAATGCCTTTTCCTTTGATGCCCACAATAATCCTGTCAGTTAGTACTTTATAGCTGATGGAAAAATGACACAGAAGATAAAGAGTTTTACTAACACTCATCTTGTGAGTGATGGAGCTGAATCTTAAACCCAGTTTTTCTAACTACAAAGCTGCCAAATGTGTGACTAATCACATGAGTAGGAGGACAACTACCTAGAACTATAAACCTAAGAGAAGACTCCTATCCAGCCACGTCTGGATTTCAAGAGTAGTACTGAAGGCAAATCTGGGAAGAAATAAAGAGATGTAACTGAGTGGGGCCAAGTGGTGGTGCATAGTAACAGCTGTTCTCACATGGGAAGGTCTTGGGTTTGCTTCCTGGGACCTCCCTGGGCATGTGTGTCTGTGACCTGGGCTGGTTGAGACTAGGGTTGGATTGTGATGTGGGGGTTCTTCTGGGGAGGTTGTCTCTCTGTTTCTGTTTCTGTCTCTGTCTCTCTCATGGACAAAGGAAATTATTTTTTTTTAAAAAGAGCTGCAACTGGAGGAAAGGACATAAATATGTCCTTTCTTTTCTCTTTCTCTTTTTTTTCAATGCTTAGCTCCTTTTTCTTCTGTTCATGTTTTTACTTAAAATGATTTGCATCAATGTAAATCAGTCATTGCTAAAATTAAAAAAAAAAAAAAAAAAAAAAAAGAAGCCCTGGGAAAGCTGTGGGTTTGGAATTGAGCTGAAAAAAAGAATTACAGAATGATTAGAATTGCAGCATTTTCACTCAAATGGTTGTACTACATATTTCTGAATTTTATGCATTTTTCCCACCAGGGATATCTGCACAGTTGGAGTATGTTCGAAAGCTCAAGATAATGTTATATTTTAGAGTATAATGTATATAGCATCAGGATGTCCCATTTATGACATATTTGATATCTAAAAAAAAGTATATAGATCAGATTTTACTATACCAAATTATAGTTAAAGTGCATTATGGAAATTTGTTCCTTAGTGAATCCATTTTGTAAAAAAACAACAACTGCACTTAGACATGATTTGTGGAGAAAGCTTTGATCAAAGACTAGAAATTCTAGGATTCTAGTGCTACTGAAAGCTGTGTCATTTATAACAAGGGGTGGGGAAATTGAACTAGATCATCTCTAAAGGTCTCTGAGGCAGATTTCCCCTCCCCGGAGTACAGTGGCTCAGCACTGTAGACCAGGCAGTTATGGTTTCACTCTCAGCTGTGCCACTTACCATCCACCCTAATGCATTATTGTAACTTTCTTACACCTGTTTCCTAAGCTGTAAAAGAATGATAAGACATACTTCAAATAATACTTGTAGTATTAAGTTAAATTAGATAACACTTAAGCACTATATACAGTACCTGATATATACTCTGCACTTGATAAATGGCAACAAATGTCATTAGTAATTCTACATTTTCATCAAGTTCATGTTAACAGTTCCTATACTACAAGCATATTCTCAAGCTTAGCAAAAATTCCATTAGTAAATTATCCAATGTATTCATATTTTCACCAACATTTTATTGAAAAATTTCAAACCTATTTTAAAGTTGAAATAATTACACAGCAAACACCTGTTTAGCCACCACCTAGATTCTGCAACCAACTTCTTATTAGGTTGATATTAGCACATCTGTCTACCCACCCCTATGTTCACCCAACAATCCTTATTTTGATGCACTTCCAATTCAGTTGAAAACATCAGTATACTTCATCCCTAAACATATCACCTGCATATGGTTAAATAGAGTTTAGAACTTGTGTTTCATTTTTCTGTTTTTTTTGAGCTATAATTTAGCATACAACAAAATTATGGATTTATTATTATATTTGTGGGTAATTTGAATATTCAAAATTGTAATCACCAATTACATTTGTTGTAACATAACACATTGGAATACCTTTTTTTTTTTTTAGAGAGAGAGATTTTTACTATAGGGGATGTACACTTGCCAGAGAGATAGAGAGAAACAGAAAGTGAGAAATCACCCACCCCCCGGGGTGGGGGCGGATGGCCACACCACAATCCTTTCTCCTCCATTCTCCTCTCAGGATCTTGGGCACACATGCACACATGCCCAGTTTGAGCTTTAAGCCACTAGGTCCAGGACTTGAACCATGGTGTTCATTATGTAGGAGAGTCCAGCAATGTAATCATTAGGCCACCTGCTGGCCCCTGGAATACCTTTTTTTTTTTTTTTTTTTTGAGAGGTTTTTCGCTATAGGACGTGTGTGCTCGCCAGACAGCAGACAGAGAGAGACATAGAGACAGAAAGCGAGAAATCACCCCCCAGGGGGGATGGTCACGCCGCAATCCCTTCTCCTCCATTCTCCTCCTGGGATCTTGGGCACGTACGCACACGCGCCCGGCGTGAGTTTTAAGCCACCGGGTCCAGGACGCGAACCACGGTCGACTACGTGGGAGTCCAGCGACATAGCCATTACGCTAACTGCTGGTTCCCTGGAATACCTTCTTAATCTTGGTATGGAAGGATAACCTTACCTTATAGGTAAGCTGAACCATCTCAAGTGTTTTGTTGGTGGTTGTTCTATTTGGGCACATACAATTTGACCCAAAATATATTAAAATTCATAAATATAAGTTCTAGTGTAGTTAATGGAAAAGTATCAATAATCATAGTTGGGACATTCAGATATATACATAAATTTCATAAATGAATTAATTTAATTTTTTGGTTCCAATGATTCTTTTGAAACTTTAGTTCCTTTCTCTAACATAGTGAGAACATACTTAGCAAAAGAAAATCTTCCCCTGCTAACATATGTCTTAAAGTAGGGACTTCATGAGCAGAGATCTTAGTAATGTAGATGTAGATAGCAAGAGGGAAGCTTCAGATGGCAGAAAAACTGGATGTCTCTATAGGATTTTGTAACCAGCCCACGCCAAGCCCATGAGGGCATTTGCTTTATTTGTTAGTATTTTGGTTTTATTTTGTTTCATGAGTTCTTTCTTTGGTTCTATGTGTTTACTTTCATGTCATTTATCTCACCAGAGCACAGAAAACAAAGCCTGGTTCTAAGTTTCAGGTTAGAGTTTTTCTGTTAGTGTACTAAATTTATTCTGGACACACTGAGAGTTTAGTTCAAAGCAAGGGAGTGACCAGTGGGGTAATTGGGATCTCCCAATGAGTGGGAGCCATACACTTCCTGCCAGAGCTCTGCCACCTGCTAGTTGCATGACCCCAGGCAAACTGCTTTTCCTCGCTCAGCTACAGATATTACTACATTTTCAGTTTATCATTCGAGTCATGACTAGATCATTTATCTGAGTCTTGGGCACAGATTCTCCATCTACTGGTCATGCAGTAACATCTACTTAGTAGTTTGCAGGTATAGAACTCTCAGGGTAATGAAAAGTTTCTGCTCAGGAAAGGAAACAATAGTTAGAGTGAACTGGCAACCCTCAGAATGGGAGAATGTATTTGTAAACTATGACAAAAAGTTTTTCAATCCCCAACTTTTAGGAAATTCATTTCAGTATCATGAGTAACAGAGAGTTTGACATTGAGGATTGAGGAGAAAAATGACATTGCTTTGAAACATACAGACTCTAGAACTGGACAAACTTGAGGTTTGAATTTCTTTCCCACAATTTATATATGTGGTGACCTTAAGTGAGATACTTGACTTAACTCTAAAATGATAACTATGAAACAGGAGTAGACATTTACTAAAAGCTTCTTTCCTGAAATGTGTTGAACTAAGAACACTTAAGGATCCTTAACTTAAATGAGTTAATTCTCATGATCTCTAATGAGGTAGGTACTATTATTATCCCTTTTCTTATGCAGGAGAACCCAGGGCCATTCTGCCAGTTAGTACAGACACTAGGGTTGACCTAGTGCCCTCTGTCTTGATGTTAATAACACTCAACTGTAGGGTTGTATTAGGAGGAGATGAACAAGGCTAAGCTGTGAAGTAGTAAGTGTTCAACCAATAGTAGTCCTCCTTTTCCTTACAAAAGTGTACTCAAACAAAAATACTACAAATTGAACTTCAGATGTTTTCTTACTTCTGGGAAGTTTGTGATGACCTTCCTCAAATAAAAAACAATAAATTAAGAATATATATGACCTAAATGATTAACTTCTATCCCCAAAGGGAAATTTCCTTGTTGCACCAGCTCATCACATCTTTGGAAGACACGTGCGCTTTTGCTAAGCAACAGTAAAGATGGGACCAAGAGCTTCAAGGGTTCTAGAATGATTGATAAACACAATCAGATATAAATGCTTTTGAGCTAAACATCCCAATACAAAGTTTTTACATGTGCATCTACCTTCTGCTGGTCCCCATAGTCCCTTTATGCATTAATCTCCATGTAAAATCTTTTTAAACAGAAATAAATAAATGGGTCCTGTACTAATGGGTGGGTTGACTCCCAAGATCACCTCTATTCTAATAACTAGTATGAACTCTACTCACTCCTGTTTTCACTGAGTGGGTTAAAATGGCCTGTAACCGGGACCAGCAGATGGTGTAATGGCTATGACACTGGACTATCATGTAGTCAACAGCGGTTAGAGTCCTGGACCTGGTGGCTTAAACTCATGCTGGGCGCATGTGTACGCGTGCCCAAAATCCTGAGAGGAGAATGGAGGAGAAGAAATTGTGGCATGGCCATCCCCCCCTGGAGAGTGATTTCTCACTTTGTCTGTCTCTCTCTGTCTTTCTGGGGAGCGCACACGCCATATAGCAAAAAAGCCTCACCGCCCCCCCCCCCCCCAAAAAAAACCAAAAAAACAAAAACAAAAAGGCCTGTAACCTTTCTTGGCCAAAGAACTAGGAGAGAGAGTCTCCTTGAACTGTCTCTTGGAACAGTGTTGTACCTCATAACATAGATTCTAAGAAAAAGACAGTCTTTCTTCTTCCTCTGGCCTGGACTTTGTTGTGCCTAAAAGCGACACCTGTAATAACTGTAGCCACTTTGCCACCAGCTCAGCGAGGCATCCAGGGCCAAGAAAACTGCCACAAAATTTGGCCAGAGCCCTGATGTACAACACCTGGAACCCATCCTAACTCTGGACTTTTTGTTAAGTGCGATAATAGATTTGATTACTGCTTATGCCAGTTGGAGTTGGGTTTTCTGATGGAAAGCAATTTAACTGATTTGATGCACTGTAATTTTCATGGGCAACCTTAATAGTTAACATCGTCTAATTTTGTGTATTTTTCCTGTTGCTTATCTATTCTATTGCTTTGGCATAACTATATAATAATTGGTAATATTCTTTAAATTCAAAGAATGTCAGGTTTGAAATTAAAAAGTATCTGCTGGCTTGTTTTTATTTATTTATTTATTTATTTTTAGAGGTTTTTGTCTAAGGGCCATGTGCACTCACGAGAGAGAGAGAGAGAGAGAGAGAGAGAAACAGAAAGAACAAAAGTGAGAAATTACACACACACCCCCCCCAGGGGGATGGCCATGTCACAATCCTTTCTCCTCCATTCTCCTCCCGGGATCTTGGGCACATATACACACTTCCCAGTGTGATTTTCAAGCCATGGATCTGGGACTCAAAGGACAGTGGGCCATGTGAGTCCAGTGAATAACCACTATGCCACCTGCTGGTCTCCTGCTGACTTGTTTCAAAAAGCAGTGTTGCTTGGGTTCAATTAATTCGTAATCCTTCTCTATTCCTACATATGGTAACTGATAACCACATAACTCTGGTTGGTTAACATTAGATGGTAACCATGTCAATACTCCCAAATCTGACAGTGACTGAGTTGGTCAAACAAGAGCATACAGATCATTCCTAGAATTTCTAAAAGTCTAGACACAATTATTGCCTTCTTTTCAATAAATATAAACATGACTTTGAATAATATAGCATTACATTTTTGATCAAATTCTTAAGGGTGGGTTTAATTTGCCATTGACTTAAATGTCAATAGGAGACTCATAATTTTTCTCTTATTGTGAAGATGTGAGGTCCCACTTTGCTGCCCTCTTGTGCATGACAGAAGTGTCATCACAGTGGGGAAAGAAATGCAGGAGCACAAATGATGAACTGGATTATGTGTCATTTACAAAGTTTGTAATTTTCATGCTTTGGAAAGGAAGAATACAGTATAAGAATGGTCATAAAAAGTGATAATCAAGATACACTGCTTTATGTGTTTATTTTTCAGACAGGTCTTGCTATTTCATGATCCTCCTGCTTTAGCCTGCTGGCTGGGTTTACAGGTGCGTACTGGCACACCTGGCCTTTCCTCTGGAGTGGAAATAGAATTCAGGCCTCCCCTGTGGTCCCAGCCAGGCAAGCAAAGTATCTCAGAAGTGCCGTCAACACAGCTAGGCTTGTGTGTTTACTTTAAAAAGCCTATCGTTGGGACCAGCAGATGGCATAATGGTTACATTGCTAGATTCCCACGTAGTCAACCATGATTCAAGTCCCAGACTCGGCAGGTTAAAACTCATGCCCAGCATGTGTACATGCATGCCCTAAATCCCTAGAGGAGAATGGAGGACAAGTGATTGAAGTGTGGCCACCCCCATGGGGGGAGTGATTTCTCACTTTCTGTCTGTCTCTCTGGCGAGCGCACACGCCCTATAGCAAAAATCTCTCTTAAAAAAAGGAGTACATTGTTTAGTCTTAAAATAATTATAATAGATTTCAATCTTAAAAAACTAATTTTTAATTTATTTTCTAGTGGTGGGCATATATGCTTACCAGAGAGAGAAAGTGAGTCAGAAATCACCCTCTAGAGGGGCTGGCCATGCAGCAATCTCTTCCTCTTGGGACTTTGGGTACCCATACACGTGCCCAGCATGTCTTTCAAGCCGCCAGGTCTGGGATTTGAACCACACAGCTGGCCATGTGGGATCCAGCTGTCTTAACTTTTGTGTCACCTGCTGGCCTTGAATTTTAATTGTTTTTTCTTTTGAGAGATTTTTGCTATAGGGCACATGTGCTTGCCAGACAGAGAGAGAGAGAGACAAAGGGACAGAAAGTGAGAAATCACCTACCGGAGGGATGGCCACACTGGCATCCCTTCTCCTCCAGTGCAGTTAACTCTCAGGATTTTGGGCATGCACACATACCAGCCCGGCATGAGTTGTAACCCACCAGGTCTAGGACTTGAATAATAGTCGACGATGTGGGAGTCAAGTGACAGAACCATTATGCCATCTGCTGGTCCCTAGATTTTAATTTTTAGAGTTGTGATAAAAACAAACTTTATTCTAAGTACAAAGAAGGTGTTTTTGACAATTTTAAGCTTGTTGAATATTTTGTCCTGGCTTGAATGTCAAAGCCTAGTTTTACCCACTTACTTCTTTTCAGTGGTTCCTGGGGTCCTTCCTGCTCATGAGTCTCTCTGGGAGGACAGATAATCTGGGGCATTCCTACAGAAAGGATTGCTAGTGAATAGGTCTAGAGAAGCGAACATTGTAGGGAAGATAAAATGCTGATTGGAAAGTGATGTGATTGAGAGAAGATCAAAATCCACGTCTCAGACATTGGTGACAGGGAGGTCACTGTAAGGGGTAAAGGGACTGGGCATAGGGGAAGAGACAGAGCAACAGAATGTTGTGTGGTTGCATGAATGTGGCAACTAATAAACACTCATTTGTCATTTACCAAATCTAGATTGAAAAGACAAAAAGAGGATTAGAAATTAACCATAATATAACTGCTAGTGTTGTCTGAATACAAACTATGTGCCAGATGTTGTGTTGTGCTAAATGCTTTACATAATTTCATTCGATCCTCACACCAGCCTTGTGAAATTGGTATTATGATTAACCTAATTTTGTCGGTAAGAATAAACAGGGCTCACTTCATACACTGCAGAGTCCAGCCTAGAACCAAGGCAGGCTGACACCAGAGTTGCATTCTTAACCACACTGCTATATTATCTTAAAGTTTAAAATATTAGGGTGCAGAGACGCTACTAGTCTATGTGGTAACTTTGTACAAATCAGGAAAAGGCCAAAAGGCCTTGCTGATTATCTGAACAAATGTAGCTTCCCAGCTTACAGGGCAGTTGGTACCTTAGAGGGTGGTTGGTTTGCTCAAGGACATAGGTGCTCCTTCCTCTAGGCGAGTTCTTGGCTATCAGTTTCCATGTGCCTCCCTGGCTGGACACCATTGTATAGTGTACAGACTCTACAACTATATATAAGGAGGTTTAAAAAATTAATATACAGGGGCCAGCAGATGGCATAACGGTTACATTGCTGGACTCCCATATGATCGACTGCTGTTCAAGTCCTAGACCCAGAGGCTTGATACTCACCCAGGTCGCATGTGTGTGCATTCACAAATTCTGAAAGGAGAACAGAAGAGAAGGGATTGTGGCGTGGTCATCCCCACCCCTTACCCCCTCTCCCCCCGACAGGGGTATTTCTTGCTGTCTGTCTGTCTCTGTCTTTCCGGTGAGTGCATGAACCTTATAGCAAAAATCTCTCTCTCTCTAAAAAAAAATTAACATATATACTGACATATTTATTTTTCCTTCTATCAGTCAAAGGTCTTGGTTGCAAGCACTCTACATGGATATCTCTTATTCTCTTTTCCAGATCCAGTCTGCATCCTTCTCCAACCTGGAAAACTGTGTCCTGGCCAGCTTTTATGGACTCTGTCAATGTCTCTGTTGCCTTCTGGCTTCTAGTTAGGTTCATTAGTGGGATGGGCCAGCTGAAAGTCTGAGGAAAGGAGAGAGCAAGGTATTCTATTCCCTGTCTACCTTCCTATTGCACAGTACATAGGCAGGAGCTTCGGTCCTCTTCAGAAGCCTCAGCTTGTCTGGGAGCCCTCTTGCACAGAGACAGCAAGATTTTGTAGTGGTCACTTCTCCTCCTGGCCCTTTAAGCTTAGAAGTGAGGCAGGGCTCTGGTGCTGTTAGTTCTGAGATGCTTCATCATCCCTTGATCACTCCCTAACTCTGTCCACAGTCTGTAAATAGTCCCTTAATTAAACTTCTCAATTTCCCTGCTCGAGTGAGCCATCTGTTTCCTGCTAAGACCCTGACTGATACACAACGGAAACAAACTTTGAGTATTTTAAGCAAAAATGGAATTTGGGGAAGGCATACTTGCAGTCATAGAAAGAGGAGGAGGTGGGAGGACCAAGGCTGGAGAACAAACAGAAACCAGAAGATAGCTGAAAAGCTGAGGAACAGGACTGACAGCTAAAGTCATTCCGTGGGAAGAGCCTGGGCCACCCACAGCCACAGCTCGAATGCCCATCATGTGCCCTGTGTCTTTCAGTCACCTATTCAGGGCGACAGTTTCAAGTGCATTACATGCCCACTCCCAGGCTGAGCTGGGGAGTGGGGAGGATCAGATGCCTTTGGCTAACGTGGTAGGAAGTGAGAACCACCATTCACCAAGACCACACCCAATGGACGATTCCTCTAAAATGAAAGTTCAGGATGCTGATATGAAATGCCCTCTTTCTCCCAAGAACAACTGTCACTGTAACAACTAATAAAAGGATGTGAAACTGTCTTGATAAAAAGAACTTTTCTCAAAAATTAAAGGTTCATGGGACCAGCAGTTAGTGTAATGGCTGTTGCTGGACTCCCACGTAGTTGACCGCGGTTTGAGTCCCAGACCCGGTGGCTTAAAACTCACGCCGGGCGCGTGTGCGTGCATGCCCAAGATCCTGAGAGGAGTATGGAGGAGGAGGGATTGCAGCGTGGCCATCCCCCCTGGGGGGGTGATTTCTCGTTTTCTGTCTCTCTGTCTCTGTCTGTCTGGCGAGCGCACGTGCCCTATAGCAAAAAAAACCTCTTCAAAAAAAAAAATTAAAGGTTCATGTAGAGATAAGCATTTCTCACTGAGAATTTTAGTTAACAGAGGAGTATCATTCTAAGAATAAACAAAAATTCTTTAAAAGGGTTGCTTTTATTTTTAATTTGCTATAAAGTATATCACCAGAAAGAGAGAGAGAGAGAGAGAAATCATCCTCTGGGGAATGGCCACGCTACAATCCCTTCTCCTTCAGTCTCGTTCTCAGGATTTTGGGCATACATGCCCAGTGTGAATCTTAAACCTCTGGGTCCAGGACTCGAACCATGGTCAGCCATGTGGGATCCTACCACCTTAATCTCCACGCCACCTGTTGGCCATTTTGGAAGGCTCTTTAACTGGGTTATACATAAAGCTGATGGTTTCATCTAAACCAGGTATCCTGTGGCCACTGACTCAGAAATGCCCACTAAGTGGGATTTGTCCAATAATCAGTTTTGCAAGAATAAGAGTATTCCCAAACCAGCTATTTAAGTATTATTTCACTATATCAATTTAGAGCTAGAAATCAGCTCTGCCAATTTTTATAACTTTTACTCTCTTAAAGGTTATTCTCCTTTATCTTACTCAGATTTAGATTTCTACAGGTTTAAGAGATAAGAATAAAGAATACAGTTTTGTTATGAACTAATGACAGATAGCTTATTGAAGTTTACAGATAGTGCTATTTTATTATATTTGTTGACTGTTATATTTACAATTTATATAATTATTAAGTCTAGCATAAAATTTAGGCTGTTTACTTTTATAGCTCTTTGATATCATGCTTTATCTCAACTCCAAAATTAACTTCACACAAAGTGCAGATGAGTTATAAATTTCGACATATATTATACTTTGCTTGCCAGGAATGAAGGCAATACATATTCAAAATTGTCCCCTGAAGGTTTCTTGATATAGTTACTGCTATAACAGTCTCAATAAGAGGAAGTTATTTTTCTTTGAAATAAAATTACATGGATCTAATGTCTGTAATTTTTAATTGAGAATTTATATTCTGTTAAATTGGATTGGTTGTACACAAAGATATTTTTATTTCCAAAACATAAATTTATTCAGCAAACATGGAATAAACAGAACACTGTCGAAACCAACTAGAAAGTTTCCAGAGCTGCCAGTGAGATGGTTTTCCTCAGCATAACAGTGTGCTGGAAGACTGACATGGTTTTTATGATATAATCAGACATTTAAGAGTTTTCTTTAGATAAGGATGTAATGTATCATATGCTCACTTGAATCATATACTTGTCTCAATGACATAAGGAAAAGAGGACAAAGTAGAAAAGGTGCATGGAGAAGGCTTACAGATTTCACATATTTAAGTGTCTATGATTAAATTCTCAGTGAGGTACTCCAATTTCTCCCTAGTAACATGTCATTTTATAAGAAACGTACGCATGCTACTTCCCTTACTAGGTACAACTCCACATAAAATGACTTAGAGTACTTACTAGGTGCCTGATAGGGACAAGGAAGAAAGTACAAGACCTAGCCTTTCTATTCAAGGAGCCAGTGATAACTATACATCTTTGTTATCGAAGTTGAAACGCTAGTAAGTTTCTCTAACACGGTTTTGGTCTATTCAAAACATTAATTGGACTTTTGTCATTGAATTGGTCTGAGTTGTTTTGATAAACAGTATCTGGAGACCAGCAGGTGGTGTGGTAGTTAAGGCGCTGGATACTCTCATATGGCTAGCCATGGTTCGAGTCCTGGACCTGGTGGCTTGCTTTCTCACTCTCTCTCTCTCTCTCTGTGTATGTGTGTGTCTCTTTGTCAAATTAAAATAAACAAATGAATAAATACATTTACAAATAATTAAGTCTTAAAAAAACACACCAATATCTGTACAATGGAATCAGCAGGTCTAAAATAGTGATAGTGATGAAACTGGCTTAGTATCCTCTATATCTAGAAATTCATGGCCAAAAAGAAGCTATTATCTGTTTTTCCCATCTCCTCATGCTTCATATTATCCTTTCACAGATGGGATATAAAAAGAAGCTGGCCCACCCAATCTCTCCTGACTGTATGTGCTCCGTAAGAATAAATGGAAATAGAGCCACAGTTTTCCTGTGTCAGGACACTGTCAGCATAAGTAGGATACCAACTGACTGGCAGGCAACATCCAGTGGGTCCCTATTCCAGCCCTGCTTTCTCTGCCTGATCAGGCAGCAGTTTCAGAAAAGCTAACATCCTGAAAGTTCATTTGCTGTTTGCAAGTCAGGGTTTAGAAGAATAGTCTGCTGTTGCTTTAAAGAGTATTTTATATACAGTTCGAGAATGTTGCTTCCCTAGGAAGGAAATCTTCTGGTTTCTGGACTGAAGTAAATAGGAAGTTGTTGCCAAATCCAACCTGAGTCTGTGGTTTCCAAATATTTTTTTTTTTTTAAGAGGTTTTTGCTATAGGGCACGTGCGCTCGCCAGACAGACAGAGACAGACAGAGAGATAGAAAGCGAGAAATCACCCCCCAGGGGGGATGGCCACGCTGCAATCCCTTCTCCTCCATTCTCCTCTTGGGATCTTGGGCACGCACACACACGTGCCCAGTGTGAGTTTAAGCCACCGGGTCCGGGACTCGAACCGCGGTCAACTACGTGGGAGTCCAGCAACATAGCCATTACGCTAACTGCTGGTCCCATGTGGTTTCCAAATTTTGAGGTGTGAGAAAGGACCATATGTTCTATGACTGTGGTTCTCATCTATCCTAGGGATCCTAGTGCCTGACACATATAATGGCCATTCAATAAATATTTCTTGATTAAATGAATGAATAAATGAGCAGTAGATTTCATAATGGCAACTTCATATTGAAGCATTTTCTGGTTGTTGGTGCTTAAAAGCCTACGGGAAGACACAGTTGGTAGTGATTCAAGTGCAGGTAAACACCCACACATAAAAACCTGGGTTCGCAAGACAAATAAAGGGTGATTACACGCTTTACAAATAAATAGAAACATACCTTAATGTAGTGGGCTCCTAAATGCAGACCTACAGTATTTCTCCAGTTAACAGTGAAATGAGAAAAAATCGGTGCATTACATTGTTCATCGTAATGCTAAATTAATCAATGTAAAGAACTGTCCTTTATTCAAAAATTGACCTTCTCCTATTTCTGAGCCTAAATACATTTCAGTTTAGTAAAATGACAGGAATGGTCTATGCCAGTTATTCCTTTTTATTACCCTTACTTGCCAAAACAAAGTTGCCGACACTCCCCAGCTTACTGAAAAATATTTTATTGGTGTGTAAAACCCAGGTGCTGGAGACAGTTTTAACATATGATTCATTTTATAAAAGCATACAATTTTTTTTTTTTGGAGAGATTTTCGCTATAGGGCGCGTGCGCTCGCCAGACAGACAGAGAGAGACAGAGACAGAAAGTGAGAAATCACCCCCCAGGGGGGATGGTCACACCGCAATCCCTTCTCCTCCATTCTGCTCTCGGGATCTTGGGCACGCACGCACACACGCCCGGCGTGTTTTAAGCCACCGGGTCCGGGACGCGAACCGTGGTCAACTACGTGGGAGTCCAGCGACATAGCCATTATGCTAACTGCTGGTTCCCAAAGTATACAATTTTTTAAAGAAATGTATATACTGAATAAAGGAGACAGTATCATCTTGGTCTTAACGCTCATGAGAACAACATCAAACAGGTGTTGAGAGGCTGCTCTGTGCTGTGCTCTACTCTCTAGGCTTTTCAAAATGTATTCATGCATGTAAACTTCACAGTAGCCCAAGGATGCAGCATTACTGTTGTCTCCATCTTACAGCTGAGGTACTCTAGCCATAGGTAAGTCCTTGCCCTCAAATACACGCAATGCAATCAAGCAGCAGAGCTGGGATTCAAACCAATGATTCCAGAACATATTGTACACCCTTACTATGAAGAAACTGGGCCAAATGACAGTACAACCAAAAACAGTGGTTGTTATTTTATTCTAATAATTATGGAAATGGTGGTTCAATTAGCATACAGATTGTAAACTATCCAAAATATCGCTGTGCACTTCCCTTACTAAAGCATGTCCTGATGACCTATTTTTAACTTCATTACACAGATATTGCTAGCAACATTCTCCCTTCTTAAACTCCTTTTTATTAACAAATAACAAACACATAACAACAAAATATATTTGCAATGGGGCATTTCAACTCCTGAAAGCAGGAGCTCAAGTCATCAGGATTATGTTATTTTCAGGGTGAATTCAACCTTACAGTCAACAAATAAATATACTGCAGTTTAAATTTTCTATTAAAAAAACCCAGCTTTCAAATGTATATATCCACCCCACAGACAGCTTCTTTTTTGAAATGGGAAGATCACAAACCTTAGCAGGAACTCGCACATTTCCCTGCAGAGATGGAAACTGCAGCAATTGGGCAAGTCGGTAAATCAGGAAGTACAGTTTCTAACAAATTAAAAGCATAACTGACGAGTCAAACTAGATATTTTAGCTACACAATGATTAACTCACCCTTACACTCCCCCCCAGACCAAAACAAACAACTATCCCAAATAAACAGCAAACTGAATCTGACAGTAATTTTGTTTTTAAAAATCTCCCATGTTTTTGAGTGGTAATTAGATTTACTTGGGTGGTTAACGATAGGTTTCTGTCATTCTATTTACTATCATTTACACAAATTCTGCACTACATTAAGGAAGCTGTCATTTTATTCAAACAATAACGACAAATTTTAGCATTAAGAATCCATGGGTTTCCCCCTCAAAATCAGTGAGTCAAGAGATCACGGAATTTCTGCAGTTTAAGGATACACAGAGAAATATTATCCCATAGGTCCCAAGAATTGGGGTGTGTACATCCCGCCGAATACCTTGTTAAGCATACAGGACACTAATTTCGGACATTGAAGGTAACTCCTGCACAAACTCTTCTTTCAAATTTCTGGCTTCTGCTCAAGTACCCATCCCTAGTCCACATGCCCTAGAAAAACACAGGAACCAGTTCAAAGCCATAGCTATCCACCTCGCACCTCACGCTCCTCCCCCGGACTGTGCATAGCCAGGCCCATCCCTTCTGAAGCCTGCCGGGGCTCTCCGGACTTCCCCCGCCCACTTCGCGCACGTGACCAGGACCCCTACCGGCCTCCAACCCCGCTTCGCGCTCCACCAATCAGCAACCACCTTCGCCCAGAACTCGGTCTGCGACTCTTCTCTTTCAAAAAGGCAGCTTACTCCTCCCACCTCCAGCTCCACCTCTTTCCTATATTCCCGCCCCGCCGGCCCCGCCCACTTCCCCAACTCCCGGTTCCCCTCCTCCCCTCTCGTTGCGCCCTCCCGCTCCCGGGCAGCGCCCCGCCCCACCTGGAGCCGCGCGCGCTCCCTCTTATCGCGAGACCTGAGCGTCCCCGCCGCGGCCGCCCGCCTCCCTCTCCCGTCCTCCCGCCCCCCTCCCCCCAATCTCTCCACTCTCCGGCTCTCCTCCCTCCCTCCTCCCCCCTCCACCCTCTGGGCCGGATCTCGTCTCGCTGAGGCGGAGGAGGAGAAGGAGGAGGAGGAGGACGTTCGGCCTGCGCAGTGAGATGTTTGTCCGTCGCCGCCGCCGCCGCCATCGCGGAGGAGCGCGATAAAGGGAGTCGAGCCGGGCGTGAGGGGGACCCCGCGGAGCCGCCGCGCCAGCGCAGCCCCCCAGCCGAGTCCGAGCCGCCGAGCCCGAGCCGCCGCTGCCGCCGCCGCCGCCGCCGCGGCGGCATCCAGGGGCCGGCCAGCTCCCAGCCCAGCCCGGGGGCCGCGCCGCCGCCCCCAGCGTCGCCCCTCGCCTGCCCGCCCGCCTTAAATGTGACACCGGCGCCTCGGTGTGCGACCTGAAGCCGCCGCCGGGGAGGGGACGAGCACCATGTCGAATCTGAGCAAAGGCACGGGCAGCCGGAAGGACACCAAGATGCGGATCCGGGCCTTTCCGGTGAGTCTCTCTAAGGCGCCCGGGACCCCGGGGCGGGGGGCCCGGCCGGGAGCTGCACGCGAGGCCCAGGCTGAACTCCCCCAACAGGCCGCAGGCCCGGCCTCCCCTCCCCCACGCCGCCGGCCGCGGGTCGCGAGCCTTCTTGGCAACCGGGCGGCGCGGGGCCCCGGCGCGGCCGCCCTGTCGGGCCGTTCCCCGCGCCCGGCGTCCGAGCCGGCGCCGCGCCCCCGCCGGGGAAGATGCGCCTCCGGTCCCCGCCTGCGTCGGCCCGGCCGGGGCGCCTCCACTGCCCCAATACCTCTGTACGTTCTTGGGGTGTAGGCCCAATCCCCAGCACTCCTCTCCCCACTCGGTTCCTGGGACTCCCGCCCTGCGGGCAGGGATGGAGACGGTGAAGTCCTTCCTCCTGGTGTGGGGCGTGTTGTGTGTAACTTTTCACGTGTGGTTTCCTACGATAACCCCGCCTGGCTTGCGGGATGATGAGAGCACTGCTCTCTTCCCTCCCTGGTCCTGGGTCCTGGGTCAGGCCATCACCCTGCCCCCGACGTGGTGACAGGGGCTCCATGTAGCACTCATTGGTAATATACTAATAACATCGGTGCATTTATAGCATCTTTCATCCCACAAGCCGCCTAAGCACTCTACAAACTGTAAGGCAGGGTTGCTTGACCACTCCGAGGAGGGCCGGGGGAAGCCCCAGAGAACAAATTGAACAATTGGTTCTCCGTTTCTTAACCGTGGACGCCCAAAAGAATGGGGAACATCCCTGTGCAAAGTTTTACTCTGTCGGTTTTACTGACAGCAAACGTATCCTGTTCAGAAACTTTTCTTTTTGGGCATTACGTTGAGTCGTACACTTTCGGTGCCGAGTATGTGGGGTATAACTTTGATGTCATGTCTGATTCAGATAGCCGGTGGCAAGCAATTAAAATGCACTGTTGTAACAGAAACTGGACATACTTGCTCAGGTCGCTACAGTAACAGGCCTACGTTAAGACAGACACACTAGCCATTGGAAAGGTAAAACTAGAGAGAAAGATCTTGGTTTACCCTTAGACACATAAACAACCTACATCGCATGGAAGCAGGGAAGGAAGAGGGGACTTGCATGGGCTTTTTAAATCCTGTTTTTTCCTGAAGTGCAGTTTGCAGATTGTCCTAATTGACTTAAGTAACTTATTCGCAGAAAACTTGAGGACGTCTCTCAATTCTTAAAATTTGAAAGGAAAGAATATACCTGATGCAGAATTCTGAAATTACAGGAACATAAATATGTCGGTTTAACAACTTCCGTTTTTATGTAAATAAACTTAGGTATACTCAGTCGAATGAACTGTTCTGATACTATTAAGTCAAGGGGTTTAAAGTGTTTGAAGTTTTTTTCCTAAGTAAATGTGAGAAGCTATGAAAATGAGAAATGCTGACAAAAAAGCACTCACGAAGTTCAGTAACATTTTCTCTTAAAATCTGGCAAAATGCTGGGATTATGGATTCATAAATGACACTATTTTCCTTCTATAGTGTTCCTGACAATTTTTAGCAGAATGTATAGTTATTCAGTATTCTGTGAATTCCAGTTTTATACAGCAGGTTTTGTAGGAAATAAGTTTGTTAACATACACCACTTTTGAAGTCTTGAGTTTTTCTGATTCAGACTTTTTTGCTAAAATATGGACTAGCTCACATTTGAATCACTTTATGTTAATATATTCTGATTCACCAGGTGTAGCTTTTTGTGTGTAATCAACTCTGAGCTCTAGGTTTGCTGGCATTTACTTTTCCTTAATTCATCAGATACTGTCATAGGGTTTGGGATATGGTCCAGGCACTGTCACAGGGTTTAGGATATGGCATTATGGTTTGACAGACCAAGATCCTTTCTGTCTGGAGCTAGTATTTTTTTAGGGGGTGGGAGGACAGGTGTGAGATAATTTCATCATTTTTTTAATCAATATTGTGTGATAATTTAGCCCATAGTACTGGAACTGATTTTCTTTTTAAATAGAATTATGATTATCAGATAATTTGGACTCTGTAATTTGTTGTCTTGTAAGTTTTTCTACAATCCTGTAATGAGGTACATGTGTTAGATATTCTGTAATTTATAGTTGTGCTAAATTTTTAAAAGCATAAGGATTTTTTATTACTGTTTCCTAAGTATTAAACACCATCGTAAGTAATTCCCATCAGAAAGAACTATTATATTTTAAAAATTATTTTAAAAATTTGCTGTAGACCACATTCAGTACTCGTTGGACTGAGACAGAAAGAGAATGCATCCCCAAGGGGGATGGCCATGCCACAACCCCTTCTCCATTCTCTTCTTGGGATTTTGAACATGCATTCACATGCACCCAGTGTGATTCTTAGGCTGCTGGGTAGTCAGCCATATGGGATCCATCAGCCTTAACCACCATCACACCTTTGGCCTGAGAACTGTTATTTTTATTTAAAAAAAACAAAACGTGTGTGTGTATGTGTGTGTGTGTGTTTGCATTTTTGCTTTAGTTTGCCATAGGGCTTATGTGCTTGCAGAGAGAAAGGGAGAAAGTGAGAAATGATCTCCCAGGAGGGATGGCCACCCCTTTCTCCCTTCATTCTCCATCTCATTCTCGCGTGCACGCGCACACACACACACATGGTGTGACTTCTAAGCTGCCAGGTCTGGGACTCTACTGCACAGTTGTTCATGTGGGATCCAGCTGCTTCAGCCTCCACTTTACTTGCTGGCCCCAGTATATTTTTTTATGTATACTTTTATTTATCTTTTTATTTACTTTTAGGTTTTTGCCATAGGATGCATAAGCTTGCCAGAGAGAGAGGTGAGAAATATTCCCAGGGAAGATGGCCACGCCATAGTCCCTTCTCCTCCAATTTTTTTGGTATTTTGGACATACACACATACACACACACACACACACACACCCAGTGTGATTTTTTTCAAGCTGCTGGGTCTGGGACTTGAATTGCCTTCTGCCACGTGGATCCAGTGCCTTAACTGCCATGCCATCTATTGACCGCAGTGTACATATTTTTTAAGTCGTGGTAATTTGGACCTTTGTTAAGGACTGATGTTCTTTTTTTTTATACTTGGGAGAGTTTTTTGCACTTTTGCTTGCCAGAAAGATAGAGACAGAGAGGCAGAAAGCGAGAAATCACCCTCCAGGGGGGATGGCCACATCACAATCCCTTCTCCTCCATTCTCCTCTTGGGATCTTGGGCACGCACACACACACGCCTGGTGTGAATTTAAGCCACCAGATCAAGGACTCGAACCGCAGCCTACTACATGGGAATGCAGCGACATAGCCATTACTCCAACTGCTGGTCCCAGAGAAATTGGTTCTTTTCAATATGCAAAAGAATAAGGCAGTTTCTATATTTATAAACAGCTCACAGAGGAAAGTATTCCAGTTTTTAAGGCTTTCTGCCTTGCACAAAATAAGTCTTTTCACATCTTTTGTTGATAATGGTTTACATCTTATTGATTGTTGTTTTGGGCATCAAAGTCACAGATAGGGCCACATAACTCTTTGAAGGAAGGAGGCTGTAGTTATGAATCTCCTGGAAACCAAGTGGGTTTGAACCCAATAATTCTTCCCCTAGGAAGTGTCTTTGGATTTACTCTGTGTCCTAGGGTTAGTTGGTGCTAGGAAAACCTTTAGTCTTTATCATTGAAAAGCCATTTTTTTCTTTTTTGACAGACGGCACATGCACTTGCCAACAGACAGGGAAAGTGAGAAAGAGGGAATAGTCATGCAACTGTTCCTTCTCCCTTTATCCCTTCTTTAGGTATTTTGGTCAAGCATGCACACTCGTATACACACAGCATATTTTTCAAGCTGCTGGGTCCAAGACTTCAACAGCACAATCAGCCATGTGGAATTCAGCCTCCCTAGCTCACCACACCATGGACTGGCCTAAAAGCCATTCTTTATAACATCTGTTCTGTCCAGGGTTTTCTCCATATGGACTTGACAAGCTTGATTGGAATTAAAAGGGTACTGCTTGAATGAAAATGGTGTCCTCTTTTATTTGCCCTTTCTTGGCTTAGCTATTAGAGTTTAGGAGACATGTTACGTCTTTTTTAAAATTTTTATTTTGACTTTATTTATTTATTTATTTTAGTTTGACCAGAGAGGGGCAGAGTGAAAGAGAGAGAGAGAAAGTGAGAAAGCAAGCCACCAGGTCTGGGGCTTGAACTGTGGTCAGCCATTTGGGAGTCGAGCACCATTAACCACCATGCCACCTGCCGGCCGCAGGAGACTTAGGAAAGTGACTGTTGCTAGAGTATCATCAGGCTCTTATGACTTGACCTCTACCTTGGAGTATTGGAAATAGCTTGAGTTGTTAGTTCATATAAAAACATGCTAAATCATGACAAAAAAGGATCTCCAGATAGGATGTCCACCCAGATTCTAAACGAACTCCACCTGCGTTGCTTGGATAACTAATGATGAAGAGATTATTGTTAGGTGGAACTCACGAAATGACTTAACAGTGAAAGAGGTGTGTTTTAGTATCATTTATGATGTACTTAGGAGCAAGAAAAGTCTGAGGACAAATCAGGACAGTTAATAGAATTTTTTCCTTATACCTCCATTAATATTTGCCAGGTTTGGGGAGAAAGGCTTTGATTTTCTTAATAGGTTTCTCTTTTTATGGAGATAATTGTTGGATACAGCTATCTGTACTGTACATACAGTAGAACTGAATAATAATCATGCAAATCACAGAGTAAGGATGTAACTATAAATTACTGTTTCATTCTTTATGTATTTTCTCATAGAGAATTAGAGTAAGATGTAACAGATTTATTGAATTATTGCTCACAGTTTGATTCCTTCTGTGTAATAGTTTAGGAGACTCAGTCTTGTTGTAGTTTGTTAGTATCTCTTTAGCTTTAGAAGTTTTAAAAAAAGCCATAAAGTTGTTATCAGTAAAGTATTTTGTAATACCTCCCTATATAGCTATTCAGAGGATCCTGGAAAATTATTGGTACTAATCAACAGTGAGATTGTAATTAAGTCATAAAGTATATAATATGAAAATTTAGCTTTTTATATTGTGTATTAATCACAAAGTCAACTCATTAACACAAAATAGAGGAAATTTAATTAGTTGTATATCATTCATTTATTAAATGTAGGTAAGCAATAATAATAGCATTTGTCCTGTTTAGGAAGATTATATATTTAAAAGTGTAAAAAGTAGTATGCCTTCCTTTTTATTATAAATTGGGAGAAATTAGAGATAATTTTTTGTTGGTAATGTTTATGTAAGATACATGGGTGGTCTTTAGCAATTTTGTTAGATTTATATAAAAGTTACTGGACAGTTTATAAGTTTCAAATAATGGAACTTTAAAAATAGTTCTTATTGGGACCATCAGATGGCATAATGGTTATGTTGCTGAACTCCCACATAGCAGTCCTCAGTTTGAGTCCTGGATTGGGCAGCTTAACACTCATGCCGGGCTTGTGTGTGTGTGTGTGCCCAAAATCTCAGGAGGAGAATGGAGAAGGAATTGTGGCATGACTATCCCTACCCCCAGGAGGGAGGGGAGTTGTGTGTGATTTCTTGTGACTTCTTGCTTTGTGTCTCTCTGTCTCTCAGGCAGACATACATGCCCTGTGGAAAAAAAAAATCTCTCTTTAAAAAAAAGTAGTTTTTGTTTGCCCACTGTAAAATTGACCAAAAAAAAAAAAAAAAAAAAGGTATTACTAGTAAGGAAAACTCACTGAGATAAATAAAGGATTACAGTTGTTATTAGTTTGTCAGTATATTATGAGAACTATTCATAGTCTATTAATGCAATGAATTTATCTTAGTAGTTTTTTAATTGTAAAAGTGATGCATATTCATGAAAGAAAAGTTAACAGAGATCTACATTTATAAATAAGGAAATAAAAATCACCTGTAATCCTACCTCTTGGAAATAAACAATAACAACATTTTGATATGTTTCTTTTTTTTTTCTTTCTTTTTTTCTTTCTTCTTTTTTTGGCTATAGTGCTTGTGATAGAAAGTGAGAAATCACCTCCCAGGGGGGATGGCTTCTCCCTCCAGGGGAGATGGCCACCCCACCATCCCCTCTTCATTCTCTTCTCAGGATTTGGGGCATGCATGCACACATACCTGACGTGCTTTTCAGGCCGACAGGTCAGATACTTGAAGCACACATTCGGCCAGGTGTGATCCAGTGCCTTCACCAGCGTGCCATTTGTTGGCTCAATGTATTTCTTTTTAATCTTTGATACAGATGTGTGAAAATACAGTAAAATTGAGATTCTGTATTTTTTTTTTTTTTTTTTTGGAGAGGTTTTTTGCTATAGGGCGCGTGCGCTCGCCAGACAGACAGAGAGAGACATAGAGACAGAAAGCGAGAAATCACCCCCCAGGGGGGATGGTCACGCCGCAATCCCTTCTCCTCCATTCTCCTCTCGGGATCTTGGGCACGCACGCACACGCGCCCGGCGTGAGTTGTAAGCCACCGGGTCCGAGACGCGAACCGCGGTTGACTACGTGGGAGTCCAGCGACATAGCCATTACGCTAACTGCTGGTTCCCGAGATTCTGTATTTTTAATCTATTGCTTTTACAAAAATTTCTTGCTGTACATGTATTTCCATGTTAAGTATTTTTTAAAACATATTTAATGACTGCAATAAAACTTTTATAATACTTCATTTTGCTTAACTATTTCTTTGCTGTCAAGTATTTTGATTAATTTCAGGAAGTCCATTTTTTTTCTCTGTTATAAAGAATGCAGCTGGGGACCAGCAGTTAGTGTAATGGCTATGTCGCTGGACTCCCACGTAGTCGACCGCGGTTCGAGTCCCGGACCCAGCGGCTTAAACTCACGCCGGGCGCGTGTGTGTGCGTGCCCAAGATCCCGAGAGGAGAATGGAGGAGAAGGGATTGCGGCGTGGCCATCCCCCCTGGGGGGTGATTTCCTGCTTTCTATCTCTCTGTCTCTCTCTGTCTGTCTGGCGAGCGCACGCGCCCTATTGCAAAAACCTCTCCAAAAAAAAAAAAAAAAAAAAAAAAGAATGCAGCTGTGATTATATAGGTACATAAATATTTGATCTCACAATTACGGACTTACCAGGCTAAACATAATTAGTAAATGTTATTTAATTCACTCAGGAAGATATGAATAATAACTAATGCTTCTTGAATGTTTATCACATGTCAAGCACTGTTCTCTATACTTTGCATATCTAAACTTATCTAATTTACAGGACCTTATAAGATAGTACTGTTTCCTGCCTTACAAATGAAGCATTGAGAAGTTAAGTAATTTGCTTACGGTTGGTATGCTTGGAAGTGGCAGAAATGTATTAGTATTCTAAACCAAGCAATCTGGCTCTAAAGTCATTTTTTTTTTCTTTCAAAGATTTTTACAATAGAGTGCGTGTACTAGCCATATAGATAGGAAAATGAGAAATCACCTTCTGTGGGATTTTGGGCACACATGCACATGTGCCTGGCATGAGTATCAAACTACTGTGTCTGGGACTTGAACCATGGTCAGCTATGAGGGACTCTAGCGCCTTAATCACTACATGACCTGCTGGCCCCAGAAAAGTGTAATATTTAAGAGCACTCACTAGTAGGGCCAGCAGGTGGTGTGTTGGTTAAGGTGCTGGATCTTGCATAGCTGACTCCTGGATTTGAATCCCAGACCTGGGAACTTGGAAAACACGTGAGTGTGTGTGTGTATGTGTGTGTGTACACATATACATGTGTACCCAAAATCCTGAGAGGAGAATGGAGAAGAAGGGATTGCAATGTAGCCATTCTCCCTTGGAGGTGATTTCTCCTTCTCTGATGAGCACAAACTAAAAAAAAAAAGAAAAAGAAATAAATTAAAAAATATTTCTGGGGACTAGCAGTTGGCGTAATGGCTATGTCACTGGACTCCCATGTATTCGACCCTGGTTTGAGTCCCGGACTTAGTGGCTTAAACGCACACTGGGCACGTGTGCGTGCATGCCCAAGATCCCAAGAGGAGAATGGAGGAGTAGGGATTGTGGTGTGACCATCCCCCTCTGGGGGGTGATTTCTTACTTTCATATAGCAAAAACCTCAAAAAAAAAAATTTCTCAAGGTTGTATCAGTTTAACTTCTAGTGTGTAGCAGTGTCTTAGCTTCTGTTTTTATTTTCATAGGTGAAAAAAATGATACTTCAGTGTTTTAGTTTGCATTTCCTTGACAACTTTAAAAAATTGTTTATTTAATTAAATTAATTAATTAATTAATTTTAATTTGATCAGAGAGAAAGAGAGGGAAAGTGAGACAGCAAGCAGCCAGGTCTAGGATTTAAACCATGGTCAGCCATGTGGGTGTCCAGCAGCTTAACCACACGCCACCTGCCAGTCCCCTCTTTGGCAGCTTTTGAGAATAAAATTGTAGATTGTCTGTAGGTAGTTTTCGTTTAGTTTTGAACTAGAGCATTAGCAAATGTTTGAGTGTACAACTAAAAGGTAAAGTAATATTTAAGAGTGAGGGCTTTGAACTGCCATGGTTTGAATACCAACTCCCATCTCTTTCTAACTGTATCTTTAATTTTTCTAGCCTCAGTTTTATTTTTATTTTTTTAATAAGACTCATTCCAAAGTGTTGTACAGAATTTAGAATGATACACAGTGACACACAATTACTTTCATACCAGCATTTAGCCTTGTTAATCCCCAAATTAAAATTTTGAAGTTGAATGTTGTGTTTACAAGTAGTTACATTGGGGTGATACTGCCATTTGTTAGTATAATTTATAGAACCTACATTGTGAAAAGCCTATTGAGACTATTTGTGAACTGTGCTGAGACATCAGTTCCAAAGGTTAAGTTGGTGCCACTGGAGGACTTAAAAAATAAATGATACTGGCTCTTTGGGGGTGGCTTCAAAAGAGAAGTTCCAATAATGATTCTGACAATCACTGAAGTACTTGTGCAACCTCTCCAGGTAACCTTATTGAAGGAGTAAGTGCTTGTTTGGTGTGTATATTTTAATGTATACATTAATTGTTCATCTGATAGACTTGTTTTTTCTTCTTTTCTTCCTTCTCCTCTTTCTCCTCCTTCCCCTCCCAGCCCTTTTTTGTTTTTTTTTATTTCATTCTAGAACTAGTTTATGGTCCCTGTACAAAGCTTTTTACTAGACATCTTTTTTAAAACTTTTTTGTAATTTTAATGGAAGCATTGCTATTCATTTTTAAAAAATCATCTTGTAAGCACCAAATTTAACATCTAAGTTATTTTGGGGGGAAAGAAATACCATCAAGAATTTCCTTCTGAAACAAAACAATGATGCTCATTCCTTCAAGTATCCAAATTGAGGGTTTACTAAAACCAAATCAAAAAAGCCCACACAGAATAAAAAATAAAAATTTTATTCTAGGGGTCAGTACATTTGCTATGCTGTCTAATCTATCTAATCATCCCTTGGATGACCTTCAGAAAAGTAACACTTCAGCTAAGCAAAATATGCATTTCTCATTTTTAAAAATTATTATCATCATTATGATTACTTTTTAAGGATTTTGCCATAAGGGGTGTGTGTACTGTACCCCAGTACTTGCCAGAGAGAGAGTGAGAAGGAAAGTGAGAAATCACCCCCTGTAGGGATGGCTGTGCCACAATCCCTTCTCTTCCATTGTTCTGGGATTTGAGGCATGTATGCACACTTGACTGGCATGAGTTTCAAACCTCTGGTCCTGGACTCAAACCATGGTCGGCCATGTGGGAGTACAGTGCCTTAACCACCATACCATTTGCTGGCCCTTTCTAATTTGCTTTTTTAAATTAAAAATGATTAAATAAAGTTGTCTATAAAGTATTCGTAATTAGTTGTATGACTCATTTTGATGTTACCTACAGCATACGGAGATCTGGAAGGCTATCCTTGTAGCACACATAACTAGGGGAATTTTATCTTCAAGACTTTTCTTCTAGTGTAAAATACCCACCATTCCAAGCACGAAGTGACACAAACGATCTCCTTTGAGAACTCCACAGGACAATACCTGTGACTGAGCTGTTCTTTATAGAGCAAAAGGGCTTCCATCAAGTTGACAGTTCCCATGTGTAAAATATTTCGCATCTATTTGAATACTTTGATTGAGTGGTCAAGAATCAGTCTGAGAAGGTCCCATGTGCAGTCATCCTGGGCTGAGGAGATTGGAACAGCTGTCAGATCCATTGATATGTAATCAAACTCTCTCCCTTCTTTTTGTACCTCTTCAGTACTGGGGTACAGTTTTTTATTAGAACCTAACAGCACTCTCCTTTAAGATAGCCTAAGACATCACCACACTTTTGTTTGTGTATGTATTTCTTGCATCCATCAGCCACCATTTGGTCAGTCTCTACCATAGTGATCATTTTTCGCTTCAGTTTGACTTTCACATACACACCATCTCTGCCTCCTAGAATCGGTACATTTATACCAGTGTAATATTTGCCACTGCTGATGGTGGCCCAGGTATATGCCAGATCACTCTGCCAAATTAATATCCCGACTCACAATGAGAATATTTCCTAATAGCTTCAAAAGTAGAATTTTAATGTTCTGATAGGGTGAATCTTCATCATATACTACTTCATCTGTCATGCTTGACCAGACACCTATAAGCAGTGGGCCAGCATCTCAGTGCCCTCCTCAAACTATGGGTGGTAATCTCTTCACTTGCTTGTACTGTCCTGATTCATTTCTTCCATTCTTCTGCTTTGTTCAAAAGGCTTTTGATTTCTTGCCTTCAGCATCACTGTTGTAACTCTGAATGTCCAGTAACACCAATCCATGTGGGTGAATTCTTACATTGGCAAAGCCGTTGCTATTTTTTGGCATAGGTTACTAATTAGCTGTGGTCCTGCCAAAGTGTGCATGACTCTGCCATGCCCTGGTCCTGAAAAATGGACTGGAGTCCTTTTAGAATGATCTCGCCCTCAGCTTTCGTGCTGAACATGAAGTTGAATGTGCAGAGCTGAGCTGCTGCCTTAATATGGCCAAACCCTGTGTCATGCCTGGAGGAGGCAGCCTCGGGGGACTGAGGGGTATGAGGTGCGTCAGGTTGGGGCCAGTAGAGAGTGCTGCACAGGGGGAGCCCACCCCCCTTCTTAAAAAGTTCATTCATTTTCTTTTATGGCTGGGACAAATACAGAGACACAGATGCCCTTAACAGGGTTCTCATGCTGCAGTCACTCCTTAATTTCGGCCCACCCTGGATCATGGGCATGTGCTTGCTCAGTGTTTTCAGCAAGATTTCCAGACACAAACCCAGAACCTTCCCATGCCAGACATCCTTTCGAACCACAGAGTACTTGACATGGTGATAGATAAAGTGTGAATGATTAGAACTACAGAGTACTTGACATGGTGATAGATAAAGAGTGAATGGTTAGGAGGGACCAGCAGTTAGCGTAATGGCTATGTCGCTGGACTCCCACGTAGTCGACCGTGGTTCGAGTCCCGGACCCGGTGGCTTGAACTCACGCCGGGCGTGTGTGTGTGTGTGTCCAAGATCCCGGGAGGAGAATGGAGGAGAAGGGATTGCGGCGTGGCCATCCCCCCTGGGGGGTGATTTCTCGCTTTCTATCTCTCTGTCTCTCTGTCTGTCTGGCGAGCGCACGCGCCCTATAGCAAAAACCTCTCCAAAAAAAGAAAAAAAAAAAAAAAAGAGTGACTGGTTAGCAAATGGATGATTAAATGACAAAGTCATCTAAGCAAACCATAATGATTGATTAATCAGGTAAATCAATGCAAATGGTGCTCTGAAATGTTTGAACTCTTTGTAAATAAGTAAGTGAAGTCTTAAAACATATAGGTTATTAAGAATCTCGTGGCACTTTTCTTAGGTGGGTAGTCCACTTAGTCTGCCGGGAGAATTAATGACTTGTAAGTAAAGGTAGCATGGTGTATTGATAGTCACCTTGCATTGATCATCAGGAGTCTTACTGGTCCAATCTTTCCTATTAATGCTTCACTTCTTCCACAATGACCCCTCTTTGCATTTCACTCCCTTCTCTTAGCCTGGTAAGATGTGCTTCCGATCTCTCACATCCATTATAGGTGAACTCTAAATCCTCAGCCTTTTCTCAAAATTCTCTTGCTCTGAAACCTACAGGCTTATCTTCTTGAATTGAGGTGTATATTTTCTTTATAATCTCTGAATCATTTGGGCCCAGATGCTGTTTATTGCCACATCCATCATTATCTTTTTCTGCTCAAGCCTTTCTTTTTCTAAAAAAAATTGCTAGAAGGCACATGTGCACACCAGAAAGACAGGAAGAACGTGCTCATGTCTTAGCCCCTTCTCTATTTTTCCACCCCATCAAGGGTTTTGGGTATATGCATGCAGGTATCTGGCATGTTTGACAAGCTGCAGGGGCTAGGATTTGTACTGAAGTTGGCAAGGTGGGGTCTGGCTCTCTTAACCACTAGGCTACGGGACTGGCCCTGACTTAGGCCCGTGAGAACTAATCTGTTCTCTTCTTATGACCATCTATTAGCTTTGTACTTAATGCTCCTTCATTTATTGAAGATTTTAATATCTGCTTGAAAGGTACTATATCTAGTCTGGATCTTAATTTTGTCCATTGCATGTGGGAATAGTCATGCATTTCTTCCATTTAAACTACATTTATTTTGGTTCCTATTGTTGGTCAGGCACTGGATCTACAACGATGATCCAGTAGCCCTTCTTTGTATTACATTCATTTTTTTTTTTTTTTTTGAAGAGGTTTTTGCTATAGGGCGCATGCGCTCGCCAGACAGAGAGAGTCAGAGAGACAGAAAGCGAGAAATCACCTCCCAGGGGGGATGGCCATGCTGCAATCCCTTCTCCATTCTCCTCTCGGGATCTTGGGCACGCACGCACCTGCGCCCAGTGTGAGTTTTAAGCCACCGGGTCCGGGACGCAAACCACAGTCGACTATATTGGGAGTCCAGCAACATAGCCATTACGCTAACTGCTGGTCCCTGTATTACAGTCATTTTTAACCCTTAGAGCTTGTCTTCCATTACTTTAGAAATCTTAAAACTTCGTTCTATCTTAGCTTTTCCATTTATTAGAGATAAGATTTTGAGCAAATCATTTAACTTCTACCTGTTGTCCTTTTTGTAAAAAGGAGAAAATTATACTTCTTACCTCATAACATCATTTTAAAGATAGAGATCATATGAGAATTCTTCAAAAAATTCGTGGAAAATGCATATTGTGAGAAAAACTGATGGATTTTATTTTTCTTTGCACCAAAATAAACTTGTACTTTAATCTCACTTTTTCTTGAGGTTTTTGAAGTGCTGTCATACATGTGAAGCTATAGACTAATGCCTGGCACATATAAAGCATTATGAATAAATGCAGGCTTTTATTATTTAGTTTTTTTAATCCAGAACTACTTGTTGCCTTCTCACTTTAGTGTGCTCTTGGATCTGAAGACCTCTTTCATCCTCCCCAGCTGTAGTTCCATTGCTTCCACCTCTATAACCAGTTACCCCTTCTTTTCTGTTACCTACCCATCCGGAACAAGGCCAACAGTATCAGCAAAAGCATCTTAGATCATTCAACTCATGCCTTCACTGTTCATATATTCTAGGCTATTATGCACTTCTGGAGAAAGTTTTAAGACTATGTAGTCTTTTAGTTGGACTCTCAGTCCCTCCATGCAGTGTTGTTTTTGTTTGTTTGTTTTTTGGTGTCCTGGTAGGCTCCATTTTCCTTATCCTGAATAAACTATTCCAAACTTAGCTTTTTTTGAGAATTCTCTTACCTCCTTTAAAAAAAAAAAAAAAGAACCAAACTATTGCTTCACCTTGAAGACTAATGTTATTAGGTGAAAGTTTCTTCAGTGTTCCCTTTCCATTCTTTAATCTTTCATTTTTACACATTCTTTTCCTAGTCTCTGGTCTCAGGGAAGAAGATGTTCTTTCTCCTGTGTCGTTACCACCATACTATCTCCCATAGCAGCAAAGATTCTTGAGAGAATATCTTCTTTAGAGCATAATTTCCTTAGGAGGAGATACGATCTTTTTGTATCTACCTTCACCAGTACAGCTTAATTTTGCCCAGGATATAGTAGACCTAAACTCTTCTAGTTTGTTTTCTCACCTTTATTTTTATTGTTTAATTTGCCAGAGGGCGCATTTGGTAGAAAGTGAGACGAGAGGAAGAGAAAGTCCCCTCTACCCCCATGAGGGTCATGCCATAATCCTTTCTCCCTTATTTCTCCATCCTGTCAGGATTTGGGGCATGTACACAGAGCCATCTCACTTCTCTTTCAAGCCAGACCTGGGATTTGAATTGTGCTGTCAGCCATATGGGATTTGACTCCCTTAACCAACAGGCTTCAAGGCTGGCCATTGTTTTCTTATCTTTAGGATGGGAAATACAGTATTGTTCACAGATTAATTTTCAGGATTAAGTGAGGTTCAGAAAGTGCCTTTCAATAAACAGGATATCACTGAGACATTTAAGAGAATTATTTCTTCAGGCCAGGTGGCACAGTGGTGAAACAAGGTGCTCTGTGAGGTAATCCCACTTGAAAATGGGTGGTCCCAGTTCAGGTCTGGGGTTCGCATCTCTTGCTATGTTGTGCACATGCTTGCACATGATCCAGGACTGGTTGAAGGCTGGGGTGGATTGTCACATCGGGACCCTATTAGCGGTGTTCTTTCTCTTTCTCTTCTGTCTCTTGCTCATTGAAGAAATGAACCTGAAAAAAAAATCCTCGTCAGAATTTTTAACTAAAAGTTATAGTATTTTGCATGTAAAACAGGTATTTTTAAATAGAGGGTGAAGAGGTGTCTCCAGGTTCCATGAGGCCCAGAAGGAATAACAGAGTAGGTGTCTTCAAAATCTTATTTAGAGCAGCTCTTACTGTGCCATTTGTATATGGGGTTCTGTGAACAATGACCTTAAAATCACTAATCATTAATCCAGTCTTTTTGAGGATGAGAAGAGTCCTACTTACCTGACTTGCAAACAGTTAATAGAAATTTTTTGAAGAGATTTTTGCTATAGGGCTCATGCACTTGCTGGAGAGAGAGAGACAGAAAGCAAGAAATCACCCCCCAGCGTGGATGGCTATACCACAGTCCTCTCTCCTCTTGGGATCTTGGGCGCACACGCACACACGCTCAGTATGACATTTAAGAATTTTAAGCTGCCAGGCCCAGGACTCAAACTGTGATTGACTACATGGGAGTCCAGCGATGTAACCATTACACCACCTGCTGATCCCAGTTAATAGGAAATTGAGTTCCAGCTGCAGTGGTGTGAGGCGTAGGAAACTGATAGGCAGTGCTGGAAGCCATGTGACTGACCACAGGTTTGAATCCTGAATCAACCTGAAACACACCAGGAATACATGCACCCAAGATCCTGACTAACTGGAGGGCTGAGGAAAGGAGAACCGTAGTGTGACCTTGCTAAGGGGATGCCCCAACTGTCCTTTGTCTCTCCTAAACTTAGGAGAAAAAAATGGGAAATTAAGAACCAGTTCTGCAGTTACCTATACTCCAAATCATGAGCTGTTGCTGATAACATCCTTTAAAAAAAATAGTTTTAAAGTGGAGAAGTAATTAAGTAATACTTTCAAAGTTGATTTTCATTCATTTAGTATTTAAAGTCATTGAGAAAATGATGGACCCAAATTTGCTTTTAAAATGAGAATCATTACTGAGGAGCAAATGAATAAAAACTTCAAAGGGAAATCTTTATCTACTTTAAGGAAATAGAAGATTTCTTAGAGATACTTTTTTATAAAAGCAGGCAGTCATTGCTAAAGGGAATTCTTTAATATACTGCTTGCATGGCATTTTTATCTAAAGTAACTCTTACCTAAGCAACACTTACTAGCCTCTTGTATTTGCCCTATTCTCTCCAAAGTAAGGATGAAAAATTCCTTTTCATCTCTAGTTTCATTCCATTTCCAATAAAGAGAAGTTGCTTGATAAGAGTAGTAGCAATTTATGGAATGTCTCTGCCTTGTATAGACTCAGTCTTAGGTACTTGAGATTAATTATGTGAAGTCCTTAAAATAAAGTTTAGATGTTATTCCTGTTTTCAATCTTATCTGTGGATTGGAGAGACCTAGTAAAATATTTATAATATCACATATACATGTAGGAAAAGGTAGAACTGAGATACAAATCCCAGATAGATGTATTTGACTTAAAAGTTCATGGTCTTTCCACTGCATCACACTGCCTAATTAATACGAGGTGTTGGGAAAGTCATGATGTATTTTTGTGTCTTTTTATATGCAAAAATGCTTCATGACTTTCTGATGACCTGTAGTTAAGAATTTTCTAAAGTCTGGAATACTTACTTTCTTAATAGGAATGGATTGGAAAATTATCTGTACATATACTGGTTAAGTTATTAGCCAGAGGCAGATCCAGGGGCTTGAAGCTTACACCGTGCAATATTCTCTTTACAAAATAATTCAAAATTAGATTCCAGTCCTTCTTTTGCAAAATTAAGCTTCACTACGTTTAAGGTAAATAGATCTCTTAGAATAAAATTTTAAAAAAACTTTTTAATCAATCATAATACATATTGTTCAGTAACATTCGAATATATAAGTTATGAGAGCCCTAATGGCTAGTGATTTTGAATAAAGCAATCATGATAACCTGTAAGTAACATTCACTAGTTGACATATTTATAAATTAACACTTTAGTATTTATATACATGTATATAAAGTCTATTTTATTCATTTTTTCCCATGAGCCAATGATATAGCACCCAGCAGGTTCTATTTTTTCTTTTTTATTAGGTTTTTGCCATAGGGTGTGTGTGCTCCCTGGAGAGAGAGAGAGACAGGTAGACAGACAGCAATGAGAGTGAAAGGGAGAAATCGCCCCGCCCCTGGGGGATTATGGCCATGCTGCATATGCTTCTCTATTCTGGAATTTTGGGCATGCTCCCGCTCACGCACACACCCGGAGTGATTTTCGAGCCAACTCGAACTGTTGTCGGCCATGTGGGAATTCAGCACCACAACCACTATGCCATCTGCTGGCCCCTTTTACCCCAGTCTTCAGCCAGCTGCAGATTGTAGGCATAGGAACACCCACACCTGGCATACTCAGGGAAGTCTCCAGATGCAAATCTGGAGCCTTTCATTTGGGCCAGCCTCTCAGAATGTCGTTTTACTACACTGTGGCACTGTATGGCCCTAACACTGGTTACTTTAAATACGGCTGACAGCACACACATTTTTGACTTTATTTTTCAGTTAGTAGAAATTTATCTTAGAGGGAACCAGCAGTTAGCGTAATGGCTATGTCGCTGGACTCCCACACAGTCGACCGCGGTTCGCGTCCCGAACCCGGTGGCTTAAAACAGGCTGGGCGCGTGTGCGTGCGTGCCCAAGATCCCGAGAGGAAGATGGAGGAGAAGGGATTGTAGTGTGACCATCCCCTCTGGGGGGTGATTTCTCGCTTTCTGTCTCTTTGTCTCTTTCTGTCTGTCTGACGAGCGCACGCGCCCTATAGCGAAAACCTCTCAAAAAAAGAAATTTATCTTAGATATATATTTAGAAAAAAGTGATTACTTGAACGAAATATGTTTAAAGATTTAATCTTTAGTTTTTTGATTTTGAGAATAGACTAAAGCAGTGAACAGTAAAATGATTTTGGAGCACAAGTAGATACTTTAAATTACTAATAGTTTTCTTCTTACACATGCAAATGAGACATGAAAGATGTATTTTTTTTTGATGAACACTGTCACTGTCAAATAAGTGCTTTATATGGATTTATATGCATTTTAATTTTAAAAGCTGAAAGGAATTGTCTTTGTTCTGTTATAACAGTACCACAGACTAGGTAATTGGTGAAGAACAGAAATCTTTCTCACTCTCATGGAAGCTGGACAGTTCAAGATCAAGTCATTGGCAGGTTCAGTTTTCTGGTGAAGGCTACTCTCTGTCTCCAAGGTGGCACTTTGATGCTGTATCCTGCATAGGATAGTATTGCTGTGTCCTCATGGCAGAAGATGAAAGGGCAAAAAGGAATGAACTCTGTCAAGACTATTTATAAGGCCGCCCCTTCCCATCATGAGGGCTCCATCATCTAGACTTAATCACTCTTAAGACCTCACCCTTTTTTTGTTTTTCTAGAGAGAGCACATATGCTCGTGGGAGGAGTAGGTAGTAACCATGACTTTTGCAGGAGACATAAACATGCAAACCATAGGAAAGACTTTAGAGAGAATCTTTTACTTAAAGGTAAATCAGGACTTGAGAAAGTGATTTAGCCAAGAGATACTTGCCTGACTTGGATATATTAAAGAACCATGAATAGAAACTTGACTTCTAGTAAAAAGTTCTTTTCTCTCAACCAGACTGAAACATAGAGCTGTAGTAACTCAGTGTTAACATTGAACTGTAAATTACAAAATGATTTCTCAATGTGGGACACCCTGATGATTTAAGTTGTCATGGTGTAGTGGAAGGACCCTTGGTTTAGGGCACTTGGACTACTTTATCACCCTAAGTGTGTAATCTGGGATAAGCCACTTAGCCTCAGTTTCTTTTGTAAAACTGGAGGTTTCAATTTGGAGTTAACCTTAGTCTCATTCTAATTCTAAAATTTTGAGTTAAAGGCAGTAGGTTTATTCACAATTCTAGGAACTAAATGCCAGTATGTTCTTGGCCTTGGTCCAAAACATCTTGTGTGATGTTGCAAAAAAATCACCTCTCTTTTTTAATACTAGATTTTTCTTTAGAGTGGAAAAGTATGTCAGTAATGATGGTTAAATCCTGATATAAAGCAGTGGGAAAGTTAGCTATAGTCTTGCATAATTTTTATTTTGTGAATTGGAAGTTCTAGAGAAGTTTTAAGGAGATTTGATAGATGATAATTCTGTATGATAGGCTTTTTGCCGTCATATCACATTTGATTATAGTTAGATTCATTCAGGAAAAGAACTAATGGGTTGGCCCTATTGCCTAATGGTTAAGGAGCTGAATCTTGCATGGCTGACCACAGTTGGAGTCCTGGGTCCAGCAGCTTGAAAAACATGCTGTGTGCTTGTGTGTGTATGCTTTAAATCCCAGTTGATTGGAGAGATGGAGGAAAAGTGATTGTGCATGCCTATGCCCCATTGAAGGGTGCTTTCTTTTTCTCTGTTTTATTTCTCTCTGGCACGTGCCCTCTGGCAAGTAAAGAGAAGGAAAACAGAGCTAACTGTGGGAGTTTATACATATATTTTTTTCCCCTTCTTTTGAGTTTTTGTCCAACTTGATTTCAGTGTAAACACAATTTCATTGTCTTAGTTTATAGAGTTTTTATATACTGTCATTGTTTTAGAATACCTGATAAGTATTCATTTTCAAAAACAAAACTTAGTTACTTAAACTAAGAAGAAAATGTTATCACTTGATTAAAATTAATAATTTTAGATTGTGATAAAGAAGTGTGGAACTCAAACTTGTTCAATGAGTAAGAAGTATTTTTTCTCTGTAACATTACTACCACTACTTTGAGGTTCTGTTCAGGACATATGATTTTCTGCATATAAGAATATGTGTGTGTGTGTGTGTGTGTGTGTGTGTGTGTGTGTCTGTTTAGTTTTTATCATAGGGTACATGCAGTCCTTGGAGAGAGGAGGAGAGTATGTGAAAAATGAACATCCCAGGGGGGATGGCCATACTTTAGTCCATTTTCCTCTCAGGATTTTTGGGCACTCATGCACAGTGCCCAGCATGGTTTTCAAGCTGCTGGGTCTGTGACTTGAACCACAGAGTTCAAGTTCACCCATGTGGGATTCAGTTCTTTAACATGCACACTATCTGATGGTCTTAAAAGAGTAATTTTAGGAATGACCCTTTAGTATTTTGAACTTAAAGCTTAAGTTTAAATTTTATTTATTTTTTTATTTTTTGAAGATGTTTTTGCTATAGGGTACGTGTGCTTGCCAGAAAGACAGAGAGAGACAGAGAGACAGAAAGCGAGAAATCACCCCCCAGGGGGGATGGCCACACCACAATCCCTTCTCCTCCATTTTCCTCTCGGATCTTAGATAGGCACGCACACATGCTGGCGTGAGTTTAAGCCACTGGGTCTGGGACTCGAACCATAGCCGACTATGTGGGAGTCCAGCGACATAGCCATTATGCTAACTGCTGGTTCCTAAATTTTATTTTAAATTAAAATCTTAAATGTTAAATTTTATTTTAAAGTGTTGATTTTTTTTTTTTAGGTGTAATGATTAATTTTCTTAGTAGCGTCTGTAAGTAAAATGTCTAAAAAGTTCTAGTCAAAAGAAAATTATGGCTACTAGAAAAAATGTGTTTTCAGGGCACCCAGTAACATCTTTCTGTTGGTGAAAACAGCATCAATACAGGGCAGTGACAAATGCTTTACCTCTGTCAGAAAAATTATATGATTACATTTTACTTGTTGTAGTCATTAGATTATTAATTATGAAATATTACACATAATTTTTTCGTATTGCAAAAGTTACAGAAATTTAGTTGAAGAAGAGTTGTTAATACTCAAAATCAATTGTTCTGTGACTTCAGTGATCTTTCTTGATCTTTTTTTTTTGAAAAATAATTGTTCCACATTTCTTTAACACATTTTCAGATAGATTTTTGGTTAGCCTACTCATTTCATGATTATAAAGTTCAAATCATAATTGAACCTTTCATTGTTGGTTTAACTTTCTCATTGTGGATGTTATATACTGTTCTATAATTGATTATTACAGACCAGTTGAATGTAGATTATGTTTTCATGGAGTTGTCCTTTAACTTCTTCCTCTCCTTACTTGACATCAGTTGCTTCTTTAACAACTCACTTCCACTCCCCTCTGGTCTCCACTGTAACCATTGGAGAGAAATCAGTTAAACAAATATTAATAGTCTTTACATTTCATTTTTTTGTTCGTTTGTTTTAAAGAGAGATTTTTGCCATAGATTTTTGCAGTACAGATTTTTGCAGTAGGTCTCTCGCCAGAGACAAGAGACAGAAACCGAGAAATCACACATCCCTCACCCCCATGGGCATGCACGCTCACGTGCCTGTGTGAGTTTTAAGCCACTGGGTCTAGGGCTCAAACCCTGGTCGACTCTGTGGGAGTCCATTAATGTAATCATTACGCCACGAACTGGTCATCCCGTCTTTACATTCAGTTTTAAGGCATTAAGCAAAGTTAGCGTCTTTTCTATGAAGTAAAGTAAAAAACAAACATGTATCTAGCAAGTGCTTTGTAACAGGTGCTTTCACAAATTTTCCTAATTTTTTCACGGTACATCATCTCTCTTTCCGGCCATAAGCAAATGAGGAAAAGTGAGGTATGGAGAGTTAAATAACGCGTCCAAAGTCTGTTTTGATGTACTCTGTTGGGCACAAAGCTTTGATCTTTGGCTGATGGTTATTTCCGATGGTTGACATTGCTTAAGGAATGTGTATAATGTACATAAGTAATGTATTTGCAAAAGTTACAGAGATTTAGTTGAAATAGAGTTGTTAGTACTCAAAAATCGATTGTTCTGTGACTTCAGTGATCTTTAATTGGCTAATCTGGAAGCTTGACTTTGTTCTTTTTTGAAAAATAATTGTTCTACATTTCTTAAACATATTTTCAGATAGATTTTTGGTTAGCCTACTCATTTCACACACATATACACACACACATATATATATATGGAATTCTTGCAGGTATCATAAGTTGTTGCATGGCTGTTCATCAAGTAAGATTCCTAATCATTAATTATAAGTGGACTGTATTCTGTTATTTTTTTTTGAATGTTACCTAGGCATCACGCCATGTATTTATAAGGCATACAGTAACATAAAAGACAAGAGACTTTGTCTACTCTGAGGTGCCTGCAGTCTGGAAGGGAGCTTCCTAATGTAATTAATGACTAGTTGTATCTGATTAGAATGCTGCCATTCCTGAGTAACTTGTACCAGAGCAGCTTTTTTGAGACTGAAGCTTGAAATTAAGATCAAGCATTTTTCCTTGTTTATTTTTTTTCTCGCTGTGTCATTCTGAATTGCCTGGAATTTCAAATTCTCACCCTTTTCCCCCACCCACCCTGTTCCAAGTTTCTTCTTGTCCTTTGTACGTTGTGAATGTGAGGAATATAGTTCTCTTCATTTCAGTTTTAATTTGTTTCATAATGTAGTTTTCTCCAACTTAGTAATCACAGAACTGTCAAGATGTGTAAGTAATAGACTACATCCTTTCAAACCTAGGCATTTTGAAGGTTATGTTTTTAAATTATTTGAGGAAATGAAAATGAATAATAAAACTATTAGCATTAATTTTGTTATTGATATTTATTAATGTGGTAGGTAATTGGAATTATGATGGGTGCAGGTAAGAAGGGACAAAGGTCAGGCTTAAAACAAAATCTTGATTTGTTTTTTGAAAATCAAACAATAAGCATTTAAGAAAACTTAATTATAGCTCTCCTTTAATAAGGAACATTTGTTTCTTTTTGCTAAATGAAGTTACTTTGCTTGTTGATCACTTTGTAACTTGAGCTTGGTGGGGAAGGACATGGATGCATCTAATAATTAGATAACAGACATTAAATGCGTATATTTGCATGTGTGCATTTTGTTTTTTGTTGAAGCACTGGGTAGCCAGATCTTTTCCTGAGTGTATTTGTACTTACTGCAACCTAAGTTAATCTGTTTCATCAGTGGGAGTAAAACTGTGCTGAAATAATTTAGATTGATGTTATTAGATTCATATTGAAAGTTATTACTCTTTAAAATGTGTGTGTGTGTGTATAAAATTAGTCTTTACATTAATGAAGTGTAGACGGATGTTTTTATTGTTCACATTGATGAGATGAGAGTTAAATAATTAGTTCTTTTTTTAAAAAAAATGGTGATGTTTCTGTATCAAAGATGAGCGAGCAAGAGATTAAAGTTCATCAGCAGCAATTGTTTTTAGCAGTGTTGACCTTTTGGTTTGATGCCAAGACCAAATTATGTATATGTAGAATTCTGCACTTGAAGCTCTTTTCATTTAGTGTGTTATTTATGAACTTGTTTTAGATAAAGATGTTAACTCATTGTTCCTTTCCGAAGGGCCTTTTCTGACTACTATTTTCTTCTCGATTAACATTTATTAATAAAATTAATGATTATGTAGCCTTCTGAGGTCTTTAGTTTTGAGAAAGATTGAAAGATTTTTTTCAGTATGAAAAAATCTGAACGTAACTTGGTATATGAAATTTGAAAGTATGTCACTTGTACATTGTACTTTTATTTCTATCTAAACATGACATTTGATTATTTAAAAAAGATATTAGGGCCCAGGTAGTAGTGCAGTGGTATTGGAAGTGGGCTCACATGGGCTCCCTGGTTTGCATCCTGGAGCATCCCTGTGCATTCTTGGTGTATGCATTAGCATATTCACGATCTAGGCAGCAGAGACTAGGAGTGGATCAGGGCTTAAGGACTCTGTTGGGGGTACCCATCTTTTTTCTTATTTACTCTCTCTGCCTCTAATGGAAGACATAAAGAAACTTTAAAAACTTATATTAAGTAGTTGTAGATAAGCACATTCAAGTTTTTTCCATGTCATTATATTTAGTAATTAAAATGTTCATATTTTCAAAATTGCATTTATATATCAAGTAAAATAGTATTCATTCAACAGACATTTGTTTACAGCCTTCTGAGTGGCATTGAGAAAAAAAGAATAATCTCTTAGGAATTTAAGTCTGGTACAAGAAAAAAATGCACAAACAGGTAACTATAAAGCAGTTTTGGAGTGTGATGATAAATAAAATCTGAGCATCATGGGAGACTTGGAAGGAGCTGTTAACTTTGTTTGAGGATGATCAGGAAAGGATTCCTGGAGAATATGGCACCTGAGTTGTGTGCAGAGGATACATAAAGAATCAGATAATGAAGAGAATGATGAAAGGGACAAAAGACATTGAGAAGTGGGGAGATGGATGGGGAAGAGCTAGGAGAGCAGGGGAAATGCAGTGAACAACGATGAGTTGTATATTTATTGAGAATTCCATTGCTTTAATTTTATTAAGGAATAAACATAAGACAGTGGGTAGTGAATGGAGAAGTAGGCAGAGCCTTGATTTTGAAGGGAGTTGTGTTTCCTTTTAAAGCACTAGAAGGATTTTGAAACAGGGCCATGATGTTCATATGTTTATTCTAATGGTGGTTTTTTTTTTGGGGGGGGGGAGGTTTTTGCTATAGGGAGCGTGCACTCGCTGGACAGACAGAGAGAGACAGAAAGCGAGAAATCACCCCCCCCCCCCAGGGGGGGATGGCCATGCCGCAATCCCTTCTCCTCCATTCTCCTCTCGGGATCTTGGGCACGCATGCACACGCGCCCAGCGTGAGTTTTAAGCCACCAGGATGTGAACCGCAGTCGACCACGTGGGAGTCCAGCGACATAGCCACTACGCTAACTGCTGGTCCCCTAATGGTGGTTTTGAGGATGATAAATTCTACGAGGTTGAAGTTCATATGCATTCAAAGGCTGGTGAATTCTAGGTAAAAGTTTTAGAGAATTGGATTGGTGATGAAAGACTGGGACATACTTGAGAAATATCTTGAGTCTTATTTCAGTAGCACTTGGTTGAATGAGAAAGGAATGAGAGAGGAAAGAATATAAAATTAAATTCATGCCTCTAGCTTATGTAATTATTGATAGACAGCTTGTCTTGCCATAACTGAAAATACAGAAGAAATAGTTGGGCAGGTTTCGATGGTGAGTTTACCAAGGATTTTGGACACGATGAGTTTGAGCTGTCTGGAGCATTTGGTTGGAGATGTGCAGTAGGTAGTTAAATAAAGTTTAAAGGCTTTTTTGGGAGGGAAGTGGGAATCTGGGCTGGCAGTACAGATTTGGAAGCCATTGACATAAATCCAATAATGTATCTTATTTAAGATGTAGGCTAAACTTCTTGGGAAATCTGATAAAAGTTAGGGACTCATTCTCCAGAAAGGAAGTATACATATATTTTACTTTCAAAATTTTTGTATATTACTTTTAGAAACCTCCAGAATCTTTTGCAGTCAATCTACACTCTCTTAAGCTTTAAAACTCTTCATCTGTAGGTAGTAGTTGTAAACATGATAATGCATAGGAACCCAGTATAGAGTGAAAGGAGCCAAGGACTGAGTTTTGGGGATAAAAATAATTTAATTGGCTCTGGAAAAACAGAAGGCATGAGATAGGGGCATTATATTTCTGAAAGAAAGCTGCATTATACTGATTGGCGTTTAGCGTAGTTGTAATCTTGCTTTATGTTTTAGCTTATGTCTGTTTATTTTTTGAGCTTGGAAAGCTATATTTCTTGCTGACAGCTATTTTATTCCTGTAAATGAATGTTCAAGAGATTATATTATTTCACACTTTTGCTAGTTGATGCTTGAAAGATTATCCTGTGCCCTGGGCTAGGCTTAAATCTTGATGTTTTCATGGAAGTTCTTTGAGATAGATACTGTTATTAAACCCATTTTACAAATGAGGAAATCAAGACTTAGAGGAGTTTAATAATTTACCCAAGGTTACATGACTTGTGAGAAATGAAGCCATTACACAAATCCAGGCCTGCCTGGCAGCAAAACCTATATTCTCTCCTAATGGGCCTTCCTGTATTTACCAAGATAATCAATGACTTAAACTGTGATATTACTCCACCATTATTAGTTCAGTAGAATGCCAGCTGGGTCCAAGGATTTGAACTTGGTATTGGGATACATGAGTTTGTTGTTTTTTTTTTTTTTTTTTTAATTTTATTTATTCATTTACTTATTTTATTTTGACCAGAGAGACACACAGAGAGAGAGAAAGCGAGAAAGCAAGCCACCAGATCCAGGACTTGAACCAGCGTTGGCCATGTGGGAATGTCTAGCACCCTAACCACCACTCCACTTGCTGGTCCCCAGGATACATGAGTTCTAATTCCAGCTCTGTGATTTTGGTTAAGTCATTTAATATCTCTGGGTCTATTTTCTTCTCATCTATTTGAAAATTTTTTATCTTGGCAATCACCAGAAGGAGCATTGTTGTCCTGTGGCCCCATCTCTCCTCTTTGTGTAAGGTATGAGACTGAGAACAATTGTACTGTGTATGCTCTTGGATTGTGAATCTACTCTTGATTTATATATGTGTGTGTGTGTGTGTGTGTATACACACACACATATATATGAAAAATCTTGTTTAAAAATTGTAATTCTGTGGGATACTTATATAATAATTGAAGGTTCTTTGTTTATATTTTCAAATTTCTTTAGTTACTGATAGAAAATTTGCACTGAGTACAGTCTTTTTATACTTTTTCCTAGCTTTGGGGATCTTGTATTCTATAACTTGAACAATCACTTTGATGTTTGCACAACCGTTAGCAATATAGTTATCTCTAGAGTGTGTAGTCCATATTAAGTTTGGTCTTGGAAATTGTTCTGAGATGTTCTGCTTTATAAAATCACCTTTTTTAATTGCCGGGGGGACATGTGCATTCTTCAGAGAGAGGAGAAAGCACCCCCTCAATGGGGTGTTGGTCACATTGCAGTCTTTCTTCATTTCTTCATCTTGTTGGGACCTTAAGCACAAATGCATATATAGCTAGCGTGATTTTCAAGCTGTTAGGGCCAGGACTTTTAACTGCAGTTGGCCAGTGGGATCCAGCTCCCTTAACCAGGCATATGGGCTTGAGCCTGAATAGTCTGCTTTTTATGTTCCTTATTTAACATTAAGGGATAGTTTACTTTATCATACCTTCAGCGTATGCTTTTAAGAAACTGAAACCACATTGCACACAAATGGAATTGTTGAGGCCATCATTCTCCATGGACTTGTATCTTTTATTTGTGCAAAGATATATGCAAATATTTCAGAAAGTTTGTGGAAAATTGAATTAAAGTATGATTTTATTTTGATGCAGAAAATTTGAAATCCATACACAGTTGCAAATGGATATACATTTTTCTTAGCTTTCCAAAGACCCCTTATATAGCTGTAAACATCATTATAGTTTATATGGATGACTTCCTCTTTATCAGAATATCTTACAAAAATAGGTTGCATTTTGGGACCAGCAGTTGGCGTAATGGCTATGTTGCCGGACTCCCACGTAGTTGACCGCGGTTTGCATCCCAGACCCGGTGGCTTAAAACTCACACCGGGCGCATGTGCGTGCATGCCCAAGATCCTGAGAGGAGAATGGAGGAGAAGGGATTGTGGCGTGGCCATCCTCCCTGGGGAGTGATTTCTCGCTTTCTGTCTCTCTGTCTCTCTCTGTCTGTCTGGTGAGGGCATGCGCCCTATAGCAAAAACCTCTCAAAAAAAGAGAGAGAGAGAGACTTGAGCTGGTATATTACTGCTAGGGTGATTGAAAACTATTTTGCTTGCTTTCTTCCATTTTCACACTCACACCCTTCAGGTACAAATTGGAGATGCCTCTCCACCAAGTGATTTTTATTCAGTTCAGAGTGAAAGTTTGTATGAAGCTGACTAGTGTTGCCCAGGTTGTAAATGCAGAACTTTTTGATGATTTTATGTGGCATAAAAAGGACTCCTTAATTAGATATTAACAGGAAATCATGCATGAAGCAGCTACTAAGTGCTTGTTGTATGCCAAATATTGTTTTATGGCTGAAAAATTCAACAGTGAGAAAAATCCCTGCCTTCATGGAGCTGACATTTGGCTCAGGGGAGAGAGACCAAGAAGAAAAAATGTGGGGTTGGAATTTGACCTCAGTAGTGAGGGCATGCTGTTTTGTGAACAGGGTTATGCATTCAAATCTTCATGGATAGGTGGAGTAGAGGCTTGAACATGCAGATACTGAGGGAAGAACATTCCAGAGAGAGTAGGAAATACAAAGGCATTGAAATGAGCTTGTTTTATTGTATTCTAAGGCATAGCAAGGTTACTGGTGTGCATGGAGCAGAGTGAGCAAAGTGGAATAAAACTGAAGTTTAGAGATTTTTAGATTTAAATAAGGCTTTATAGGACATTGTTAGAACTTGCCAAAGGAAATGAGAAGTCATTTGAGGATTGTAAGCAGATGACTTGACATGATTTGATTTATGTTTCATAAGGTCACTCTGGCTGCTCTGTGGTGGTAGGTCAGGAGCAGACACAGGGACCAGTTAAGAGACTGTTGGGAAATTCTACGAGATGACGGTGATTTGGAACAGGCTAGTGGCAACAGAAGGGTGAGAAGGAGTTGTGTTCTGTATATATTTTGAAGGTAGCGACAACAGAATTTCCTGTTGGGATTAGAAGTGAGGTGAGGGAGAAATGAAAGAGGATTACAAGCTTTTAAGTTTAGCAGTTGGTAAAATGGAGTAGACATTTGCCCAGTTGGAAAAGATTGCAGGGGAAGCAGACTAGGGAGGAAAAATGAAGACTTCGATTTTATTGGACTTGGTAAATTTGACATAATTATTAGGTATTCCAGGTGAAACAGTGAGTAGGTGGTTGGATGTATGACTGACATGCAGGGGAAAGGGCCAAAAAGAATATATAAATTTTAAGATTGTCTTAAAGTCATGAGAACAAGTGAAATCAACTCCACTTAGAACTGAATGTAGATGCTAAAGAGATTCAGACTATGAGCCTTGGGATTGGAGGTTGTGGTGATGAGTAAGAACTGGTAAAGCAGACTGACAAGTAAGAGCCAGTGACATAGGAAGAAAACAAGATTGTAGTGCTTGGAAGGTAAGCAAGGAGTCTGTTTGAAGGTGTGGGAGAGCTCAGCGCTTTTAAATGCCTGCGTAAGATAAGAATTGAGACCTTGGTCCTGAGGTATAGCAATGTAGACATGACTGGTAACCTTCTTGAGTAATTATAGTAAAATGGTAGAGATGAACAGCTTCCTGGAGTAGATTCATGATATATTGAAAAGATAGGACTTGGAGACAGTGAATGTGGACAGAATAGGAAGGGAGAAATTAGATGGTGCCAGGGGAATAAGTGAAACAATGATTTGTCTGTTTTTATAATGAGTGGCAACTTCTAATGTGGAGAGAGGAAATGTTGATGCTGAGAAGGGTGATTGCTTAAGGGAGTCTGCATATGTGCCTTGAGGTGGAACTAGAGAAGTTCTTGTCAAACTTCTGTATCCATTTTATCTGGGGTTCTTGTTAAAATGCAGGTTCTAGGGCCAGCTGTTAGGTGGTGATCAAGGAGACTAGATCCCACATGGCTCATGGCATGGTTGCAGTCCTACACCTAGCAGCTTGAAAAACTGCTGGATGTGTGTGCCTGTGTGACCCAAATCCCAAGAAACTGGAGAAGGAGGAATTGTAGCATGGCCATCCCTCCTGGGGGGAGGGGTGATTTCTCAATTTTTCTTTCTCTGTCTCTGGCAGCTCAAGTGCCCTATGGAAAAGTAGTAAAAAAAAAAAAAAAGCTAAACAAAAAAAAATGTAGGTTCCGTTTCTGTTGGTCTAGGGTGCTGCCTGAATTCTATGTTTCTGACAGATTCCTAAGATGATGCTTGTGTTTCTGGTCACTGTGCTGTACAGTCATGAATCACTTAATGATAGGGATACAGTCTGTATTATTAGGCCATTTTGTTGTGTGAAGGTCAGGGAATGTATTTAAACAAACTCAGATGATACAGCCTACTGCACTTCTCAGCTATTTGCTATAGCCTATTGTCGTACATGTGATCTGTGGTCGACCAAAATGTTGTTTTGCGACTCATGACTTTGAATTTAAGAACTTGGGACTTATAGCGCAAGAACTAGCAGCTTACCTTGGCATAAAATGAAATACATTGGTGGATATGGTGAGAGTTTGTCTAGTGTCTCTTTTCTCAGTGGTATGGGAAAGAGTATCTTAGAGTGAGAATGGAAGAGATGGTAAAATCATTTTGGAGAATAGAATTAGTAAACTAGAAAACTAGAATTGTGTGTGTGTGTGTGTGTATGTGTGTGGGGGTGGATCACAGCAAGGATGTACCTGTAATTAGCCATCGTGAGTTTAAACTGAGAGGGATCAAATATGAGTATGTGTTATTTTTCATTTACTTTCAATTACATGAGTTCATGTCAGGAGTAAGTGAATTTAGCATGGCAAGTATTTTGAAGGGATAACAAAGAAGGGTTAACTAATTTATTAGTATATGTGATAATCTTATTCAAAGTAGAGAATTCTTTTATACATTAAAAAAGGATGGAAGAAAATCTTAATGGACTAGAAAAAAATATTTCTCTCTGCTGTAGAGACTTTTTTTTTTAAGTATCTCTTTATTTCTGTTAAAACAGATTAAAATCCTTATAAGTCATGCAGATTTATAACCATGGTCATATAATAAGACATTTACTATATGAACAAATATAGAAAGATTTTCAACCATTGGTTTTTTTTTTTGTTTTTTTTTTTGTCTTTTCTCTCTCGGATATTACAGATGACCATGGATGAAAAATACGTAAACAGCATTTGGGACCTTCTGAAAAATGCAATTCAAGAAATCCAGCGTAAGAATAACAGTGGTCTTAGTTTTGAGGAGCTCTATAGAAATGCATATACAATGGTTTTGCATAAACATGGAGAAAAGCTCTACACTGGACTAAGAGAAGTTGTTACCGAACATCTCATAAATAAGGTATCCAACTTTAAAGGACTGTTGCTAATACTGTATTGAATGTAGAACATCCTTTATACCATATTGTACTTTGACAAGAAGTATTCTTTTTAAAGACTCTAAGAAAGCCTATAAAAATTATTGATTCATGACTGTTACTATTAAGCCTCATTCAAAACTTACAATCAACTAAATCAGAATTTTTGATAATGAGAGAAGATGAAGTTTGTGATCTGTGATAACTATATTCTCTAAATTCGTAATTAATAAAACACATTTGGTAATTTACAAATTCTTATTTGTTTATATGTTAATTACAGTTATTTTTTTTCCTTTAATGCTTTAATCAATCAGCCCATTTTAGTTTCCTCTGCTTTCTTTGTATATTTGGAAATAAAACTGCATTATTTAAAAAACATTCTCTAAGACTTTTACTAATTTAAGTTGACCATATTCATTTTAACTGAGTTCTATAATGAATGTGAATTTTTTTAAGATAAATAATTTGTGGGCTGTTAGCATAAAATGGTTCTTTGATTTCAAAAAGACGTCTGGGTTTTTTTTAGAGTAAGTGTTTTTATAAAGCAAACTCTTCCACTGCAAATAAAATGTTATTCACTTAAGAGACAACTTTACCACAATGTCTTACTTTGAGATTGTCAAATAGAATGGAAAATGCCTCATATTTATTAAACCTTCCCATAGTTTTTGTGTAGTATTAAAATATTCATTTTTTATAGTTTATTTTGGGGGGAGAACTCAGAAGATTGCATGAATATACACTGAACTCTTGTGTAGATTTGCCAGTTAACTTTTCACCCCATTTTTGCCAGTCTTGTTATTACTATTATTATCAATATTGTTATAATTACTTTGTAGTACAAGAATAGGTTTAGATTTTATTTACCCTAAAATACTTTGTAATACATTTCTTCTAAGAATGAGGATATTCTCAAGGAACAAAGATCAAAATCAAGCAGTTTAACATTAACACACTTTTTTGAATACAGTCTGTATTCAGATCTCACCAATTGCCTATGTAGCAATGATGTCTTTTATAGCAGTTTTGTTTTCTGATCAGGATCCGTTCCAGGATTGCACACTCAGTTCAGCTTTTGTCTTTTATACATTTGACATTTAAGAGTATATAGGTCAGTTGTTTGTAGATTGTCCCTCCGTTTTTGGTTTTTCTGATTGTTTCCTCATGACTAGTTTCAGGTTATGCATTTTTGGCAGGAATAATACATAAGTGATGTTGTGTCCTCAGTGCATCACATCAGGAGGCACATGATGTCAGTTTATTCCATTATTGGTGATGTTAACTTTGATCACTTGGTGTCCGCCAGATTTCTCCACTGTGAAGGTACCTTTTTTCCCTTTGTAATTCATAAGTAATCTGTTCAGATATATTTTGAGACTGTATGAATATCCTGTTCCCCCAGAAACTTACAAGTGATGATTTTAGCATCCATTGATGATTCTTGTGTGAGTCATTATTACTATGGTGGGTGTAAAATAGTAACTTTCTATTTCTACTCTTTGTTTTATAATTCTTTCTCTTAAGTGGGATTGCATGAGCCCCATGTAGTTAGCGTCTTAGAAAGTGTTTTTGTTAAGTGCCTACTATGTACAGCTGTTAGTGCAAATATAGTAGATAGAAAGAGAAGAGACTATTCCTTGGATCATTTTCACTCTGATGTGAGAGAGGATGCATACATTTAGGTGTGAGGTATTATATAATTAAGTGGCAAATGAGTTATATAGATGATAAATGGTTTAAGAGCTCAGGTGTGAAAGAGAGATTACCCTGGACTGTAATATTTCATGGGGAAAGGTGAAATTGAATTGAAACTTGAAAACTTTGAGATATACGTGAACAGTGTGGAAAGCATTCCAGGATGGCAAATGCCAAGTGAAAACATTTAGATATAGGTTACATTTAGGTGGTAAGTAGAGTTTGATTGAGGTACATGATAATTATGACGACTCATATACATTACAGTGTTACAGAGATGGTTTGGGAACAGAAGTAAAAAAGTTCGAATGCCATGCTAAGAATTTAGACTAAATAGTGGAGAGTTACTAGGGATTCTTTAGTGGGTGATAATGTGACAGAACATTTGAAGATGAATTTGAGAAAGATGTAAGTGTTAAATAGAGTGGATATTTAACTAGAATCAGGAGGAGCCCTGGAAAAACTGGGTGACTGGATAGATTAGAAATGAATGGATGATGTCCAAAATTATGAAATAAGACTAGTTAGAATTTGGTTACTGGAGAATTATGGTGCCACCAATAGAATAGAAATACTGTGAAGTTACAGTGGAAAACTTTATTGGAATGGGTAGAAGAGATAAGTTTCATTTTAGATTATATTGAAAAAATTTATAGTTGGAAAGAATCTTAGAAATCATTTCATAGGTGATGAGTTAAATTGAGAGTGAGATCATTATAAGATATTCAAATAGAAGTATCACGTGTTTAGAAATATACAGGTTTAGAGCTTGGGCAGGGACTCAAAACTAAATATGGAAGTTTGACATTTGGTACTATATATTGAGGAGTAAGTGTTGGGAGTTTGGAGACTGAAGCGCCTGGAGCCAAGGAATGAATCTTCAGAAGCAAACTATGGTAAGTAGGTGTGGGAAATAGGGAAGATTAAGAAGTTTGGCATCAAGAGAAAAAAGAATAGTGTAAGCTTTTCTTAAAACTTCTGAAGGGGAGTCTTTGAACTCTTGGATACAGAAAAAAGAGTATGGGGTTAACATGAAGAGAGGAATGTGTTAACGTTTGCCAAAGTTTCTAGAGGGAATGATAATAATGAAAATAACTTACTCTTACTCTGGGGGATCCATTCTAGGGATATTACAATACATTATTATCTTAGCTAATTATCATAATCTAATGTGCCAGATACTACTGATACTTTTATTGTACAAATGAAGAGACCAAGACACAGTATCAGTGATTTGTCTAGATAGATGCACATAGCTAATAAACACACCCCAGCTAGAACTGAGTTCAAGCAGTGTGGCTTCAGATTGAATCCTTGACTTCTCTATAAATTGATCAACATGCAGTACATATGTTGAAATCAAGGGTTGGTGTAGGGCCTCAAGTTAATGGGCTTGCTGTCCATAAAGCTTTAATTCTTTAAATGTTAGAACTCTTAAATTTTATTTATATTTGAAATAGAGTTTGAAGTAGTCTGAGATTTCTTCATTTCTAAAACTGTTCTGATAATTAAACCTTCCATCTTTTGAAAATAAAATGAGACTTGAGGTAGCCCTGTACTTGAGGTAGCCCTTTACTAAGGAGGTGAGGGAAAAGAGCTTAGTAAGATTTGGTCTGAATGTGCCATCTATAATTTCTTTTTAAGGCAGTGCTTTGCAGCTTCAGTACAGATGCAAAAAAAAAAAAAAAACCTGCCAAATTACGGTTGAAATTTGGCACATTCAAAAAGTGAGGGGAGGAGGCCAGAGTGTGAGGTTTATGTTTAAGTGACTGATTTGGGGGCTCTGAAACATGTTTGAATAGATAACTGAAGTCATGTAAACAAGTCTATGAGGACTCTAAGAGCCTCAGCAATATTGTAAATTGCTTATGGTTTGTTGTCTAGGGTTAACTGATGTTTGGGGCTGCTATAGCAAATGACCAATATAGGTGATTGTGCTGATAAATAAATGAATATGCTAAATTTTTAATTTAACTTCTCTCATGTGTCTTTATTAATGTTATATCACCAGTATCTGAAAATATTATTTTTTTTCTCCTTTTCTTTCACACTGATTTGACCAGTCACTGTCTGACTAGGAAATGTACACATTTCTGCATGTTTATTGATTTCTTTACTTTCGTTGAAGTAAGTTTTTGGAACTTTTGCTATCTATGCTTTCACTTTTGCGTTTTCTACTGACTTTTTTTGGGCTATATCCCCGTGTGCAAGCCAGAGAGAAATCAACCCCCCGGGGGTGGAATTCAGGAGGCCACACTACAATCCCCTCATCTTCCATTCTCTTCTTGGGATTTTGGGCATACACGCACACTTGGCAGGTGTGATTTTTCAAGCTGCTAGATCTGGGATTTAAGCCATGCATTTGGCCATATGGAATCTGGTCATCTTAACCTCCATACTACCTGCTAGCCCATGTTTCTACTTACTTTATTTTTACTCTTATGAAAAAATGTTAATTATCATACAAGTGCCAGTACTACTGTACGAAGATGACACTACTGAAAGAGGACTATTAACTGACAGACAGAGCCATCATGCAGTGGCTCAAAATGCTTGTCTTCTGATGGACAAAGTCTCAATCTGTTTGACCAAATGGGACTTAGGAAGTCACTGATGTACAAAAGTTGAGCTTGCATGAAAACCAGAATTCCCTTTCTGCATCACAAATTTTTGCTGGGAAGTAAGAGAATAGGTCAGGGTTCTGTGGCATGAAAATTCCTACCTTTAATCTCTAAAAAATATGCCCCTTTTTGTGGTTCTGGAAACATTGCTCTTTGTTCTGTTCATTACTTTTTCTGTTCACTCTGCTCTAGGCATTTAATTGAGTAGCCTAACAAACTTGATACAGATATACACATAGATATTTTTAGTTTGTTAGAGGGCATGTGTGCTCGCTGGAGGGAGGGGCGGGGGGAGAGAGAGAGAGAGAGAGAGAGAGAAAGGGTTGAAAGGGATGGCCACGTTGCAGTCCCTTCTCCATTCTCCTTTCAGGATTTTGGGCATGCATGCACATCTACTCAGCCTGTTTCTCAAGTCGCTGGGTCCAGAACTCAAACCATGCAGCTGGCCATATAGGATCCAGCTGCTCCAACCTGCATGCCATTGGCTAGCCTAGTAGATAATCTAAAGCAAAGTACTTTCAGTACTGTGTGGTATGGAGAGCCAGGGCCTTTTTTACATGGAAAAATTCAAGGGAAATGTAATTTTTACATGGAATTAGGGATAGTTTGTTATATAGTTTATTGGTACCTAGATTTCAAGGTGAGTAATGAACATTGAGATAGATATTTTCAGTAAAGCACAATAGTGCAAACACAAGAGGGTCTGATTTGGGAACTTCCAGAGAGGACATTCTTTGGCAGTGAAAGTAGCTGATTATTGGGTTTGAAAATAAGTCACAGAATTGAAGTAGGCAATGAAAATAAAAATACTATTTTCCTAATTAAAGCATTTTTTGGTAGAATATTCTTCTTCCTATCTCTAGAAGATTGTCTCTTTGGAGGTAACTGAGACCCAGAGGAATTCAGTGAATTTAAGATTGCGAAGCAAAATCAAGGGTGTAATGTAGCCTTTGTGCTTTGCCATAAGAAAAATCTTGCCTTATTATAGTAAACATGAATATATTTCATCTCTTATGGGAATTTTTGAAAACTTTTATTTTTTTCTAAATAAAATACAGCAATTTAAAAAGCATGGTTATACTAGAGAAAAAAGTTCTGCTTTTCAGATTTAAGGACTTTAAATTATATGTTATTTTGTCACTTGCCCAAAGGTATCCTTAAAAAGCTTCTTACCAGAGAATTCAGCATTTGAAAGTATTTATTTGCCAGGCTCTGAGTTAGGTGAAAGAAATATATTGGTAAATAGAGCACTTTTATTTATTTTTTTTAAAGGATTTTTGTCATAGGGCACGTGCAGTCACCAGAGAGAGAGACAGACAGAGACAACGAGAGGGAAGGTGAGAGATCACCCCTTGCGAGGATGGCCGTGCTGCAGTCCCTTCTCTTCCATTCTCCTCTGGGGATCTTGGGCATGCACACACACGTACCTGGTATGATTTTCAAGCCACCGGGTCTGGGACTTGAACTGTAGTTGACCATGTGGGAGTCCAGTGATGTAACCACTACACCATCTGCTGGCACCAGTAGAGCACTTCTGATTCTCATGGAGCAGATAAGTAAACAAATGTTTAGTTATAAAATAAAATGAAGAAAATAGTATACAGCGATAGAAAAAATGATGAGAACAAGTACCTAAGTCAAGAAAGGGCTGTTTGAGGATGTGGAAGTGTTTATTTAAACTAGCACTTAAAGAATGCAAGGGTGCTCACTAGTAAAGTAGGTTGAAGAACATTCCAGGCAACAAGAATAGCTGTATAAAAGTTTTTGTTTGTTTTGCTTTTTGTAAAAACCCAGATAGTCAGAACTCTCGTTTTTGTGAGCCATTCGGATTGTGGTGCAGCCCCTCCTCTGCTGTGCTGTGGTAGCACAGCAGCAGCTATAGGCCAGCAATGGCAGCATTCCAGTAAAATGTATTCAAGGACAGCAGGCTGTCTTTGCCACTTTCTGGAGTAGAGACATTGAAAGAACCTGACTTGAATGGGGAATTAAGTCAGTAGTAGGGAGGAATGGGACAAGATGAGAATGGAAAACAAAGCAGAAGCCACATCATGCCAGGCCTGAAGCCATGACAGGACAGCTTAGTACTTAATTATATGTATGAGGATTTTAAGCAACACAGTGACATGTTACACACTTCTAAAATATTACTCTGGCTGCCCTGTGGTGAATAAGCTAGAGAGTTCAAGAGTTGAAGTGAGGAGACCAGGAGTACTAATTCAGGTAAGTGATAGTGGTGATCTAAACTAGTGTAGTGGCAGTGGTTATTGAGAAAAGTTTAGATTCAGAAAAATACTTCAGATATGGAAAGAATGTTACCTGTTGTTAGATTGATTGTAGGAAATAAGAAATAGTAAGAAATCCTGAACAATTTCTAGCCTTTTGGTCTTGGACAGCTAGCTAGGTGATTCCGTTTTCTAATAAAGATTTAGGTTTGCAGTAGAAGAAAGGAGCTTCATTTTGGACAGGTTAATTTTAGATAGCTATAGAGTTGGATGTAGAAATCTAGTGCTATGAGAAGTTTGAAAATTGGAAATGTAAATTTGAAATGTGAACATTTAGATAGTATTTAAAGTCCTGAAAACAAATGAACTAGCAGGGACCAAAGAAAGGATGGCACAACATTGAACCCTTAGGAATCTAAACATTTCAGTGTTTGGATAGTTTGAGAATTGAATGGAGACTGAAACACAGACAGAGAGGTAGTACTTTAAATTTAGCTCTAACCTTAAATATAAAATAATTTCATTTTGACATTTATTAAGTAGAGTTATGGTTTTGCATTTTGTGCTTTTGTCTTTTTTAAGTGTTGAAAGTTTCAAATTCAGGAGTAGGGATAATCAGTTCTGTGATTTGTGGGCACTAAAAAGGAACAGCCATTTCCTTTTTACTCTCCATTTATGAGATTTCCTATTTGGGATTCAAACCTGTCAGTCTCTAAAATCATATAGTGCTAAGGAGATAACCTTTATTCTTCCTTTTGAGCACTCCATATTTAATAAGAAGAAATAACTTAGATGCAGCTACAGGGGGGAAAAGTACTAGATAGAAAGTAGGGATAACTGGGCTTCAGGTCAAATTCTGCCACTAGTAATCTTGAATAAGTTACTAGGTCTTTCTGGGGTGCAGATTGGTAGTTTATAAAACGAGACTGGGATTGGCTTTTCATTTTAGAGTCAAGAACTTGAAAATCTTATGATGGTGTGTATCTTGATCAGCTTGGGTAATTAAGATTTAGGAAGACCATAAGTTTTACAGTTTACCATTCATCTCTGCCATACTAGATATTCAGAATAAAAACAATTTTTAATTATTTCTTTAAGACAGGAAAAAACTTTAATGTGAGGGGAGCTTTATTATCTCAATTTTGTAATGCCAACAGATTTCTTTGATTTGCCTTATGTTTAATTTCTCTCCCTTTCAAATTAATATTCTGTAGTGCAAATCAAATAATATAGTAGCCTCATAAATGCAACTATGGAAGCTAATTCTTGTATTTTGAATATTTCTTTTCCTCTTAGAAAAAGGCCTAACAAAAAAGATGTTAGCTTTTGAAAAGAACATTTTTAGTGGTTTTCAAAGTATGTTTATATATTCTACTCTTCAAATATTATTTTACTTTGAGAGAGAGACAAAAATAAGAGGAACTTCATCCTGCTTAGTTTTCGTTCTTTCAGAAAACTGCCTCTTCAGGACTTATGAGGGGCCAGGCACTGGTCTAAACCTTTGCTATTTATCAAGCAAAGATCCCTGCCTTTGTGGAACCTATGTTTTGGACTTACATACTTACATTTTTATCTGTTCTCAGCATTTTGTTTTACAGGTAGAGAAACAGAATTCTTGGACATAGTATCAATTTTTAAGTAGCTTTCTTCTTTGAATCTCTTTGTAAACTGACACAGTCTCTTTGTAAAACAAATAACACCCTACTTTTTTTTTTTTTTTTTTTTTTTTTTTTTTTTTGGTATGGAGGGTCTCATTTGTTAAAAATGATGTCTCTGTGTAAACTACTTTTCCTTCCTTCCTTCCTTCCTCCCTTCCTTCCTTCCTTTTTCTTTTTATTTTTTTTAATGACCAGAGAGTATGTGCCCTTGCTAGAGATAGAAAGAGCAGGCCCTTCACCTTGGATTATGGCCATGTGGCAATTCTCTCTTTATTTCTGCATCCTATTGGAAAGGCTTTTTGTTGTTGTTATTTTTTTAATTAAGCTTTTTACCATAGGGCATGTTTGCTTGCTGGAGAGGGAGAGAGAGAGAGAGTGAGAGGGAAAGTGAGAAATCATCCCATCCCTCCAAGGGGCATACATGCTTCAGTCCCTTTTACTTCATTATCCTCCTGGGATTTTAGGCATGCATGCGCACACATGCCTGGTATGACTCTAAAGATACCAGATCTGGGACTTGAACAAAGCCATGTGGGAGTATAGCACCCTAACCACCATGCCACCTATTGATTGGCTCCATTGGTGGTTTTTTTTAAGCCGATGGGTCCAACACTTGACCCATGGTCGGCCTTGTGACATCTCACTTCCTTAATCACTAGGCTGCAGGGCCAACTCATAAACTTGTTCAGTAGTCTCCATTTTTAGAGAAGGAAGAAGAACTTATTTTAAAACATAGCATTTTAAAATCATTATATTTGTGGGTCATTTGAAATGTTGATGTGAAGGTACTGAACTATAGGAAAAAAGTTGGTAACTTTAAGGAAGCTCTGGACTCTTGTAGGCCAGTTGCTTAAACAGACTTAACTTATGTAATAAAACTTTTTGGGTGCTCTTCTTTCTGAGAAAATGTGAATGAATGTAAGGAGAGTTTTTTAAAATGGCATTTATGTACAAAATATGTTATAAATGTGATATTCACAGTGAGTCAAGGAAATTGATAAAAAACACTTGGGAATAAGACTTTCGTTAGCAAAAACAGATACTTGAGTTTCTTCTGTTTTAGCCATTCCATGATAAGACATGATACCCGCTAGCAAGAACCTTATAGTTTTAGTCAAATATGAAGTGGAATTACTTTGCCCAAGGAATTCAAGGCAAGGTAGAAAGAGGAGGTCACTTTTGATGATCTTTAAAGGATTATTAAGGATTCATCCTGTGAACAAATACAGCATAATTCAGGGGAGATAGCAGGTAGCTATGAGCATAGTGAGGTGCATCAGTGTAGATGGGATGAAGGATCTTCAAGTGCATTTGTAGGAAATGAGCGAATGGTAAAGTGAGTTTGACTAGGTGTTGAAAACATTGTAGGAAATTTGGCTTCTGTTCTGTTGGGGTGGGAGCCATTGGTTTTTAATCTTCAAAAAGAGGCTGACTGCAGGAAACAATGGAGTAAAATATTCCATGTAAGTTCTGCTTTTAGTGCTTCATTGCTGCTTAATTTTATTCTCCTGCTATCTTGTTTTGTCCTTTTTCTCCCTAACTTAAAAGTTGTAGGGAGGAGTGAAGAACCCATTACTTTGAATATTAGAAGGTGGTGACAGAAGTCAGACAGAAGAGAAAGGCTATAAGCTAGATGGAGAAAAACCTTAAATGAATGTCATATGGAGAGAGTGACCTGAATATGAATAGGGTAATCCCCAAAGAGGAAGATAGTCTTGGGGATAGGGTGGAGAAAAGGAGTTGTTAGCAAATCAGAAAGACAGCAGCCATGAAAAATGAAGGACTTAATAAATCAAATGACTTACACTTTGAAAGGTTTAGAAGAAAAGGGATGTTTGGAGGGAGCCAGGTTTCATAGAGCTATGTTTAGCAAAGCTTAAATTGAGTAGACAGTAAGCATGGTGAGGGCAGATATATTTCTCTTATATCTGTTGTATTTTTTAGTGATTTTACAAATATTTTAGAATATGTGAATGGATAAGCTAGCAACTATTTCATTCATCTTTTTTTCTCTTGCTCGTTGAATGTTGTGTACAATTGTCTGGTTAAATGAATCTTTGAGAATCATACCAGCAGTCAAAATGGAAATCACCATGGTTTACAGCCATAAATTGTTGAGACTGGTGGTGTCTTTTGTACATGGGGTGATACCTCTGTATATTGTTAATTACTAAGTCTAAGCACCATTTAAAAGCACAATGTGATTTTTGGGCTCTGGTTTTTGAGACTGGAGTCTCTCAGTCTGGGAACCAGATCCTATGATCTTGTGAAATTATACTTCTTTTTTCCCAAGGTACTCAGAGAACAAAAATACCAGTAGCCATATTGCCTTGCTTCATGTGTGTTTTACTACCAACTTCCACTGTACATAAGAGTTTAATTGTGATACTAATGCTATACTAGCTTTTAATGTGTGTCTTAATATCTATCATTGGGAATAGAGTACTTTAGAAATAGTAATTCATGGTGGCCTCCTCCTGTAGCGTACTACCTTTTATTTTTTCTGCATTCCTTTCCAATAAGTAAGTAAAATGCTACTGTTTTTCTGTACTATCTGGTACTTTGAAAAATCCTGATTTTCTTATGTATGTCAAAAAAAAAAAAAAAAAAAAACTTTAGGGGACAGATGGTAGGCACAGCAGTAAAATATGACACTGTAAAGCTGAGCCACATGGTTCTGGAGACCTTCTTGAGTATGCCAGGGCCAGGGCAAGAGCATGCCCATGAGTATGCCAGGACAAGGGCAAGTATATGCTGGCTAGTGAGGCAGGGATTGCTCATCAGGACACTGTTGAGGGTGCTCTTTCTTTTGCTTATAGAAGAAATAAACTTAGAATTGTGCAGTTATTTTTAAACTTTAAAGACTATTTCAATCCTACATTTTTTGTGTCTGTTTTGGTTTTTATTTCGTGCTTTTTTTTTTTTGCTATAGGGCGCACAAACTCACCAGAGAGAGACAGAAGTGAGAAATCACCCCGTGAGGGGATTGCCACACTGTAATCGCTTCTTCTCCAGTCTCCTCTTGGGATTTTGAGCATACATGCACATGTGCCTGGCGTGTTTTTCAAGTTGCCTGATCCAGTACTTGAATTACGCAGTAAGCCATGTGGTATCCAGCTCCTTCACCACCATGCCACCTGCTGGGTCTAGAATGCATATTTTTTAAACTGCCAAATTTAGATGATTTTTTATTTGCTTTAACATGTAGCATATTATCTTTATGTAAGAATTTATGAAAATGTGTTGCCTTTCACGTACTATGTGTTCATGCTTTGGATCTCATGACTTCTCTAGTGCTATTCATCATGTATTGCACTTTGTATTGAATGTTGGTATTAGGTTCCTCCCTTCCCCCTCAACACTAGAGATTATAGAGAGGCTGAATGCTTCTTGTGTTCTCAGAGTGCCCAGCACCCTGCTCTACTGTTGGAAGCAATTATAAATATTTAAGTTGTCCGTTTAGGGAAAGAATTTTATACATTCATTTGATTGGATGGTTGGTGGGTAATGTTAACACCTACCTCATTTCTTTAGTCATTTTGGATACTTAGGGTGAAAATCAGTAATATTTTCACTGAGAATGAATTAGATTTTGAAATTGAAAGTAGTGTGCTCTTTGTGAAATGTTTGTTACGTTACTAACTATATTTAATATATACGTATGTGTGTATATATATAAGTAGAATAACAAGAAGAATCTTCTGACAACAATCAAGAGTTTTCCTGGCAGTAGTTATTTTACTGTTTGTTAAAGATACTGGTATGATTTCTCTGATTAAGATTGCTTCCTTTATTGTTATTAAAAATGAGAATTATACCATCAATCTAGAAAGTATTGAAGGTAGTGAATTTTATCATTCAGGAAATCTCATCATTAGTGAATTCTTGGCAAGGCTAAAATACCTACAAAACTTAAAATTCTTTTAGTAGAAACTTACTTTTAAATAAAGAAATCTTAAGATTGTTTGTTGAATATATTGTGAAATATAGGAGTACCCGTTCACCAAATTTAGACTGAATATACCAATAATTGGAGTTTGACTTAAGAACTTGAAGCGTAAAGTAAAAGAATTCCTTCTAGTTGTGGAAAAATTTCTGTTCTTTAGACAAAAAGGGAAGCAAATTTTCCCTCTCCTGTGATGCTGCTTTTCATTATAAATGACTTCTGTAAAAATAGCAAAGCATTTCTCTCTTTTTAACCTTTTAAATCACAAACTGTCTGGGTGAGGGAGAAGATTTTTCAAACTATTTGGGTCATATTGGGAGAGAGCCTCTATACCTCATGGCCTGGTTTCCATTGAGGTTTTTCTTCTATAGTAAACCACTGTCATTGATAGGTTTTTGTCATATCTCTCTGATGTGATAAAGTAGAAAATCATTTAGAGTGTTGAGGAATTCTTCAGTGGCATTCCTTGGAAAATAAGATTTACATAACTGGTAAAATTTGAAGGGTGATATACCCTCAGATCATATACATATGATTAATGTAAGACTTAAGACAAAAATAAGTGTTGTAAGTAGAATTTTTTCTTTCTTATTTTTTAAAGAATTATTTATTTAATTTTATTTACTCATTCATTTATTTTAATTTAACCCGAGAAAGACACACATACACACACACACACACACACACACACACACACACGTACACTCACACAGAAAGTGAGAAAGCAAGTTGTCAGGTCCGGGACTCGAACCATATTTGACCATTTGGTAATGTCCAGCACCTTAACCACCACGCCACCTGCAGACCCCTGTAAGTAGAAATTCAAATGCTGTTTTTGTAGATCCTGGCAGATGTTGCATATTTATGTACTGGTTTAATCTGATGAAACAAGTAACATGCTTTAGAATTTAGAGCCAGAAAGTTACTCAGCAGGCATCCACTGGCACTCAGTTACTTTAAAACAATGCAAAAACTTTTGAGAATCTTACAAAACCAATATGAATTATATTTGGGAAAGGGAGCCTTCCTTGCATAGGAGGTAAGTAAGGCATCTCAGTGGGGCGGGACATGAAAGCCACAGATCTAATCAACCAGTCATGTTACAGGTAAGAGGAGCTGCAGACCCTAATAGGTTAAGTGACTTGATCAGAGTCCTAGTTAAGTAACTGCCCAAGGCAATTGTCTGCAAATACTGGTTTTGATTATTTTAAAATACCTCAGATATCTACGAGGACACACTTACTAGGTTTATAGTACTTCTGTGATACTTTTGTGTAATTAGCTTGTTCTTCATGTTATTCAGTGTCCCCCCCCCCCCCCTTTTTTTTTTGAGAGGTTTTTGCTACAGGGCGCATGCGCTTGCCAGAGAGGCAGAGACAGACAGAAAGCGAGAAATCTTCCCCCAGGGGGGATGGCCACGCTGCAATCCCTTCTCCATTTTCCTCTTGGGATCTTGGGCACGCGCACACACACACGCCCACACACGCGCCCGGTGTGAGTTTAAGCCACCGGGTCCAGGACTCGAACCGTAGTCAACTACATGGGAGTTCGGCGACATAGCCATTACGCTAACTGCTGGTCCCAGCGTCCCATTTTTTATTTTTAATATAGTTTGTGTATTTTTTTTTTCAAAGCAGAGTAATGCTAAGTACATTTCTATAGAAATTTGTTTATATTTGGTTTAGTATCCTAGATTTTGAGACTTTTTAAGAGGGAAGTCTTCAGTTTTCCATATAACATTATCGTTGATTATATGGGGCTCTCTTAGTTTCAGTGAACTTTAGAAGTAAAGTCTTTCAGTCGTTGTAATTCATTTTAGCTGATGATTTCTTCATCTTACATAGACATTTAATTAGGATTGGCTGGCTGGGTTTGTGCCACAGACTTGAAATTTAGATGAAAAAGTTTTACAGGTTTTTTTGCCTTGGGGCACATGCCTTTGGGGGGCAGGGTGGGCAGACCGAGACAGTGAGAGGCAAAGTCAGAAATCACCCCCTACGGGTGATGGCCATGCCATAATTCCTTCTCTATTCTCCTCCCAGGATCAAAATTTTAGTGATTAAAAATTTGTAACTAATAATTAAAAGTAATAGTGCGTGTTGGATGGTGGGGGATGCTGTGCAGATTATTTTGTCCTCCTACTTTGAAGTAGCCCAAGAGCTGCTTGGTCCAGGATTGGCTTCCTTGTTAATCCCAGGAGATACTTGGCTGTGAAAACTAAAGGGCAAAGCCTGGGGACCTATACTTCCTGGTCATGCCCACAGCTGCTCTTGTCATGTTCCTTTCCAGTTCCTTCTGCTTGCTTTTACTAGTAATTCAATTGTTTAAAAAATGTATTTCTTGAGTTTATACTATTTATCAGCAAATAGGTTTTGTTATGTCATTGAGAAATAAAGGTTTCCTATGACTTAGTAATTCCATTTTAATCTTTGCTAAGGATGTAGTTTTTAAAAATGCAAGGAAGTTAAAGTCTCAAAAGCAAAGAATGTAGTATTCAAATTTAATTGTTGCAAAGTTGATAGACTTATCAGCCTTATCAATTATAATAAGATTGATAGACTTATTAATAAGAGTACTTAACTCTTCCTTTGGTTGGCATTTAAGTTGCTTTTCTGAACAAAGCTCATTGCATCATAGCTTATGTTTATAATATAATAATAAAAACAGACCTAACTTAAGAATCAAGTAATTACTGCACATTTTTAAGACTTAGTATGTAATAAAATTGGCATTTATTTTTGTGTGTAGTTCTTTGGGTTTTTGCACATGTGTAGATTCAGGTAGCCACTGTCACACTCAGTGTAGAACAGTTCCTTCCCCCCAGAAAATGCCGTTTCCCTTTCAGTCACGCCTTCCTCCTACCTCTCATCATGACAGCCAGCCACTGATTTGTTCTGTCACTGTAGTATTGCTGTTGTCATGTAGATGAAATCATAGTTTATAACCATTTGAACCTGGCTTCTTTCATTCAGCATAATTATTTCGAGATTGATCTAAGCTGTTGTATGTATCATAAGTTGATTCCATTTTTATAGCTGACTGATACTGTTTTATGAATGTACCAGTTTACCTACCTACCTATTTGTTGGGAGATATTTTTGTATGTGGCTTTTTGTAGTTGTGAATAAAGCTGCTGTGAACGTTAATCAATGGCTTATAAAAATCAGGTCTCAAGATTGCATAAATATTATAACAATAACAATATGAAATAATAATTGTGAAGAAATGCTGCAAAGGGAAGAAACAAGTGGCTAGTCTGGCTTTTTTTTAAATAATAGAGACAAAAAGCAGAAAAGCAGCCCCACAATAGGACATGGTCCCATCCCAATCTTTCTCCTCCTCTCCATGCTTTTGATTTTCTTTGATTTTTTTTTTTTTTTTGCTGTTTGTTTTAGATTTTTGTTGTTTTAGAGAGATTTTTGTTGTAGGGCATATGTGCTCATCAGAGAGACAGAAGGCGGGAAATCACCCCCCAAGGAGGATGGCCGTGCCGCAATCCCTTCTCTGTTCTCCCCTCAGGATCTGGGGCATGTACTTACATGTGCCTGGTGTGAGTTTCAGACCTTCAGTCTGGGCCTTGAACCGCAGTCAGCCATGTGAGAGTCTAGGAACATAACCATTACTCCATCTGTTTGTCCCAAATTCCCCCCACCCCCTTTTTTTTCCTTTTCTTTTTGCCATAGGGTGCATGTGCTCATGGATGTGACAGAGAAAGTGAGAAATCATCCTCCAAGGTGATGGCCACACCGCAGTTCCTTCTCCATTTTCTTCTTGAGATTTAGGGCACATATGCACATGCTGCTGCCAGGTCTAAGACTTGAACCTTGCAGTCAGCCATTTGGGATCCAGCACCTTAATCTTCATGCTGCCTGCTGGCTTTCAGCCTTTTATTTATTTAGGTTTTTGCCAGAGGGTGCATATGCTCACTGGAGAGAGAGGGAGAGAGAGAGAACGTGAGAAATCACCCCCTAGGGGAGATGGCCATGACACAGTCCCTTCTCCTCTTAGGATTTTAGGCATGCACACATACGTGCCTGTTGTGATTTTTTTTTCAAACCATGAGGTCCGGAACTCAAACCACAGTAAGCCATGTGGGATCCCATCTAGCGCCTTAAGCGCCACACTGTCTACTGTCCCCAGCCTTTTATTTTTGAAAAAGAAATTGTTCAGGACCAGCAGGTGGCATATTGGTTACGTTGCTGGACTCCCACATGTCTAACCATGCAGTTTGAGTCCCAGACCCAGAGGCTTGAAACTCATACCAGAAGTGTGTGCATGTGTGCCCAAAATCCTGATAGACTGGAGGAGAAGGGATTGCAGCATGGCCATCTCCCCTGGGGGTGATTTCTCCCTTTCTGTGTCTCTGTCACTTTGGTGAGCATGTGCACACTGTAGCAAAAAATCTCTTTTAAAAAAAAAGATTGTTCTTCTTTGATCTGGGGTAACCATGGAGTAATTTTTTTTTAAGTATACTTTGTTTTTTACTGCAGTTTTGATTTGCAGCAGTATTGAACTGAAAATACAGAGGCCCCCACATATGCCCAACTCCCCCATTACCAACATCCCTTGTCAGAATGATATATTCATTATAGTTAGTGAACCCATATTGACACATCATCACTACTCACAGTCTGTAATCTACATTCCAGTCCACTGTTGGAGTGAATCCCTTCTGTACATTTATACAAATGTAAAACGACATGTATTCACAATTATGGTATTCCACAGGATAGTTTCACTGCCCTAGAAAATTGTCTATACTCAGCCTATTCATTCCTGCCTCCCCCTAACCTTTGCTAAATCTAATCTTTTTATTGTTCCCTTTTGCTTTTCATAGGCTGTCATATGGTTGGAATCACATGTATGCAGCTATTTAAGATTGGTTTCTTTCACTGTGTAATATGCATTTAAGTGTCCTTGTCTTTTCAAGGCTTTAGAGCTCATTTCTTTTTAGAGCTAAATAGTATGTCATTGCTTGGATGGACCAGTCTGTTTATTCACCTACTGAAGGACATCTTGATTCTTTCCAAATTTTGGCAGTTTGGTGATAAAGCTGCTATAAATATTCGTGTACAAGTTTTTATGTGGACAAAGTTTCTAACTCAAATGAGTAGATACCAAGGAAGTCATATAACAGGGAAGTGTATTGCTAGATCATATGGGAAGAGTATGTTTAGTTTACTAAGCAACTGCCTTACTCTTCCTTGAGTGACTATACTGTCTTTTATTCTCATCAGTAGTGAATGAGTTTCTTGTTGCTCCAGATCTTCGTTTGATATTGTCAGTGTTTTGGATTTTGGCCATTTTCAATGTGTAATAGTATCATACTGTTGCTTTAATTTGTAATTCCCTAGTGACCTGTGATATTGAACATCTTTTTATATGCTTATTTGACATCTGTGTGTCTTTTTTGGTCAAGTGTGTGTTCAAGTCTTTCGCTCATTTTTTAATAAAGTTTTTCTCATTGAGTTTTACTTTTTTATATATTTTGGATGATAGTCCTATGTCAGATACGTCTTCTGCAAACATTTTCTCCTAGTCTGTGGCTTGTGTTCTCATTCTCTTAACTGAAATCTGTAAAAGTTCTTCAAGTGATTCTAATTCTCCATCAGATTTGTGATCCACTGCTCTGGACTGGTTTATCTTTATTCCTTTGCAAGGCTAAGTGTGATGCAGAGGCATCAGTTCTCCACTACTAATTTCATCCTTTTTGTCAGGGTAGGTTCTATACTACTCCCAACTTGCTTGGCAATGGCTACTTGTTCTTTCAAGAATGATCTCATTCTTGATACTCCAACTCTTCATCTGGATAACCATAATGTAAATTTTCTTCAGTAATAATGCTGGTCACACTTGATCCTTAGGTCTTTTTTCTTCTGGTACCACCTTTACAGCAGGGTTCTCTCTCATTCACCTTGCCTGGTGCAAATAATGACAATAGTTGTATTCAGGGTGTGAAGTTAACAGTTATTTTACCCTTATCCCATGTGGCTCCTACTTGATTTTTTTCTTCCAGTTTTTTTGTATTATGTTAATAATTTGTACAATAATGGTTCATTTTTCTTTACTTATTTTGGTTTATATGCCACCTTTTAAGAAGCCTGTTTTAATTTTCATAAAGGCTAAATTTTTATGTAATTTCTACCATTTTATTGTGTATGTTTGAGCAAATATCCATTTTGTATGTACCAGTAGAAAAATACATACTTAAAAAATTTATTTATGGTAGCTAACACATGAGAGAAGATAGAGAACCTACCAGTGGAGTCTGGTCATACAACTGTTCCTTATGTGTTAGTTCTCCATATCATCAGGAAATTGGGCATACACGTGTAAGAGCACAATGTGAAGCCATGGGGCTGGCATTAAAACTGTCGGCGGCCATGTGGGATCTGGCTTCTTCTGCCCAGGGTCTAATGGAGCACCACAGGGATGACCCAAGGAAAAAAAAATTAGGATAGCATTAAAGGAAAAATTTTTTTGTCATGGAGTTATCTGAATAATTAAGAGATTGCAGCAAGTATGCAAGGCATTTATTTTATGCTGTTTAGTCAATGTTTGCATGTGTGTATACATAATTATTTGAAAATGAACATAAAATTAGATCTTCATAGTAGCTGTTTTTTACTTAGTAAAATTTACTATTATTGATTTGTCAGGATAATTTTTTGAAGTAAGATGTAAATAAGGCAGTTATGACATACTGTGCTGGTTGATCACATTGTAATTTTGTTAAAATATAGATATATTTATAAATATGTAATAGGCAATATAACTTATAAATATATAATCAAACATATCAAGTGTTTATGTAATATTTGTAATTTATGTAAATTTAAAAATTTGCAAATCAGTAATTTTAGAGGACATGTCTCGTTGTGTAATATTTACTTTTGTATTTAATTGGTCAGTTTTCCATTCTGAAAAAACACCAAACATATTTGTGTATTCTGAAATCAGGGTGATTTTAATATAGTTAACGTTTAACTTGATTTCATAACCAAGAGGGATACAGAGTTCACTTAAGTCCTTAAGAGTAATTAATTGTCTATTTTGATGTTTGGAATGTATTACTTTTATTTCTGCATATAGTATAATTCACCCTGACATTATCATGATTTTAATTTAATTGTTACTCAGATTGTGAATAGTTCAGTAAAAGAGTATAAAGCTTGGTGAAGAATTTTGTAAATAGGTACATTTGCAACTTGCTGACTTATTTATATATGTATTCTACTGTTTGCTGACTTGAGATTTACACCTGATATGTGCTAGATTTAATGAGTTGGAACAAATTATATGTTACTTTCTTGCATAAAAATATTAATCTTAAATAGTACTGTCAACTAACCAATGTGAATGTTTATCACTATTTATATGGTCAGTATATTTATGAAGTAATTTTGGGTGATGTATCTTGGAAGTCAAGGAGCTTAGTCTTGTAAATAAAGGATTAAGTGTATAATACATAATTGTAAATGATGTGATAGAGGCTAGTGGTTTTCTTATTATATGTGTACCATTACTAATGACCTCTTTTTTCTCACTATATAAGAAAAAATAAATTAGATACAGTAGTCTCATTTTGAACTTACTCTCTCATAGTGTGTTGTGTGTATTTTCTTTCAGTCTCTGACACATTCAGCTAATTGTTTCTATGAGATCTAATACAGAACAGCTTTTTACTTACATGAATTTGTAATTTGGGTTTATAGTTATCAGTATCTCAACACATGTATTAAATAGATCTAGTTTCTCAGAAATCACCTTCAGGTTCTTCTCAAGCTGAAAAAAAAAAATCACTTGTGCAAAATTATTGTAAAGGATGTTTGAAGAAGAAAGATGTCTGTTTAGACTGGAGTTACTGGGAACTTGACCTAGGCCATGCAAGGCTAGTTAGATTTTAATAACTGGAGAGTTGGCGATGTGTCTCAAAGTGTTGCAGGAAATTAGAGAAAAAATGCACTACCGAGTCATAGAGCAAGAACCAGAGTCTACATTCTGTTTCCTAATTCAGCTTTTATTGGGCTGGTAGCATAGCAGAATGTAGTAGTGGTCAGTAATCTTTTATTGGAAAAGATAATACTAAGCTTATGAACTGAAGTCTGAGCAGTCTTTAATCAGGATTACTTTAGGAAGGCATTTCAAAACTCAAGGTAACTTTATGTACCAAAGTAGGTACCCTAAGAGAGGTTACCGTGTTGTAGGTGATTCACGTTATTAGAGGGTAAGGATAAAATAATTTGGTCATATATATATATATATATATATATATATATACACACACATATGTATGTATGTGTGTATATATATATGTGTGTGTATATATATATGTGTGTGTGTGTGTGTGTGTATATATATATATATATATATACACACACACACACTGTTTTAGGTGTGGGAGGTAAACATGAAGACAAAAATCTTGCCAAGAGGAACTTACATTTTAATGGGAGAAATAATAAACAAGTAAATATGTCACATAATAGATAATGATGCATACTATGAAGAAAAGTGAAGTGTAAGGTAAAGAAGTAGATAATGAGGTTATTTGAAATAGGGAGGTCAGGGAAGACCTCTCCGTGGAGATAAAAGTTGAACTGAATAAAATGAGGGAGTGAACCTTATGAGTCAAGTCGGAAGAAATGGCAGAGCACAGTTAACTATATTTAGCATGGAGACTTGTAGCCAAGAGTTTACTGAGTAATTGGCACTGTTCTAAGTATGTTATAGTGTTAATCCTCACAGCTATCCAAAAAGAAGGATCCTATTTTATACATAGGGAACTTTGAGACACAAAGATTAATTTAGCCAAGGTTACACAGCTAGTCAGGGAGCTGGGATTGGAACCTTGGTAGTAATGACTTCTTTTCTTATGACTGCTTGACTCTTTGGAGAACTGACTTTGGTTAGTCCTCTCAACTATTAGTCAAAGATGGACAAGGTCAGGAGTAGCAGGGAATTGAGCTAGAACAGTAGCCTGAGTCTAGTAAGGCTGTGTAATTCATTCTAAGATTTTAGGATTTTTTTCTGATTTTGATATTAAGTCATTGAAAGGTCAAGAAATACCCAGGAGTTTGCTTTGTGGTTCTAGAGGTCATGAGAGAAGTTCAGACTATACATACATATTTGGGAATCATCTTTTTATAGGTATAGATTAAAATACTTCTATTGGCCTACAGCATATTTCTTTGATTTCAAATTAAGGATTCTGCTTTACTAAATTATTGATCAGTTATATGCATGTATATATGTTTGAGTTTGTGTATATATGTGTATGTGCAAACTAATGAATTCTTCTGTTAATAGGTGCGAGAAGATGTACTAAATTCATTGAATAACAACTTTCTTCAAACGCTAAATCAAGCTTGGAATGATCATCAAACAGCTATGGTGATGATTAGAGACATACTAATGTATATGGTAAGTAGAGCATTTTGTTTCTCTTTTTCCTTTAAGAACTTAAGCATTTCAAAAGACAATGACATTTTCTCAAATTTAGTTGGATGGTGTATGTCAGTGTGGAAGGTGATTTTAGTGGTTTAAATAAACATTTTTCCCTTTATAAAGGTCAGCCTTATTAGCCTATGTGAATAAAATCTTAATAGTTCACATAGCTATTGATTGATTAGAATGGAAAATTGAAAGAGAATGGTTTATTTTTTTTCTTAGTATTTAGCACTTGTGCTTCAAAATGGGGAATATTGAATAGTTTTGTTACTTAACATCTCTTCTTAAGTGAGGATGAAAGCTAGATATTTTCTGACAAGGTTTTATTTATTTATTTGTTTATTTCTTTTAGATTTTTGCCATAGGGCATGTGCACTTGTCAAAGAGTGAGAGGGAAAGTGAGAAATCACCTCTTGAGGGGAAGGGCACACCACAGTTCCTTCTCCTTCTTTCTCTTCCTGGGATTTTGAACATGCATGCACATGTGCCCAGAGTGATTTTCAAGCTGCCAGGTCCGGGACTCGAACAGCAATTGGCCATGTGGGAGTTCAGCACCATAAAAACTACATGACCTGCTGACTTCCTCCTTGAAGGCTTAAAACCAAAGTATATTTCAGTGATAGAGCATGTCTTATTAATACAAATATTTTTCTAATAACTATGTTCTAAAAGCACGTGTCCATCTATCTCCCTAATAGTAAATCTTTGCAGTGCATAATTGCAGTCAGTCTTATTTAAGGATATTAGCTTTTTCAGATGCATTTTCCATTTTTAACCTATTGTTGCTATTTTTTGTTTTTATTAGTTAAGAAAAACAGCCTCTTTAGCAAGACAGTTCGGAAAACTGACTTGAGCTAAGCTCTTTATTAAATTTGCTGGAGATTAAGCTCAGTTTTTTTTTTTTTTTGTTAGTGTGATTATAGGATGAAACTAGATTTGTCAGTCATAATTATTGTGTTGCTACAAAATTAACAAGTCTAAATACTTATTATTTCAGTGTTTATGTTTACAAATTGGACATAATGACTTTTTCCTGAGGCCTTTACACTCTTCAGATTTTTATTTTCACTTTAGTTTTGATTTTTAGTTGCAATGTAGCAATAAGAGCTTATTTTTCTTTCTCTTATGTGATAGGATAGAATGCTGTTTGGAAAGAATTTCTAGTGATAACAAACAGCTATAAAGCTTTTTGTTCTCTTGAGTGAATTAAGTCAGGCCTGTTACTCCTAGTTTTGTAAGGGCTTAGTGGCAAGGGAGTCAGAGAGAGACTACTTTGTTTTTGTTTTTTCGCCCAAGGATTCGATAAAAGGTATGACAAATAATTTAGCTTTTTTTTTTTTTTTGGAGAGGTTTTTGCTATAGGGCGCGTGCGCTCGCCAGACAGACAAACAGAGACATAGAGACAAAGCGAGAAATCACCCCTGGGGGGGATGGTCACACCGCAATCCCTTCTCCATTCTCCTCTCGGGATCTTGGGCACGCACGCACACGTGCCCGGCACGAGTTTTAAGCCACCGGGTCCGGAACGCGAACCGCAGTCGACTACGTGGGAGTCCAGCGATATAGCCTTTACGCTAACTGCTAGTTCCCAATAATTTAGCTTTTTGAGCATAATTTTCCTCATCAAGTTATATATTTATGTTGTGTTACCATTTTGAGGGGAAATGAGCTAGCATGTGAAAATTTATGTCTTGCTTGTAAATATAAACTCTTAGCTTGGTGCTTGCTGCTTTTAAGTTCTGGATTAGGTGAGTGTATGGCACAACTCTCTGTAGTGCTGGAAGCCATATGAAAGAAGGAGGTTAGTCCTGGTTTGATCTGTAACACTTGGGTACGCACACATGCCTGTGGTCCTGGGTGGCTGAAAAGCTTGCAGGGTGGATCACAGTATAGACCCTGTTTCAAGTTCTTCTCTGTCTCTCTCGTGAAAGAAAGAAATACACTTTAAATTCCATACAAATAGACTTGAAAGATAGTAAAACCACTTGTAATTTCATTGGTTGACTGTTCAATTGATAAAAATTTTGTGGTGGCGCCCGCCCTATGGCAAAAACCTATACATACAAATATACTTTTTATTTAAATTTTTTTATCTTTTATGTGACTGGTTAAGAAGCTAATTAGTTTTTGTCTCAGTTTCTTCATTTATAAAATAAAAATAATGCTGTACCAAATGGGTAGGGTAACCATGAAGCATAAGTGAACCATTTGTCTAAAGCACTTATAGGGCTTGGCCCGTGGGACCATGGTAAGCAAAAATTAACTAGTATTAATATTTCTTGTCCCTTCATCTTTTCATCAGACCCATCTGGTGGTGTCATAACACTGCATAAACCCAGTGACTTACCTTTCTTTTCTTGGAGGCGGTCTCACCCAGGGCAAATCAGTGCCACCATTTGTCTGTCATCACGGACCTCCAGTCAAACTTCCACACTGCCTAACAGCTTCTTCTTTTTCTCTAGTCAGCTCATTCTACCAGTTATTTCTCTTCAACTCTCTAACTCTTCCTCTGGTTTCTTCACTCTTAGTAAAGGATTTTGCCTTTTGCCTTAAAAATCAAAAAAAAAGGAAGAAAGAAAGCAAGCATCAGGTAGGTGCTATGTTCATTTCTTGCCACTAAATCTACAATGTTTTTTCCTTCCTCTTTTGTGTTTTTCTTTTCCACTTTTGTTTTAATGGAAGACAATGCCTGCTTTCCTGTCAAAAGCCAGTTCTCTACCCTTTCTACCTCATCAAGAACCCTTTTGGTTTTTGTCTTTTCACTGGGTCTTACTCATGAACATGAGGCATCTCCTCAAAATAAAATTGCGTTGGGAACCAGCAACTCCCACGTAGTTGGTTCGCGTCTCGCGATCCCGAGAGGAGAATGGAGGAGAAGGGATTGCGGCGTGACCATCCCCCCTGATTTTTTTCTATCTCTCTGTCTCTCTCCGTCTGTCTGGCGAGCGCAGATAGCGAAAAACCTCTCCAAAAAAAAAAAAAAAAAAAAAATGCGTTAGATTTTTTGACAGATTCCTGCACTCTTCCCCAGGGTGTTTCATCGGTCATTCATAGTTAAATGTCTCATAAAAAAATGTTGATACTTGCAATCTCCGTTTTCTCATCTTTCATTCACTTTTGCATATGTTCCACATACGCTTCTACCTCAACTATTCTGTGCGATTTGCCCGTATTAGGATCACCGTGGTATCTGTGCATCTCTGAATGCAGAGATCACTGCATAGCCTCTTCGTCCTTGATTTATCAGTAGTATTTAGCACAATTGGCCACTCTTTTTTTTTTCTTCTAACATGTTGTGTCCTTTTGTTCTGTGACAAACTACTGTCTATATGCTTCCTACTTTCTTTTTTTCTTTTTTTGGAGAGATTTTTGCTATAGGGCGCGTGCGCTCGCCAGACAGACAGAGAGAGACAGAGAGATAGAAAGCAGGAAATCACCCCCCAGGGGGGATGGCCACGCCGCAATCCCTTCTCCTCCATTCTCCTCTCGGGATCTTGGGCACGCACGCACACGCGCCCGGCGTGAGTTTAAGCCGCCGGGTCCGGGACTCGAACCACGGTCGACTACATGGGAGTCCAGCGACATAGCCATTACGCTAACTGCTGGTCCCATATGCTTCCTACTTTCTGACTATGAATTCTCTCCCCTCTTCTACCCCCACCACTCCTTAAATAAAGGCATTTAGGGGCCTTGGAAAGTCTAGGATTTTCTTCTCAAGGTGTACTCTCTTCATCATTCCTATAGCTTCATGTGCACATTTTTTGCAGACAATTCCCAAATTATGTCTCTAGCCTCATTCTCTGAGTTTCAGACTCATTTCCATTTGTCTAATTGCTAGCTCCCTTCATTATTTGAGGAGTACTTCACACTGTGCACGTCCAAATGAACACATCACAACTATCATTCCTGAGAAACTCCTTCAGAAACCTGGGAATTACTCTTGTCAGATTCTTCTCTTTTGTTCTATATCATCTGTTGCTAGAATCTGTAATTCTCTTTGCTTTCATGTCCATTACCTGAGACAAAATCACCTTTGCATATTCAGTGTAAGTAGAAATAGTTCAGTGGGCTCATCTCTCTTCTGTTTTTCCTATTGCTTCCTGAGTTGTTGTTTTAAAGCACAAACTGATTGTGTGACTGCCCTGTTGAAATCTGTACCTCTCATCTTAGAGTTTTCACACATGTCTTCTGTCTGAAAATGTTTCTAGAAGGTTTCCTTTCTTCATGTGACTTGCTCCTTCTTATCCTTTAAGTCTTAGCTTAGGCTTCTCATCGGCATTCCCTGAGCTGTGTACTACCCACTGGCTGTAGCTCCTCCCAGCCCTGTGTTGGGAACACCTGTTCAGTGTGCATTTCCCCAGGAGACTGAAGTTCAGGAGGATGGTGGCAGTGTCTTTTATAGTCAAAGCTACACTTAGCACAGCTCCTTGCACAAATTGTGCTCTCCCATATATTTTGGATGAATCAGTACAAATTATACAGTATGTTCTTTTTAAATAGCCAGTGCTTGTTTCAAATGCTTATTAAAATGTGCTACTTTAGATTCAAAAAGCAATTACCAGTATTAATAAGATAATCTCGTATTCCATGAGATAAACCTTTTTCCCTTCTTGGTTGTCATTCTCTTATTTTACCTTTTTATGTGTAGTTTTTTACAATTTGATATAGGGAGCTTGCACTCACCAGAGTGAGAAAGCAGCCCTCGGGAGGAATAGTCACTCTGTAGTCCCTTCTCCTCCATTCTCCTGTCAGGATTTCAGGTACAGACACATGTGTCTGGCATGTTTTTCATGTGTCTGGGTCTGGGACTCAAACCACACAGTTGACCACGTGGCATCCCGCTGCCTAACCACCACATCACTGGCTGACCAGTTTAATATTTTTGCATTAATTAAAATGCACTTAGGGACCAGCAGTTAGCGTAATGGCTATGTCGCTGGACTCCCACGTAGTCGACCGCGGTTCGAGTCCCGGACCCAGCGGCTTAAACTCACGCCAGGCGCGTGTGCGTGCGTGCCCAAGATCCCGAGAGGAGAATGGAGGAGAAGGGATTGCGGCGTGGCCATCCCCCCTGGGGGGTGATTTCCTGCTTTCTATCTCTCTGTCTCTGTCTGTCTGTCTGGCGAGCGCACGCGCCCTATAGCAAAAACCTCTCCAAAAAAAAAAAAAATGCACTTAAAGATGCATTTTAAAATTAGCTAAAATGTATATTCATTAAATCAAACTAAAATGTACAAAATGATTGTTGACAGATGTATGAATCTCAATAAGTGATACTCCAGCTGAGATAAATATGTGCTTTTAATTTTTTAGAAACCAAGGAAGTTTTTTTTTTTTTTTTTTCTTAGTGACATCTATGCTATTTTCTTCGAGTATTTTCACCCTCATTCTAGACATACTGGTCACATTACCTACATAGGCATGTACCCCAGGTATCCTGGTTTTATCTATATGGAGCTCATACAGATTTCTTTTTCTTGTGATTCCTGGCTGTAGCTTCTGGAATTTTAGCTCTCAGGTTCACCAAAGAAGGAAAGAAACTTCACTAACTGGTACCACCTGTTTAGCCAGCAGATTTTTGCTCTCAACAAAGTGTCTGTGTCTAAAATGTTACACATGAGCCTCAGTGTATAGATACCATGAGGCAACTGACTCTTGAAAGTTAACATGAAATCACAGTTTATGTGAAGTCAGCCATTTGTCAAAAATTGTCCCACATAACTTTGTTGTTGGGCAGGTTCGGTGTTTCAGAAATAAAGTGTGTATGTCTCTAGATGGAACCTGTGGCGTCTGGTTTCTGCTGTTCCACCCCTTTCCAATGTTTGAGACTTGCGTTACCTGTTTGGCCCAAAGGCATTAGAGGTTTTAATCTTTGTTATACTTTGTTATTTTTAATTTATTCTTTCCTAAAAGAAGTGATCGCTTGTATGTTCAGCCTTTAAGATAGTTTGGAAATGAGAACACATTCATGTAAATTTCATTTTGTTTTCAGATAAAAGATTGGGAAAAGGTTTCAGTATTTTATATAGGAAGTTTATTATAATATAGGTTATATAATGGCCTTAATGGTTGATGTAGTCTCTAAGTATTCATTAGTATTTGGTTCTTTATTTCCCACTGAGCTCAGAAAATGAGTACAATATCAAAGGAAAATTAAATATATGTGTAGGATTTTATAAGCTACCTGGAGCGATTAGAATTATTGTCAAAAGAAATAGTAGAAAATCGTTTCCTGTTTTGATACATGGAGTTAATAGAAAGTAAACTGAAGGATTTTTCTGTGTAAAACTTCAGGAATTTTGAAGTTTTAGGGGGTTTACTTAAACTTCACATGTTTCTAGTCTTTTTTCACAAAAAAAGGAAGAGTAATATTTCAAGTTATCCTTAAGGAGGGGTCAGTTTAAAGGCATGGGAAGAGAGTAGCCCAAAAAAGGAGGCCACTGCTTCTTTGAGTTATTTGGAAGTCATCAAGGATGGGTAAAGAGGGAGGTGGTGGAGTATAACAACTTAGCAAAGAGGAGAGAAGCCGCAGCCCTCTTCTGATGTTCTTAGACTGCTTAGAAGAGTAGAAGGTGGGACCATCAGTTTATGATGAGGGAATATGTAAGTTGTTGGGAGTGTGAGTGTCATAGGTTGAATAATCTTCTCACCCCTGAATATGTTTATGACTAATTTCTGGGGCCTGGGGATATTACCTTATATCCAGAAGGAGCTTTGTAGGTAACATTAGGGGACTGGAGTTTTAGATAGTTATCCTCAGCTATTCTGATAGACCCAATATAATTATAGTAGTCCTTACAAGAAGGGCGTGGGAGGAGTCAGACAGAAGAAGAGGACATGTGATGACAGAGTGGAAGTTGGAACGATGTACTTCGAAGGTGGAGGAGCGGCCGTTAGACATGGACTATAGGTGGCCACCACAAATAGACAGGAAAGTGGACCCTTCCCTTAGAGGCTCCGGTAAGAACCACCCCTGCTGAGACCTGCGTTAGCTCACTGGAACTGACTTCAGTTTTCTGAACTTTAGAACTAAAAGAGAATAATTATAAGCCACTAAAATTGTGGTAATTTCTTACAGCAGCAATAAGAAACTAATATAAGGAAAAAGTTTGGAATACTCACTGTGCTGAGGCTAGCCACGTGTAAATAAGTGGATTATCTGTAGTTGTGAGGAGATGATTTAGATGAATTGGCACAAATTTTTATAGTGGAGCCAGTAGACAGAGTTGTACTTTCTGCCGGGGTACTTGGCAACCTCAGAGAAAAATGTTCAAAATAAGGAAAACCCACTGATAGAATTTTGGATGTAGTGGAGAATTCTAAAAATAGTATTGTAGCATTGCTATAATGGTTGATCGTGGGTTTGTGCTATTTAAGAAGACATGTGAATCACAAGGTTCTAGGAAATAGAAAAATTAGGTTTTAGGGATCAGTAGACCTGTGGTGATGCAGTGAGAGTAGAGAGTGGGTTCATTTGAGTGAAACAAAGTAGGAATGGGAGAAAAAGATTGTGCCAGAGTTAGTTGATATCTTATAATGATGAGATAGATTCAGGGTTTGCTTATTATCAATATATGGCTAAAGAGAATCTTGATAAAATGGGAGATGGAAATTTAGGCTCATTTGTGGAGGGAGCCACATTGTTCTTTAGTATCAATGTATTAGGTTGTTGGGAAAGTCATGATGTATGTTTCTGTGTTTTTCTATGCAAAAATGCGTCATGACTTGCCCAAGGATAATATGGCACAGAAAAGAGTTGAGAGAAATACTTACTTGCTGAAGCTACCAAAAGGGATTTATGTGCCCTTGGAGGTCAGAAGATAGGATAAGAATATGGAACTGTGGGATTTTTGGATCTGTGGTGTTTTTTTTTTTCCCTGTAGATTTTGATACATGTAGCTACTAGAAACATTTCTGCTTTACAGCATTCTAGACTGCATTTAGAAAAGTTTGAAAATAGCTATATTTTGGGACCAGCAGATGGCATAGCGATTACAATGCTGGACTCCTACATGGCCAACTGTAGTTTGAGGCCCAGACCCAGCGGCTTAAAACTCACCCTGGGTGCGTGTGCTTGCATGACCAAGATCCATGGAGGAGAATGGAGAAGGAATTGTGATGTTTCCGTCCCCTTTAGGGTATGATTTCCCACTTTCTGTCTCTTTGTCTCTCTCTCTCTCCCCAGCGAGTAGACACACCCTATAGCAAAAATTTCCCTCAAAAAGAAAAAAAAAAAAAAAGAAAAGAGCTACATTCTAAAGAAACACAAATAAAAAGTCTTTCTGGCACCTCCTCTGCTCTCAAAACTGACATCTTAAAATAGGCCTTAGTATAAAATAAAACCAGAGCATCATAAATACTATAAAGGTATTAAGTGTGTGCTTAACAAGTAGGGTTTTTTCCTTGTTTTCATCTTTTTGTTTTATTTTTATTATGCAATTTTACTTATGCTATTTAAAATTCCTTAGTATTTTCCAGTTCCTTTGGCACAAATTAATAGAACTAGGAACACCTCAATTACTATGCTTGTGAGCTGGTGTGTGTGTGTGTGTGTGTGTGTGTGTGTACACGCGTGAAGTGATGATTTTAGCATGATGTCCGTGACATTAGTTTAGGAAGGCAAGTATTTATTCAGTGTTTACACTGCCCAGCATAAAATAGGTTGTGATGTAGTCAACAATAAAACACATATTTCTTGATGGTATAAAGGGAATGAAGCTGTTGTACATAGAATAGACTGTTGTCAATATGAAGAAAGTTTGGCACAGTGAGAAAAATAGTTAATGATAAATTTAGAGACTCTTGGCTTTAGTTCCTACTTTCATTAATTTGCTTAGGTCATTTAACCTTTCTGGGTAAGACTTTTGTTTCCTTATCTGTAAATTAATTAAGAGCTCTAGTCTTATCTTCTGGGGAAGTTTAGATCCCTTGAAGAATGGTCAGAATTCATTGACCGTGTCCTAGAAGTAGGCATATGCAAATATTGAACAGAAGGGAAAGATCACCCTCCTCCCCGGGGGATGGACATGCCGCAGTCCCTTCTCTTCCAGTCTCCTCTGGGGATTTGAGGCACACACGCACACATGCCTGCCCTGAGTTTTAAGTCTCTGGGTCCAGGAACCTTAGTCAACTACATGAGAGTGCAGTGACATAACCATTATGCCATCTGCTGGTCCCTGCAATATATGCTTTTATGTGCAGTTTTAAGAGGTTTATGGGTGCCTGAAACCTATCTGTGGAATATCTGCTTAAAAATAAATCATTTTGAATTTTAGAATCCTTTCAGTGCTAAAGTTTATACTATTTTAAAATTGGAAAGTGATCAGCTAGATGTGGTGTTTGGAGAATGGTGTAATAAAGGAAGAAAATAAGTATAAGTAGATGACTGTTAGGTTGATCACAATTTCTTTAAGAACTGTTTGTTTATTTAAAGTTTATTTCTTTCTCTCTTTCTTTCTTTCATGAGAGAGAGGAGGGTGGGTGCCCTTGACGGGGTCTCACCATGCTGCATCCTTTCACCCCCCTACCCAGCCAGCCAGGATCACAGGTATGCTTGGCATGTTCAGGATAACCTGGGATCTGAACCAAGGGCCTTCTTATATTAATTCCAATATTCAACAGTGACATTCTTCCTGTGCCACCATGACTGGGCCAGCTTCAAAGAACTCTTGGAGTGCATTGATATATATGCCTTGGTTAGCTACTTAAATTAACAGATCACATTTTTGTAGCCTTTAATAAGTGGGAGGTACTATTTTAAGCACTGTTAAGTATATTCCTTTAATCATTACAACATAACCTCTTTTTGTTAAAGTCATAGTTCAGGAAATCAGTAAATTTTTTACTGCATTCTTTGAAAAAGTAAATATACTTTTTTTTTGGTAGGTTTTTGTCATAGGTCACTTGTGCTAGCCAGAGAGGAGAGAGAGAGAGAGGGAAAGTGAGATATAACCCCCACCCCCCACCCCAGGGAGTACAGCCACACAGTAATCCCTTCTTCTTCATTTTCTTCTTGGGATTTTGGGCACATGCACACACATCTGGCATGATTGTCAAGCCACCGGATCCTAGACTCGAACCATGGTTGACCATGAGGGAATCCGGCTGCCTTAACCCCCACACCACCTGCAGGGCCTGTAAATACACTTTCAAAAAATATTTAAAATTTTCGCTACAGGGTACTTGGGCTCACCAGAGACAGGCAGGTAGGAGGGAAAGTGAGAAATCACCTTCCTCCCCTTGCTCCAAGGGGAGATAGATGGCCATGCTGCAGTCCCTCTTTCTGCATTTTCCTTTAAGAATTTTGGGCACTCAGCATATACATGCCTGGCATCTTTTTCAGGCTGCTGGGTCCAGGACTCAAAACATGCAGTAGGCCATGTGGAATCCAGCTGCCTTAACCACCAGGCCACTGCTTGCCCTAGTAAATACACTTTTCTGAGTATGTTAACAACAGATCTCATATATTACATGGATATATCACTATGCTAAATGTTTTAACTACCTGACCTTTAAGTTGACTATTGTATTCCCTTTTTGTGAATGAAAGAAACTGAAGTTAGAAAGATTTAGAACTGGGGTTAAAGAGATGAACTCATTTGCCAGTATCTTACAGTTATTAAATATTCAAAACAGAAAATTGGAGTCTTTTTGATTCCAAAGCTCATGGTCTTCACCACTTTGGTGTATCATCTCAGTGCAGGAAAATTATTTTAATTGATTTTGTTAAATAGAATCTGCGATGAGCTCAGAGTTGAACTAATACTGACCTTTGTACTGTGAGTTTAAATTTATACAGTAAGTACCGAGTATGTATTTTATATCAAGCACCATTCTAAATGATAGTGGTTCTTTTATCCAAGTTCTTTTCTCACTGGGTGATTTTTGTAATATGGATATCCATTTGGGCAGATAATCGTGGTTTCCAAAACCGAATTTAAGAACAGTGACTTATGTTCCAAGTATAAGCTATCAAAGCATATTAGAAATCTTTAGTATTCTGTGTTTCTTTTTTAATCTGATGCTATAGTTCTAATAGAAAAGTGATTTCTAAGATTTAGGATTCCTATTGTCATGAGAAGTTACTTAAAACCTTTGTTATTGGGATACTTAGAAACTCACCAGAAATCTTAGCTACCTGGCAAGTATTCTTTCCACTTGATTGGCCACTAGTACTATGCTGACTTGAAAATCTTATAATTTTTTTGAAAGAAGTTTTTGTTCATATGTAACGTTAAAGTACACAAGTCTTCTGTCCATTTTCAAAAATGTGGATTATTTGTCTTTTTACTAATTTTATATTTTCAATTTGTGGGAGTTGTTTGCATGTTCTGGATAAAAGTCCTTTGTCAGATAAGTATTTTGCAGGATATTTTCTTCCATTCGGTGCTTATCTTTTCTCTTTCTTAGTGGTCTCTTTGATGAAAACCAGGTTTTGGGTTTTGTTTGTTTCCCTAACCAGTCAAGTATTATTTTTGTGTGTGTGTAGTAAGCTACTTTACATCTTTTGGTTAAAAAAGTGTTACATACAAAAATTAGAGCCCAATTATAATTTGCTTGGGGGAACCAGCAGGTGGCATAATAGGTACATTACTGGACTATCACATACTTGACCAGTTCGAGGCCTGGACCCAGTGGCTTAAAACTCACAGCCAGGTGTATGTGCATGCATGCATGTCCAAGATCCTGAGAGGAGAATGGAAGAGTGTGGTCATCCACCCTGACGGGGTGATTTTTCGCTTTCTGTCTCTCGCTGTCTCTCCAGTGAGCCCTCGCGCCCTATAGCAAAAATCTCTCTCAAAAAATAAAAATTGCATGAGGGACAAGGGTGCCACCATAGTGTTTAATTAAGAAAAACATTTGTACAGTCCAGAGTTCTTTTTATTTATTTTTAACACCTCTTATGCCATGAATTCATAGGGACTGGGTTTCAGAAACTCAGGCTCCCTTCCATGGGTTTTTACAAAATGTGCTGCTCCTGGTGGAGCAGGTTGGCATTTCAGCTGAACCCAGATACCTTTTCCTTCTTTTTCTGATCACTTTTCTTCACACACTTTAGAAGCCATCTCTGCTCATAGAGTACTTAATATACTCAGTATTGCACATTAATTCTATTGGCAAGGAGCAGTGCGAACAGCGTGATGGGTAACATTGTAGACACTTGCAGTTTTGCCATGGTAGTATTTTTTTATAAAAAATTATTTAATTTTCTTTGCCATCATTATTATTTTTTTAAATTTGCTATAGGGCATTTGCGCTCACCAGAGAGAGCGCGATGGGAAGGGGAAAGTGAGAAAGCAAGACAGCAGGTCTGAGACTGGAACCAACTCTGTCAGCCCCCACTTCTGTCAGCTGTGTGGGAGTCCAGTGCCTTAACCACCACACCACCTGCCGGCCCCTGCTGTGGTAACGTTTGTGTCTTCTCTTACCCTTTGTGTTCATTTTGATGAATTACTCTGGCAAAAAGGAAGTGAGAAGTTTTAATTTCAGTTAATTCCAGTTTTCAAGCTTTAAATTGTTGGAAGAAGTGGTGTGTAAATACCAGTTTGGTAAAATTTAGTAACTATGTGCAGATCTTCTATATCCTTAGTATTATTATTATTTTTTTTTGGTCTTATCCTATTTTTGTCCAACTGTTGAGAAATGCTGAAATATTCAGATTGGGTTGTGGATTTATCTGTTTTTCCTTTCAGTTTGTATGTTTTGAGGTTTTGTTATAAAGTCGATATACATTTACACTTGTTTTTGTCTTCCTTTGAATTGACTCATTATTTATGAAAATCCTTTATTCTTTGGTAATATTCTTACAGTGATATCTGCTTCATCTGGTATTGCTGAACCAGTTCTCTTTGGTTAATGTTTGCATGGCAAGTTGCTTCCCAGCCTCTCCTTCCAGCCTTCTGTATCTTTGTAGTTGTTTTATTTGCACCATATAGACACAGGCTTTTTAACCTCCTCTGAATATGTTTTATTATCCCTTTCTCCTCTCTTTTAACTCATATATCCTTTTAATTATTAATTATTACTTTAGTTGTCACCCTGGAGATGACAGTACATATCCTTACATATAGTTTTGTTTTGTTTTACCACTTTCTGGATAGTGTAAGGGTTGTAGAATACTTTTGACTTCTTGAGTTTTCCTTCCCCTTGGTTTTCAAACATTTGATCTTTTTAAATTTTGGTGGGAAGGGGGTCAGCAGGTGGCTTGGTGGTTAAGGGTGATGGGCTCCCAACCACGGTTCAAGTTACGGACTGGGCGCCTTGCTTTCTTAATTTCTCTCTCTCCCCCTCTCTGGTCAAATTAAAATAAGTAAATAAATAAAAAATAAAGTTAAAGCTTAAATTTTATTTATTTATTTTTTTTTTTTGGCGGGAAGGGACAAGCACAAGAATTTTGGATTGAATAGTAATACTGTAAATGAAAAATTACAAAGGTCCTGGATGTCTTCCTCCAAAGAAAATTTAATTATTTTCTTACTGGTGGAGAAGTATGGACAGATGATCATGATCTGACTAGTTGAGGCTGGCTTTTAGACTTTGTTAATGATAATCTGTTTTCAGTTTGTCTTTATCTCCAGGGCCTACCTTTACTCCTAGGGCATAGCCCTTAGTCTCCTCCACTGAAAGCTTTATTTTGCTTTCCATGTGCCTTGAGTTCTAACTTTCTGTTCCGTAAGTAATAGAAGCCTCAAGTAGCCTTTGTTCAGCTCTAGCTCCCTAGTGCTGCTTTCTGTTTTTTATTTATTTATTTGATGTCTAACCCCCTTACTTCAGTAATGTATACTACAGTAAACATTCAGTAGAAAATTGCTTGCAGAATTTCTGGTTTTTCTTTGTATTTCCTCTTCAGAACCTTGGCCTCTTAAAGTCTAGCTGCTTGGTAGTGGCCCCACCTGTGACTTTCTGCTTGGCCTCTTTATTTCCCGTCCTCTAAATACAGCAAATGACTCAACGGAATGAGCAAAGGTGAATTTAGGGTTCATCTTGTTGTAAGTGTACTTTGCCTTTTTCCCCTAGAATCTCGGCCCCACAAGTCCAGGTTGCCTGTGTTGCTCTTTGATGCTTTTAAACAGTGGGGGATTTTTGCTTTGTCTTTTCTTTTTAAATTTGTGGTAAAATTTGTATAATATAAAATTTACCTTCCTAGCCATTTTTAAGTGTATAATTCAGTGTTACTAAGTTCCCTCATCACTGTGGGTCTCCAGACTTCTCTTCATGTTGGGAGACTGAAACTCTATATCCCTTAAACAGTAACTTCCCGTTTTTCCTGCTACCATTTTGCTTTTTGCTCCTGAATCTGACCACTGCGGTACCTATGTAAGTGGAATCATGTGTATTTGTGCTTTTGAGAATGGCTTATTTCACTTAGTGTAATGCCCCTAGGGCTCATCCACACGTCCGGTTCCTTCCTTGTTAAAGACTGAGTAAGTGTCGTTGTATGTGTATTTCTTTGTATTTATCTGTTCATCCTTCATTGACTTGCTTTCACCTTTTGGCAATTGTGAATGATGCTGCTGTGACCAAGGCTGTACAGATATCTCTTAAAGACTCTGCATTCAGTTTTGGGGGCTGTCTACCCCAAAGTGGAATTCCTGGATCTTAAAGTAATTGTTTTTAAGGAACTGCTGCCATATTGTTTTACATAGTGGTCTCACCATCTACATTCCCACAAGCAGTGCGAAAGGGTTCCACTTTCTCTATATCCTCACCAACACTTGGTGTTTCTGTTTTTATTAATATTAATTACTCTAATGAATGTGAGATAGTAGCTTTTTATTTTCATCTAGCCTCTTATAGTTCTTGCTAGGAGACTAGCAAAGCTTTATAAAAACTTTAATGAGTAGAAGTGAAAATACGTGAAATAACATTCTGAGGTAGCTGTTCTTTTCCAGATAAGAAAACATATATTGGGTTGTCAGAAAAGTCATAATGTATTTTTTTCTGTTTTTCTATACAAAAATGTGTCATGACTTTTCTGATAATCCAAAATAATGCTAAGAGCATACCTAATAAATGACAAGAGACTGGCTTGAAACAGAGACTGGCTCTTAATTACAGAATTATATCACTTCTCTAGTATAGGCTTCTTTTTCCTAAAAGATAGTCTTAGAAGTTTGTAACACCAAAACCTCAATGGTGATTACTCTCATGGTTAAATTTTGGAGTAGGGAACAGTGTTTATGTTTTGGTACAATTCATGCAACTTTAGAGAGATATAGCTAGGGTCTTGACTTGTCTGCCATCTTGGTAGACAAGTCTTAAAATAAATAGAAAATTTTTAATACATTTTTATGTTTTTGTTAAAGTGTTTCACAGGTTTGAGAGAGTTATCTTGATCCCATTTCACAGTGGTGGATACAAAGATTCTGAGCCGGGTCTAAATCTTCATACCACGTTTTTTGATACCACATCCTCTGCCTACCTGTGAACTTTTCCAATAATATTGATCTGCCTGTACAATTTACTATCTGTAGCTTACTGGTGCCCTTTTAGAAATGTAGTGAGGAACTTAAAATTATGGAAAATATGGGGTCGTTCTTTAAATTTTGATCTAATTAGACTTCCTTTCCCTTACTATGATCCTGTAATAAAAATTTCTTTGGTATTTCTTTTTTTTTGTTTGTGTGTTTTGTCTATGTCTGTTTTCATTATGTTAAACAACTTCTTGACCTGTGTTTATTTCATAGCTTGAAAGAGCACCCTTTTTGAAAACACTTAAATTTATTATTTGTTGAGAAGAAGATTGCCCAGTGACTAAGCTTGGTAAGGCAGGTTTCAACATGTTTTCACAGACTCAATGTATTTGGATATTTGTTTTGTGTTAATATGAGTTCAGCTTTTCATAGTATATCTCTAGTTGACTAGCAGGATAAATATTTAATACTTGTAAAGATGTCAGCCCATTTATGTTCCTCTTTTGTCAGTCAAATGGAAACACAGAGATATTCTTACTGTGCAGAGAGAAAGTATTTTTATTTAAGTTTCGTTAACTAGCTTTGTAATTAGCTTGATAAACCAGCTTTCACAACTAGTCACTGTTGTGAAAACATCATTTTTAACAATGATGTCTGCCTAAATAAATGGCTGCTGCTGGGCATAAGGGGGAGCAGGCAGGGAAGTGTACAGGAGTGAAAGCTAATACGTGACCGTACTGAAGTCCTGGACATGGAAGCAAAATTTTATACAATTCTCTAAAACTTTGTAACTGCATCAAAAGGCTTGTATTTATGTTTGTAGTACTAAGTTTTCAGAGTTGTATGTGACATAAGATTAGTTTTAAAACTTGGTTCCCAAACACCTACTTAATCTTGCAAGCAAATATTGTTCAAAATAAAAGACTAGATATGTGTGATACTGAAAGCATTCGTGTTTTTCTTTCTTTGGGTACATTACTAATTACTGTACCCTAAGCTCATTTATCCTAGTTTGCTTTTCTCTAATGGCTGTTTTATATTGACTGTTGAAAATATTTATTGAACCATTCCTTGTAAGGATAAGTTAAAGTTACATTTTTGAACTTAATTTTCAAATTTTTGTCTTAATTTTTAAATTCTGATCTATTTTTAATACCATTCTCTCATTAGTCCACTGAAAGAACTCCTTCAATTTGCATAGCATGTCTTGACACTTCAAAGTATACTTTTCTATGCAGTTTGATCTCTTATGCTATTAAATAACTATTTTGATGTTTTGAGCCATCTGTTAAGGGAGAAGGCAGTCTTTGCCAAGATTGTGGGAGAAGTGGTATCTGGGGCCTTGCCTTGTTTGCTGGTGTTACCTTTTTTGCAGGGGATGCAAAAAAAACCTACATCTTTTTCTTTTTCTTTTTTTTTTTAAGAGAGAGATTTTTGCTATTGGGCATATGTGCTCACTGGAGAGAAAGATATAGAGACAGAATGCAAGAAGTCATCCCTGGGGTGATGGCCACACCGCAGTCCCTTATCGTCCATTCTGCTCCTGGGATCTTGGGCACACACGCACATGCACCCGGTGTGAATTTCAAGCTTCTAGGTCTGGGACTTGAACTAAGGTCGGCTCTGTGGGAGTCCAGCTAAGTACACATTACACCATCTACTGGTCCTAAGACCCTACATCTTGAGTAGGCATTTTTGAAAGGAGTTATACCATGGAGGTGATCCAGTGGAGGTGCCCATTTCTCACCACAGAGGAGGACAGACTCTTTCTCCAGGCCAGTTCTTAGAGACCTTCCTGTCTTAGAGTCCTTAAACAAGTACTGCTTTTTATTTTTTATAGTTAATTGTAGCAGGGAAGTTGGTCTCATAAAAGCCACCTTTAGAGACTGGAATTGGAACTAAGTGAAATAGTGCTGTGAGAGATGTTATGTTGCAGATGAAGTACTTACAATTGGTTTCAAGGGACCTGTGCAAATGAAGTCAGATGCAGAATCATTCTGACTTCTACCCAGCGTTGTGAAAAGGGGAACATGAGACAGTCCTCACCATTCATTTCACCTTGGGTCTACCACCCTGTAAAGGTTCTTGCTCATTGCCGGTTTACTTGGCCTAGGATTAGCAATCCCCCAGAGATAACTCTAAATAGATTTTAAAATGTGGTCTATCTCTGTGGTGATGAAACTTACATCCCCTTATGTAAATATGTTTGACTCACACATTAGGCTTCAGACGTGTTTTTCAGAACATTTTATATTTAAAATGCCTATAATTTATCTTTAAAAAGACAAAGAGAAGCAGCCCCCAGCTTCCTATTTTTGCTAAGCTCTTCTTAGTAGATAAGTGATTAATGTTGGACTCAATACTAACTACATTTTGTTCAGAATCTGAGATTAAAATCTTTTAAAGTTAGTCTTTAATATTTTTTTCACATTGAGGATTTCTCTAATCTTGTCCATAAATTTGAGCTTGTGTACTCTTTTGGCAAGTTAGAGATTATTTATAGCTGGAACTTTTAAAGGTTCTTAAAAAAAAAAAAAACTTGACTGGTCTATTGGCCAGTCCTGGCAGCTTAAAACACACTGGGCATGTATACTTAGGTGCCCCATTGTAGAATGCTTTCTTCTTCTTCCCTTCTCTTTCTGTTTCTCTCAGGTGAGCACAGGTACCTGTTGCCAGTTGGGGAAAAATAAAACAAAACACATGTTAACATAGAAACATAAACCCCACCATGATTTAAATGATTAGATTAGAGCTACATTAATATCATGTTCCCTAAAATAAATCACTTTTTTATTCATGTAGTTTTAAATATGTTCCAGAGATTGTGCACTCACTGGGAGAGGAGGTGGGTGGGAGGTGAGGGGTGAGAAAGCACTTCCCATGGGAGGATGATGATGCTGCAATCCCTTCTCCATTTCTCCCTCCTTTTGGGATTTTGGGCATGCACTCACACACGCCTGGCATGTTTTCCAAGTTGCTGGATCTAGGACTCAAACTGCGCTGTAGGGTCATGTGGCTTCTAACCACCTTAACTCCCATACCACTGGCTGGCCCAAACCATTTTATTTTTAACAGAGATTTGTGTTAGAATGTGCTATGAAAGCGCTGCTGTGGGCCATTTCTGAGGCACAGTGGTAATGAAATACTTAAAAGAAGCCAGATTGCACTTGGTGACTGCAGTTCAAATCCCTGTCCTAGGCACCCTAAACACACTGGGTGCATGCATGAGTGCCCGAGATCCAGTGAGTCCTCTAGGACTAGGAGAAGGAAGCCATGGCATGGCGAGACCATGCAGATGGTGCCCATCTCTTTCTCACTCTAATGTGCACTGCACTCACAGATGCATTCTAACATGAATAATGATCATGTGCTCACAGGCTAAATCCCTTCTGATACTATTGATAAGCGATAAACAGAAGATTTAGCATGCTTGCTTGGCAAATATTTTAATATCATGTTTGCAAGGTTACTGAAATGTTTGCATGCATTGCATCCATTTCTGTTTAATAAATATGCACACACAAATAGGGTATATGCATGTATGTAACCTTTATTTTACTTGATGATAATTAATCATACATATCAAACATTTAATATGTAAGTAGTGTTACTGATTTATATAGCCACAGTTAAGCTGCTGAGTTTTCTCCATTTATTAGCTCTTTGTAGCTTTGATCAAATTTCAGGTTAAACAGGTTTTCTTAATACTTTATGTCATTTAATTGTAATCATTATACACACCTTTGCCTTCTCAATTTGAAGGACAAAGGCTTAGCTCTTAAACTGCAGTTTTCCCTTGTGCGTGGACTTGAGTGTTTTATGCCCACATCCCCCAGCTGTGTTCTCAGTATGCTTGGCTTCCTTTACTCAGGCTTCCCTTTCCCAATTCTCAGCACCTGAAGGGTTCATCAGCTGTGCCTGGTTCTTGTGTGCTTTTTTTGCCAGTAGGCCTGAGATATGAACTTCATAAGGTTATAGATTCACTTTCTTCAGGGTGTTAACATCATGCTGCTTGGGATTGAGAAGACCGATAACAGATATTGATAGAAAGGGAAAAAGGAGCAGTGAAATATATCTTGATCCCCTGTATATGTTAATTATTATTATTAATTTTTTTTGGTCAGAGGTTTAAGCTTCCTAGGAAGTTATATTAAAGTTTTAGAGATATCTCTATTAGTCCTTTGTTTTTCTGGGGGCTAGAATGAATAAATGGCTTACTTCAGGTACCACGTCAGTTAATAGTAGAGCCAGTAATCATACAAAGAATTCCTAACTCTACACCTAGTATTATAATTTTTATATTAAAAATTGACTATAATTAATACCACTGCCTTAGAAAATGGACCCATTAATTTCTAGCACCGCCCCCCAACGAGAAAAAGGAAAGGATATGTTCACAAAAAAGATTGTATTCAGATGTTCATCACTATATTATTCATAATAGACAAAGATTAGAGATAACTCATACCCACCAGCTGATGAATGGATATGCAAAAGAAGGTATCTGAGCAAAAAAAAAAACTGTTTAAAAGAATGAAGTGCTGGTACATGTTACAATATTAATAAACCTTAGAAACGTTACGCTTAGTGAAAAATTTGACACAAAAAATAATACATTATATGATCCTTATTAAAATACTCAGAAAAGGATTATTTTTTTTCAAGAGAGATTTTTACTGTAGGGCCCATTTGCTTGCTGGAGAGACAAAGAGACAGAAAGCAAGAAATCCCCCTTCCTCCCTGAGTGGGTGATGGCCTGCCACAATCCTTTCTCCTCCATTCTCCTTTTGGGATTTTGGACATGCACACACATGCCCAGTGTGAGTTTTAACCCGCCAGGTCCTGTACTCAGACCAGAGTTGACTAGGTAGGAGTCCAGCGACATAACCATTACACAGTCTGCTGGTCCCCAGAAAAGGACATTTATAGACAGAAAGCAAGGGCGTCAGAATGGGAATGGCTATGGGCTACAAACAGGCTCGAGGGATTTTATTGGGTAATGGAAATGTTCTGTAATTGGATTATGGCAACAGTTGCACAACCATATAAATTTACTATGTATTTGGGCTGGCAGGTGATGAGGTGGTTAAGGCACTGAACTCCCACAAGACTGACTGCAGTTCCAGTCCTGGATTTGGTAGCTTGCTCACGGCCCCCCGCCATCTTTTCTGGTCAGATTACAAAATAATAGTTATGGGACCAGCAGATGGTGTAATGGTTATGTTGCTTGACTCCCATGTAGTCAACTGTGGTTTGAATCCCGAACCCAGCAGCTTCAAACTCACACCAGGCATGTGTGCGTGCACCCAAAATCCTGAGAGGAGACTGGAGGAGAAGGTGGCCATTCTTCCCTTGGCAGGGGTGCTTTCTCTCTTTCTGTCTGTCTCTTTGTCTCTTCTGCGAGCACATGTGCCCTATAGCAAAAATCTCTCTTTAAAAAAACATTTTTTTTGCCTTAGGGTGCGTGCGCTCACCAGTCAAATATAGACAGAGACTGAGAGGGAAAGTGAGAGATCATCCTCTGGAGGATGGCCATGCCACAATCCCTTCTCCATTCTCTTCCCAGGATCTTGATGCACACGTGACTAGCATAATTTTCAAGCCACTGGGTCCACAGTTGGCCATGTGGGAGGCCAGTGTCATAACCACTATGCCAACTGCTGACCCCAGAGTTTTCTTTTTTGTTTGTTTTTTTTTTTTTTTTAAAGTTTTCTTTCTTTCCGAGAGAAAGACAAGATGCCAAGCACCTCGACAGGGTCTCATGCCATTATCTTCCCCACAGCATTTCCCAGTTTGCCATGGTCATAGGTATGCATGTTTGCATGCCTGGTGTGTATAGGTTGATTGTAGAACCAAACCCAGATTTTCTTCATGGTTTCCAGCATGCCAGAGCATACTACCACTGTGCCATTGCATCTAGGTCAAGAACAGTTGGTTTCTTGAGAAAGGGCTTATTATTCATATCTAAGGCTCCCTATAAGATTTGCCTAATGTTCTATACTGTTGTAATATAGTTAGTTGAAGCTTAAAGGACTTGTCAGAATTACCAGTGCTTTTATTTTCTAGCCATAAAACATCCTGATAGAAAGTTCTTTTGCTGATGTTAGGTTTTCAGTATAATCTTCTCTAGTCATCTCATAACAGTTGAGCCTTATGCTTATTGAAAGGCAGTTGTATTTGGTTTTAGATCTTGTTATACCCCTGTACTTATTTTTTATGATTAAATATTTCATAAATTGATAAAAATGATGTGAAAGATAATAGATTTTTTTTCCTTTGGCAAACTAGATCAAATGCTTTGCAAAGACTTCATAAAGCTAAATGACTACATACTGATTTTATTTAGATGTGAATAATTTAAAACACTGGAGTACAAATTATAAAAATCTTGAAGGTTTTCATTCATTATTCTACCTGGTGAAACCGAGTGGGAATGCTAGACATTTATCATGTATGGGAGCATGTAAGAAAAACAGTGTTGAATCCTGATCACAGGACACATATTTAAAGAAAGTCTGTATGTATGAATGAACATTTACATGTCTTACAATAAAATGTTTAAGATGCAAGGTTTTTTTGTTTTTTTGTTTGTTTGTTTGTTTGTTTGTTTTTAAAGAGGTTTTTGCTCTAGGGTGCGTGTGCTCGCCAGACAGAGACAGAGAGACAAAGCGAGAAATCACCCCCCAGGGGGGATGGCCACACCGCAACTCTTCTCCATTCTCCTCTCGGGATCTTGGGCACGCATGCACACGCACCCGGCGTGAGTTTTAAGCCACCAGGTCCGGGACGCGAACCGCGGTCGACTACATGGGAGTCCAGCGACATAGCCATTACGCTAACTGCTGGTCCTGATGCAAGTGTGTTTGTATGTTTATTCAGTTCCCTGTCTACCACCTGTCTTTAACCGACCAGGAATGGCTTTGATAATATTGGGATAGAGAGATTCTAAATATGGTCCTTTTTTAGTACCACAGAAAGTTAAATATTTAGAACTGTAAAAATCAGATTTATAACATGGTTAATTTAAGCAGCAATAGTAGTGATTTAATAATAAAAGGATTCTCATTACTTTTTAAAATTAGATTTATACCAGTTTTTATTGCATGTATGTTTTATGCTGAAAAGTAAAAATCAGGATACAGTAGAAAAGGTTCAGCAAGAGTGGGAGCCATCAAACCAAAGTGGGGGCAGCTGATGGTGTGGTGTGGTGGTGAAGATAGCTAGATATGGATCCCACATGATCCACTGTGCGGTTCAAGTCCTGGACCCACCCTGGCAGCTCAAAAAACATGCTGGAGGCATGTGCCCAAAATCCTGAAAAGAGGGACCAGCAGTTAGCGTAATGGCTATGTCACTGGACTCCCACATAGTCAACCGCATTTCGAGTCCCGGTCCCGGTGGCTTAAATTCACTCCAGGTGCTTATGTGTGCATGCCCAAGATCCCGAGAGGAGAAAGGAGGAGAAGGGATTGCGGCGTGGCCATCCCCCCTGTGGGGTGATTTCTTGCTTCCTGTCTCTATGTCTCCCTCTGTCTTTCTGGCGAGCTCATGTGCCCTATAGCCGAAACCTCTCCAAAAAAAAAAAAAAAAATTCTGAAGAGAGAGAAATGGGGAAGGGATTGTGGTGTGACCTTTCCCCATGGGGTGTGGTTCCTCACTATCTCTCAGTCTTTTTTTCTCTCTCCAGTGAGTGCATGTTACCTTTGACAAATTAAAAAGAAAGAGAGAGAGGGTTGGTCAGAGGGAAATTTAGAATTTAAGATACTGAGCATGAAAGGTAAAATCCAAGAACTTATCAGAAGTCATTGATGAAAATATAGATGTCACTAAAGTTGATGTCAGGATTTTAAGAATGAAAGGTTAAATAGAATGTAAAAATGTGAGCACAAAAATGGTAGTAAAAGAACAGCTTTCAGGACCAGCAGTTGGTATAATGGCTATGTCACTGGACTCGCATGTAGTCAACCACGGCTTGAGTCCTGGACCTGGTGGCTTAAACTCACGCTGGGCGTGTGTGTGCATGTGTGCCCAAGATCCCGAGAGGAAAATGGAGGAAAAGGGATTACAGAATGACCATCCCCCCTGGGGAATGATTTCTCACTTTCTGTCTCTCTGCCTATCTTTCTGGTGAGCACATGTGCCCTATAGCACAAACCTCTTCAAAAAAAAAAAAAGAACAAAAACAAAACAAGCTTTCTTTGCGGCCATATTGTATGAAAGGAGAAGGTTGGAGGAATGGTGAAGGGAGGGTTGACATAATTTAAATTGTGGGACCAGCAGTTAGCGAAGTGGCTATGTCGCTGGACTCCCCAGACCCAGTGACTTAAACTCAAGCCGGGTGCGCGTGCCTGCATGCCCAAGGTCCCGAGAGGAGAATGGAGGAGAAGGGATTGCAGCGTGGCCATTCCCCCTGGGGGGGTGATTTTTCGCTTTCTGTCTCTCTGTCTGGCTGGCTGGCGAGTGCATGCACCCTATAGCAAAAACCTCTCCAAAAAAGAAGAAAAAAAAAGAATTTAAATTGTTCGGAAGGCTGATCAATTCTGCTCCAGATACATTGGTACAACTCGACCCATGTTCTCCTTATTGTTTCTTTGGTTTTCTCACGATGATTTAAGTTTAGACATAATACAGTGCTTGGGAAGTTCAACGATCAATGTCTGCATTGTTCTTAATTGATTTCTGATTTTAGATAATCCTAATGATGTGGTGAACGCTGTGGGCTCTCATTCCAAAGTACTTCATTTATGACCTACATGGAAGGTCATAATTTTAGGTTAGCAGAGATCACCAAAGTCCATAGAGATCCTTTAAGAATAGAAAGATGTTATTACTAATTCTCAAGTACATTACAAAGTTTTATTTTAATGTATTTTTGGTCCAAATGTGGATCTTCAAATAATGCATACAATAAGACTTTAGTAGTCAATGATTCTGGATCACCTGTGCTCTTTAAAGTGAAATCATGTTGGTAAGAAGTTTAAAGTAAAATGATTGCTAGTAAGTAATCTGAAGTGAAAGTAGTAACTAGAAGTATTTTAATTATGTACTGCTTAATGCTACTCTATTTGTATGCATTAGATCCTTTTGATATTTAGCAACAGCAATCAACTGAGGTCATATAGGTCTGTATTTTATTCAGCAATCAGTTTGACTTCAAAGGCTGTGTTCTTCTAGTATAGTATTTAAGAAAAAATCATATTTGGGTATGGTGTAGCTTTGAGGAAAAAGTATGATCTGCCTTCCTTGTTGTCTGTGTGCTTTCTGCTCTGCTTTCTTACCTCTCTCCCTGAATGTAATCCTTGCTGCTTTCTTTCCTTTTGCTTAGGGTAAACAGGCAGCCATTATTAGAGTGAACATTATAAATTGTGAAGTTATAATTTTATACAACTGGAGAGGTACTTTAGAAAATTCTGTGTTTCTTAAGGTAGTTTGAAGTGTTTCTCATCTGAAAAAAAAAAATGACAGCTTTTGGAATTTTATTTCCTTTGCTGTTGTAGTCCACAGTAATTATATTTATGGTTGCAAGAATTACACTCCTATTAAATTGATTTTGTTTTATCTGCAGGACCGTGTATATGTACAACAAAATAATGTGGAAAATGTCTACAATTTGGGATTAATTATTTTTCGAGATCAAGTTGTGCGTTACGGGTGTATTAGGGATCACCTACGGCAAACTCTGTTGGATATGATTGCAAGAGAGCGGAAAGGAGAAGTTGTAGACAGGTATAATTGTATTTTTTTACTCTGTTTTAGATTTTACTGGTTATATTAAATGAAAGTTGCAATATCCAGCACACTGAATTTCTTTCTGTTATGTAGTAACCTTATGTCACAGTTAAAGAGTTACCATAGAATTTAACTTAAAACACACATTTTTTTATATTTTCGGAAGAGACTATTTTACGTTTTCATTTAATGTATTTTAAAAAAAAAAACAATTAGCCATTATTCCCCCCTTTTGATTTTTCATGCTGGCACTTTCTTTTTTGCTATATATTGATATTTTAATTTCTTTTTTTAAGGACTTTATTCTAGCATTCATTCCTAACCTTTTTTTTTTGAAGAAAACTACTGAACACAGTCTAAATGACTAAGAACCATGGCCTTTCTAAGTCATGTTTTGTCCCTCTCCCTAACATGATTTCAGTGCCAGTTTTTGCAATGCCATTTTTTGTGATGCTGCAGGTAGAGTGGCTTGAAGCATGTCAGATTGCTTTCTGTGTTTCTCTGTTTTAAGAGCAGCTGTAATATGAAGACTTGAAGTTTGACACTTAATCAGGATTGCCCAAAACTCATGTTAGTCCAAAAAGTCTATTTCTTGGGAGTAACTATATCTTGTATCTGTGTCCAGCAATGCACCCTAACCTACATCTAGTTCCTCCTTTTCTCCCTGCTTCCACATAAACGTTTTGCTGTGTTTTTAAATATATGTAAGTGGTTAGACACCTTAGATATTTTTTTTCCAAAAGTTTAAGTTATGACAGAGTAAGAACAACTAGAGATAAGTGAGTGGTGAAACATACTTTCCAATAAAAATTACTCTAAATTCTTATGTTATGAATGAGTCACTTATGGCAGATTAGTCACTTTGATAAAAGTTAAATGTTCTGAAGATATTTCTGTCTATTAGTACTTTCACATTTTCATACATGAATCTGATTTAACTTTTTTTCACAGAGGCGCAATAAGAAATGCTTGCCAGATGTTAATGATTTTAGGTCTTGAAGGAAGATCAGTTTATGAAGAGGATTTTGAGGCTCCTTTTTTGGAAATGTCTGCAGAATTTTTTCAGGTAATCAGTGAAGCTGTAAATAAACGCTCTTTTAAGATGTTCTTAATGTTAACTGAATTTAGTATTTATTTGAACACTGATGTTTTTTGAATGAGGCTCATCAAAGAAGGGGAGCGTGCAAAAAAATACTCTTCAGCACACCTACCTCACCTTCTCACATTCTAGTGAAGGAACTCTGATAAATTGAAGAGTTGAAACTTTATATGTCCTTTAAAATGCATATGTTATAAAAAATATAAACTTAAAAACATTCAAAACAGTTTTATATGCTATAAATTAATTTAAGTACCATATGTTCACAGGCAGCACATCACCAATGAAGTGCTATATGTGATTTTAGTAATATAAATTATAATGATGCATCACATATAATATTTCAGTCAGCAATGGACCACTTACATGATGATGATCCCTTAAGATCATAATAGGCTAGATTATATATTCTAGGTGTATATAGAAGGCTATACCACTTTAGCTTTGCATAAGTACACTGTATGTTATTCTCCTGAGGATGAAATTGCCTAATGATCTGTTTTCCAAACAGATCCCCAAAGTGGCCTATGACTGTACTAGTAAACTGCGATATTCATGATTCCGTATTGTGTATTTACCTTAAAGATTGTTGATTAGTAAATTACAGACTAGGAAGAACTATTGATACTAATTCGCAGTGATACGTACAACCCCAGTCCTACCAATTTGCTAAAAGTAAGGCTAAACTAGTACTAACTTGAAATAATTGTAAATAATAATTACTGAGTACTGACAATCATAGTTTTTAAGGTTCATGCTAACTAGAAGTTCTTACTGAAAGCCACAACTATCTGAGCATAAATTTAGGGACTTCAGTGTTGCCAAAACAGAAGTCTTAACAGAATTCTAAAGGTTTTACTCCAGTAATATGCTTTTTAAAAAAAGAATACAAAATTATAATAACTCTTAATAATTCAGTAGGTTTTTAATAGGAGCCACTAGATGTATGTAAAAATGGAAGTCGGTGAATTTTGGTGTCCTTTACCCATAAAGAAACAAACAATGGACTCGCTGCTTTTTTTCTTTTTTTCTTTTCCTTTTTCTTTTTTTCCCCCATAAATCAGTTTATAGCCCAGCAGGAAGACCTTTGTGGCCTGCACTGGTGAGCCTGGACCATGCTTTATGACCTATTAATTTATAATGTAGGAAACAGTATTTATTTTCTAATAATTTGTCAACTGATTCTGGATATTTTTGGCAGCATTCTTGATCTTTGCATAAGTTTTGATTCCTTTTATTGCAATATGTTAATGATAACAGAAGATAAATGTATCTTGTATATGTGTATGTATATGTAAATACATATATAGACTTTTTAATAGTGAATGGGGAGATGGCTTCACCAAGATTTTTGTTTGATGTGTTACTGTCTATGTTTAGGAGCATGATTATTTTCTAGGATTAAAGCTACCTTTTGTTAATAAAGTGGGGAAATGTTACTAAGTTTCATATATGGTTTATATTAACACATCTTTTATTTAATTTTTAGGTATATCAGCACTGCTATTAAATAGGCTAAAATCAATTGGAATAATGTTTGCAATTTTATAAACTTCTGTAAGCCTGATGTTAGAACACAAGATTAATAGTTATTTAAATACCTCTATTCCTTAAATTTTAAAATATTAATGGTCCTTCAAAATGTTTATGGAAAGATGGACTGAAAGTATATATTTATTTTGGTGCAAAAAATTTTTGAAACCCATACCTGGTTTTTTCACATATGCATTTTCCACGAATGTTTTAAAGAACACTTTTATGTGCCTTTGAGACTGGAAATGGGCTGGCAGCAGGCTTTAGTAGATAGCAGTGTGCTGGCAAAGTTGATGGTAAACATAATTTTTTCTAGTTACACTTTTACATTAAAATGAATCAAAGAATTTCCCACTCTCATGTGGTCAGATCCTCTGCTCTATACTTTCAATCCTTCCTGGCACATCTGTACTTTCTCTGCTATTTGGAGTAAATTGGCAACATTTAAAAAAAATAATGCTTGTGGATCATATATTATTTTAGTCTTATTTAAATAAGAACTTTAAAAGATGTAATTCAGACTACATGAGTCTGTGCAATGAAAAATTATATAAAATATTAATATATTTAATTATAAATATATTATTAATATATTTCACTTATCTTAAGTTTAAAAACAGAAATGCATTTTTTTCTATGTTTAAAAAAAACATGCTTCTTAATTATAGATGGAAAGCCAGAAATTTTTAGCAGAAAATAGTGCTTCAGTATATATAAAGAAAGTGGAAGCTCGAATTAATGAAGAAATAGAACGGGTGATGCACTGCCTTGACAAATCAACTGAAGAGCCAATTGTAAAGGTGGTTGAGAGAGAACTCATCTCTAAGCACATGAAGACTATAGTAGAGATGGAGAATTCTGGGCTAGTACATATGTTGAAAAATGGAAAGACAGAAGGTAAGTGTTACCAACTGAAAAATAATTAAACTTTTATTTTACTTTATTATTCATATTTTTTTTGATTCCCCTACAATTGGATTGTGAATGTCAATGTTGAAATTCCGGTGTATCATCACCATTGTTACTTTGATAGGATTTAATGATAATCTAAATGAAGATTTTTTAGTTATTTTAGTGAATTAATTGGCTTTTTCCCTCTTAAATCTCCTTCATTTATGTTTTCTTAATCCAGAAGATAATTTTAATGCTTTTGGTGAGATCAGTGAGCTCCTTATCTCTTACTGCACTTTGTCTTTGTATCCCAGAGGGCTTGGACGCTCTCTATTCCCATTCTCTGCTGTAAATTTTGTGATTCTTTTAAACTCCATCTTAAAATTTCTAATGCTTTCTTTGGGATTTAATTGTGATGAGAGTGCTGAAAATATAGAGACCAGCAGATGGCATAATTGTTATGTTGCTGGACTTCCATGTAGTCAACCGCAGTTTGAGTCCCAAAACTGGCAGCTTGAAACTCACTCTGGGGATGTGTGCATGTGTGGCTAAAATCCTCATAGGAGAAGGGATTGCATTTCGTGGCCATCCCCTCTGGGGAGTAATTTCTTACTTTCTGTCTCTCTGGCGAGTGCACATGCCCTTTAGCAAAAATCTCTCTTAAAAAAAAGTGCTGAAAATGCAGAAATACTTGTGTCTTTCATATTGATATATTTAAATAAATTGGTAGATTTGTTTTGGGAATTCAGAAGTTACAGGTTAAAACGGGAAAAGGAGAATTATGTAAAAGTCAAAGTATGGCTTTAAGATAACCGTAGCATATATTCTTTATAGCTGTTATCTTTATTTTTCTAAAAGACGTTTGTGTGTAACAGATGTCTTAGAAGAAATTATAAGGAAAAGAATAACAATCATTTTTGTCCTTTTTTTTTTTTTTTTTTTTTTTTAAGGTTTTGCCATAAGGCACCTGCACTCATCAGAAAGAGACAGAGAGAGACAAAGATGGTAAAAGAGAAATCACCCCCCCCAGGGAGATAGCCACTCTGCAACCCCTTATCTTCCATTCTCCTCTTGTGGTTCTGGGCACAAACACACATGTGCCTGTGTGACTTTCAACCTGCCAGGTCCAGGGCTCAAATCATGGGGTCAGCCATGTGGGAGTCCAGCATCTCAGCCATTATACCACCTGCTGGCCCCAATGTTGTCCTCATTTTTTATTACCGATTTTTGCTTTAAAACTTACACTTTATAAATCACTGATACTGTATTAAAAAATAAACAAGATTACCCTTGTTGTTATCCTGATTCCTAGATGATATCTTGGCAGTATTTTAGCTATTAACTTTTAGCAAAATACATATTTCCTATTGGGGTCTTGACTAGTAGGGGATGAAAAAGGTTTTTTAAAGGAGAATTATAAAGAGCTGCTCACAGCAGCTTGGAAAACATGCTTTAAGTCTCCATATCCAGGACTCGAACCGCTGTCAGCTACATGGGAGTCCAGTGACATCATCATTGCATCATCTGCTAGTCCAAACCTGTTTATTAAAAGAAGGAGGAAAAAAGTAACTTCTGGTATGTTTGCCATGTTTACTAAAACAATAGATTGGCAAACTTTTTTAAAAGGGTTAGATAGTAAAAATTTTAGGCAGAGTTAGACTTTGTCATTTGCCAGTTCTGACTCTTACCAACCTGTACCTTGAAATCACATACCTGTTTTTCCACTGCTTATGTTATAGGGAGAGCTGTTTACCTTTGACAAAATAAGCTGCTTGTTTTGAAATGAATTGAATTCATTAAGTTGTAATATTTCTAGTGCTTTCAACTTGTTAGAATTAGCAGGTGTTTTTCTTTCGTTATTTAATTTTGTTCATAAAAAAAGTGATAGTGGGGCTGGCAAGTGGCGTGGTGGTTAAGGGTGCTGGACTCCCATGTGACCGACTGCAGTTTGAGTCCTGGACCTGGCAGCTTACTTTCTCACTTTCTCTCTCTCTCTCTGTCCCTCTCTGGTCAATTAAAATAAATAAATAAGGTTAAAATAATAAAAATAATTCTTTAATTTTAAAAAAGTGACAGTATATGACTAAATGCAGACTAATTCTTTTCAGGATACTGATAAATTTCCTTCTAGTATTATAAATTGTACAGATGTCATATTTCAATTATTAAATTTCAGCAGCTTTTATACAAATGTTTGAAAACACAACTGTTAGTTTATATTTTGATTCATGATAGTGAGTTGTGTATATACAAAGAGGGTCTAGTCACACTAAAGTTCTCTTTGCCCAGCCCTCTAACTTCTCAGAGTCTTGATCACACACATGTGCCAGTATTACCATCAGACATTTCCTAGCTCCTAATTTCTAGCCCATTTAATCATCCTTCCTTACACATCGGCAAGGTAGGTAAGAAAGCATTAATTCGCTACTCGAATAGTACATCAAACAATTTACTGATGCTCATTTTGTTTAAGTTTTTCATAATGTCATAAACTGCCATAGGATCTGAACCCATGGTCAACCATATGGTTTCCAGCACTGCAGTTTATTTTGCTCTGGACCGTGCCACCGGATTGAGTCTAAAAATACAGCTTTTTTTCCTAATATTTTGCTGTTTTTAAGTTTTCTTGAAGGTCCATCTGTTGCTGCTAAATGCCTTTGCTTCTGCTAAAAAAGTGAATGCCATCCTTAAAGGTGCAAGTTGACTATTCATCAGAGAGAGAAATTAAAAACAAACATTCATAATCAGATCATGTAGAAATGATCCATGTTAGGCGTATAGAATTTTTTAAATCAGTTTCTTGGGTTCTAGAGCTGTAGAATACATAGCTGCTAACTTGATAAATTGTCCCTGATTATTCTGCATGTCTAGAAGCTTCTTACCAGGATGGTGGAGTTTGGTTCCATTAACAAGTTTCTGTAGGCTATACAGATTTATTAAAATGACATTTCCTAATTGTCTTGTATGGTAGAAACTAGTTATTTTTAAGGATGCTGGATTTTACTCCTGTGAGGATTATTTTCTTTATTGTCACATTTGTAATGCTAATACTTACATGTATGTTGTCTATTTACATGTATGTTGTCTATGCTGCAGAAAAAGGAGGCTGTATGTGGCACAGATTCATATTAAAATTGTATGTTTCAAACTGTGGCTCTTGTTTTTGACATCTTAAGGCATTTTGTCTTTCATTGTACTTAGACAACACATTGTCTCTTTAAGATGTGGCTGGAATTGTAGAGGATGTAGCTAAAACAGTAATAAACGGTGACGGTTAAAATGTAAAAATAAAGATTTGGGTGGTGGCGCTATGGGAGCTGCACTGGTAAAACTCGATGCACTGCAGTGCTGATCACATGGGTAAGGTCCACGTTCACATTCAGAGGCTCTCTGAGAATGCGGGGCATGAACACATCCATGATCCAGGCCTGACCAAAGCCGGGGGTGGTTCTCGGTGTCAGGATCCCATTGAGGTTACGCACGCTCTCTGTGTGTGTGTGTGTGTCTCTCTCTCATGTACATTCATGGAATCAAAAATAACTTTTTTAAAATTGTGAAGGAAGAAGGCATCTTAGGTAAATATTACAGTCATCTCTCATCTCTGCTGTTAATAGCAAGAAATTAGCCATAGACAGTAACACAAATAACTAAGCTTGATAGTGTTATCCTTAAAACTTTATGTGCTCTAAAATGTGTTTTCCACATAAATTTCACATCACTGAATGCTGTTCTTTTCAGTTTTTCCCATTTAAAAGTGCAAAAACAATTCTTATTTTGTGAGCTTGTACCAAAACAGGCAGCATTTAGCCCAAGGGCTGTAATTTGGTGACCTGTGATCTGAATGGTCCCTGATGACTAGGACTTTATGAAAAATGTTTCCCCTTGCTTAAACAAAATGAGTACCAGTAAATATTTAATGTACTATTCAAGTATTGAGTTAATGTTTTCTTACCTATCTTGGGGGTGTGTGAGGAAGGATGATTAAATGGGCTAGAGATTAGGAGCTAAGAAAGACAGTTGGAGGGGACCAGCAGTTAGCGTAATGGCTATGTCGCTGGACTCCCACGTAGTCAACCGCGGTTCAAGTCGTGGACCCGGTGGCTTAAACTCACGCCAGACGCGTGTGCATGTGTGCCCAAGATCCCAAGAGGAGAATGGAGGAGAAGGTATTGCGGCGTGGCCATCCCCTCTGGGGAGTGATTTCTCGCTTTCTGTCTCTCTGTGTCTCTCTGTCTTTCTGGCGAGCGCACACGCCCTCTAGCGAAAACCTCTCAAAAAAAAAAAAAAAGAAAGACAGTTGGACATGCCTGGATTAGAACACCTCTGTAACCTGCACGGAGAATTGTGTGTAGGGTGTTAAGTATGTCTAACCTAGCAAGCACTTAGTAAATGTATGAATGAAGGACTGTCAGAATAGCTACTACCATAATAGTTCTCTATTTAGTAATGTTTTCAGTAAGCAAGTAGCTATCTGTGATTCTAAATTAAACTTTTAAGTTCCGGCTTCAATTTTTTGACCTTCCACTAGAAACCTAACTGCAGAAATGTCTTAAATGTAGTAGACACTGCTCTTGAGCAGTGTGTGGGGAGTATGTCAGAGGCACAACTCACCATTATGAAGCCTAATTCTCATAACTGAAAGTGAAAAGCAGTGTTTTCACTGCAAATGGAAGATTAATTTGATTAGTTGTGGTGCACAGAGAGCTCTGAAATTAAGTTCAAATGATATCTCATCTTTATTGTTTTATTAACTGTATACAGAAATAATAACTTTTAACTTTTGAATGCCCAAGATTTTTCACTTATTCTTTCACATTCTATACCACCCCATGTGTAAATAACAATAACCTAAAAATAGTTGTACTTTTTAAATATTTTCTTTTTTAGTTTTTTGTTATAGGGCATGTGATGCTTGTGGGACAGAGAGAAAGAGAAAGTGAGAAAGCATCCCCCAGAAGATGATCATGCCACAATCTCTTCTCTATTCTCCTCTCAGGATCTTGGGCAAGTTGCACACATGTGCCCAGCCTGCCAGGCCTGGGACTCAAAACACAGTTAGCCATGTGGGATTCAGCTACCTTAACCACCATGCCACTGACTGGCCGGTCATTGGTTATTTAAGAATGGGGATGTGTTCCAAGAAGTGTCTCATTGGCAGTTGCTTGTGTGAGATTCGAGTGTTCTTAAACAACTGCAGATGGTATAGTCTTCTACAAATGGTATATATTTTTTAAATTGTCAGAGGGTATGTGTACTTACCAGAGAGAAGGTGGGATGGACAAAAGTACCTTCTGGTGTAGGGCATGGTCACAGTGCAATCCCATCTCTCCCTTTTATTTATTATAATGTTTGGGCATCTTGTCTTCCACATAACTTAAAATTTGCTGAGACATTTTATTTATGCTTCCAGAGCATCTGATCTAAAGCTGTGTTTCATAAATCACAGTAATGGGGCCAACCATTAATGGACCTATTAATTTTTTTTTTCCATTTTGCTAGTTTTTGTTTGTTTTCTTTGAAGAGGTTTTCGCTATAGGGCGCGTATGCTCGCCAGACAGACAGAGAGACAGAAAGCGAGAAATCACCCCCCAGGGGGGATGGTCACGCTGCAATCCCTTCTCCTCTCAGGATCTTGGGCACGCACGCACACGCGCCTGGCGTGAGTTTTAATCCACCATGTCCAGGACGCGAACCACGGTCGACTACTTGGGAGTCCAGCGACATAGCCATTACGCTAACTGCTGGTTCCCTCCATTTTGCTAGTTTTAAAAGTCATGTTGTCAGCACTGATTGTAATGGAGAAATAAACTTTCTCTAAGTATTGAAGCATGAACATAGATTTGCATTTTTTTCTTAATCTTTAATGTAGCCAATTTGTGTTTTCTTTCTGATTACAGATCTTGCTTGCATGTACAAGCTATTTAGTCGTGTGCCAAATGGTTTGAAAACAATGTGTGAGTGTATGAGTTCCTATTTGAGGGAGCAAGGTAAAGCTCTTGTTTCTGAGGAAGGAGAAGGAAAGAACCCTGTCGACTATATCCAGGTAATAAACAGAATATTTTTTATGATGAAGTCATTTTGACAAGTGCTAAAAAGATTGCTTTTATTAAGCTGTGTATTATGTACTTTCGAGTTAATTGTCCCAGCAGTTAAAGCAGTGTATGTAATTACCCTTAATATTTTAGAATTTTGCAGAGTGTGCATATTTATAGCAGGGAGCCAAACTCAGCAGTTGTTCTTCAGTTATTAAACCCTCTAATGAAGAAAGACTGTGATTAAATAGTCTCAGAATTAAAAGTGAGCAATTTTTTGTATGCCCTGGTGTTTGTATATGTTAGTATATTAGGAAAAAAAAACCTCTTAAATACTGTTTCAAGATGTTTTCAAGCAGCATATGAATAAATTATGCTACAAGTCATTTGTATTTTAATATAAATCATCAGATCTTTTAATACATTTTAAAGCTAATTTTTTTCTGTGGCTGACTTGTTTGGTCAAAACAGAAGAAAGTGAGTAAAAGCAGTGCATGGGTTCTTGGTTTATCTTCATTATGATTATGTACATATGGAAGATAGAACACTTTTGTCATCACTGATGTTCCTAATGTGAACTAAGTATAGGCTTGAACAGACAGAATCTGTGAACTGAGTATACACATTTATTTTCAGCAAAGTCAAGATGACAGGGTCATCATTTGTAGAAAAATTATTGTAATTTCCCAAATTTCTTCATTTTTTTATTTGTAAGGGCTTATTGGATCTGAAGAGCAGGTTTGATCGCTTTCTTCAGGAGTCATTCAATAATGACCGACTCTTTAAACAGACTATTGCTGGTGACTTTGAGTATTTTCTCAACCTCAACTCCAGGTCTCCTGAATACCTCTCATTATTTATTGATGATAAACTGAAAAAGGGAGTCAAAGGGGTAAGTAGTAACGTATTTGCAAATACATTAAATTTTACTTACAGAGGTAAAATTATATTCAAAGTTAAGAAATAATATGAAAGTAAGAAATTTCATAGAAGTAAAGTTAAGCCTAGCCCTTTACTGTGCTTAAGCATGTGCTATGATCTGTTAAAAAAGTATTAAAGTACTTGGGACCAGCGGTTAGCATAATGGCTATGTCACTGGACTCCCACGTAGTCGACCGTGGTTCGAGTCCCGGACCTGGTGGCTTAAACTCACGCCGGGCGCGTGTGCGTGCCCAAGATCCGAGAGGAGAATGGAGGAGAAGGGATTGTGGCGTGGCCATCCCCCCTGGGGGGTGATTTCTCGCTGTCTGTCTCTGTCTAGCGAACGCACGCGCCCTATAGCAAAAACCTCTCCAAAAAAAAAAAAAGTATTAAAATACTTGACATGATCAGAAGTACTTTGACATCTCCATTAATGTGTAATTTGTATCAGAAACAAGCAAGATAAGCTGTAGGTGTTAAATTGTCATATTTACTACTGTGAGAATTAGGTATGTATGCTCCAGATACCAAAGAACTAGAAAATAATGCTTTAGTAGTATAGAACATTGTTTGCTTTCATCTGGTTCTGGAAGTTCTATATGAAATAATACTTAGATATAAAGAATTTAAAGGCATAAATAGAAGAGCAACTTTCAAAAAATAGTTTGAAAGCATATTCTAAAGCCCAGGGTCAAGCTTTTATGATGTATCTTAGCCCTTGGAAATATTTTCTATAGCATAGAAAATCAGATTGAGCATATTTTGATAACATATGAATTGTTCTGGGAATTCGTGAAACAAGGGAAAAGCAACACATAGTCACAGGTTTTCAGGGAAGTAGCTAATAAGAAAGAAACAAAAAGACCCTCAATAAGGAGCAAAGAGTAGGAAAGACTGTCTCCATTAAAATATTCCTCTTTGTGACTGATATTTCATCTGTTCTCAGTTATCCCTTCATCCAGCCCTGCCTGACTGCATGCCTCCTCTTCAGCAGGAGCCCTCTGGGGACTGGAGCTCTGTTCCAACTCCTCATTACTGCTGTACTAGATGAGGGTATAAGAATTGTGCCACTGTGTGAAGTAGCACAGTTTCTCGAACCAGATCTCTTTTTCTGACATCAGTCAGCCAGATATTTATGTTTGTTTTCAAAGAGTCATGGTTTTCGATTATAGATGGGCTATGGTGTTGTTTTTACAGAACTAACATTTTATAATTGTTAAATCTTTTGCTTTTGCAGCTAACAGAACAAGAAGTAGAAACAATATTGGATAAGGCAATGGTCCTTTTTAGGTTTATGCAAGAAAAAGATGTATTTGAACGTTATTATAAACAACACTTGGCAAGGAGACTTCTCACAAATAAAAGTGTTTCTGATGACTCTGAAAAAAATATGATATCTAAGTTAAAGGTAAGGTATATGTAAGAGGGAGTAGGGCAACCTAACTGATGTTTATCAGTTGAGCACCAACAGTTTATGGTTGGAAATAGTTTGATTTTAAATGTTTATTTTTTAAATGTTTATTTCCAGAAATTAATAAAGGTAGACTATTTTTGAGCAGGGCACAGGCTATACTTACCTTTACTAAAGTTCTAGGACATTCCAAATTTGTGGAAATTTTAGTGAGTGTGGCAGGATACACACATGAAAGTCCAGAGAAGGATTAGAAAAAAAGAATCAGTAAAGAGAATATGACCCTATAGTTCTGTTTCGCAAAATGTGTCCATAGACTTCTGTACGTGAGCCGCTGGAGGTGCTTGTTAAAAATGCCGAGTTCCAGGCCCTGCCTTCTGTGGAATATATTGGAAATGGGAAGAATCTGGGATTCTACATTTAAAAAGAAAATCCTTGGATTAGTTTTAAAGTAATGTTTGGTATCTATAGGCATAGAGCAATTATGGGAAAGATTTACAGGGGAGATTATCAGGTATGGCAGTAACATGGAATAGCTCATGTCTCTCTCTGTTTCTCAGAAAAATCTTACATTTATTTGTGAATATTTGTGTTTTTTCTCCACAGACTGAATGTGGATGTCAGTTCACATCAAAACTGGAAGGGATGTTTAGGGATATGAGCATCTCAAACACAACTATGGATGAGTTCAGGCAGCATCTACAGGCAACGGGGGTAAGAGTCTGTCTTAATTTCTACTTACATGTACTAAAGACTTTTGTAATGGGTGTTTTCATCCATAAAGCAGATGACTGATCTGCTGGTGTCATTTGTTTGAATGTCATTAGTGACATCATATGTATTGTCTGTGAGTTCTTAATTATTTTCCCCCGTGTAACTTTTTTTTCTCACTGTATTTATGTTACACTTTTTTTTAAATTGTTCTATAATTTATTTTCTCTTTCCCACTTGAAGGAATGCACTGAAAATTTAATAAATAGGATTATTCCATTGTTAATAACTGTTACAGATCATGGAAAAAATACTGGGCTTAAACAACCTGAGTTTTAGATTCGTCTTTTCACTTTATCCCAAGATTGTGATACCATGGGATAGTTACCTGACTTTTTTTTTTTTTTTTTTTGAGAGGTTTTTGCTATAGGGCGTGTGCACTCGCCAGACAGGCAGAGAGAGACTTAGAGACAGAAAGCGAGAAATCACCCCCAGGGCGGATGGCCACGCCGCAATCCCTTCTCCTCCATTCTGCTCTCGGGATCTTGGGCACGCACGCACACGTGCCCAGCGTGAGTTTTAAGCCACCAGGTCCGGGACGTGAACCGCGGTTGACTACATGGGAGTCCAGCGACATAGTCATTATGCTAACTGCTGGTCTCCTGACTTTTTTATATGTACACTCATATGTATGCTCATTCTTGTTTCCAAGATCAGCATAAATGGGCTCCACATTCTAGGGTAGGTGGAAGTTGAACTGAGACAATTAAAACATAGAAATGATTGTGTTCCAAATGTTTTGTATTGCGACTCTCTGAAGGTGGTCATCTGGGACTTTAATGATTTTAGATTTCTAATTGAGATATTCTGATTCTTTTGTAAATAACCATAGGATTTGCCTCATAAGTATCAGTGTTTACCTCTGAGAAGAGCTAAGGGCAAGAAAGATGAAAGTCTGTGAGAAGCAGAAATTTGTCCTGGTAGGAACTGAACATTCAATTATCTTGGATGGTTCTCCTCCCTCCTCCCCCTTTTTTTTTCTTTTTTTTGGAGAGGTTTTTGCTATAGGGCGTGTGCGCTCACCAGAAAGAGAGAGAGAAAGACAGAAAGCAAGAAATCACCCTCCAGGGGGGATGGCCACCCCGCAATCCCTTCTCCTCCATTCTCCTCTCGGGATCTTGGGCATGCACGCACACGCTCCCGACATGTCTAAGCCACCGGGTCTGGGACTCAAACCGCGGTTGACTACATGGGAGTCCAGTGACATAGCCATTAGGCTAACTGCTGGTCCCCCCCACCCCAATTTTAGAGTGACTGGGGATGTGTCTTTCAGTCTATTATACTGATATAATTATATTTGCTGTGTAATTTTTGTTTGGGTAATAACTTCTTTCTATTGTTTTCTTCTTTTCTCGCACTTGTCTTTACACATTTAGAGCTAGAGGGAGATGGCGTGGTAGGAACAAATGCTCTGTTGAGGGCATGTTCCTGGATGGGTTCAATATCTTAACTCTTGTTTTGAGAGTCTAAATGATAGTTGAAGGCCTTCTGATAAGAAATTACATTCTTTACTTGTGACAATCCTGTTGTAATTGTTTTCGTTAACAAAAAAAAGATTCTTCAACATGGTGATTTTATTGGATTCTGTTCACGTTTGTTGATTGCTATTTTTATAGTTTGAGTTCCATAATATTTCATCTTGATAAGTACATACACACACATCCCATACTCGGGTACAATATTTAATAATTTGTTAATAACTATAGTAGTTAAAGTATATAATCAAGATGCTCAGTTATTTTTCTGCTAATTCATTGGAAGCTTCTACTTAATAAGGCCATTATTTTCATGCAATTATTGACTTTTTTAGTAATTGTTTCTGCTGAGGTTTATATCTCCAAACCTTAAAGTAGAAAGATTTGATGAGAAGAGACAGAGTAAGCCAAACAAATTTTGAACTTTCTGAAATCTTTGAGCACTTGTAAGATATTACTATTCCTTAAACAGAAGATTATTTTCAAATAAACTTTAAACAAATCTTTTTAGAGACCAGCAGTTAACATAATGGCTTTGTCACTGGATTCCCATGTAGTTGACCTCTGTTTGAGTCCCAGACCTGGTGGCTTAAACTCACGCTGGATACATGTGGCATGCATGCCCAAGATCCCGAGAGGAGAATGGAGAAAAAGGGATTGCAATGTGGCCATCCACCCCACACCCCGAAGGGTGATTTCTCGCTTTCTGTCTGTCTGTCTGTCTGTCTGTCTCTCTTTCTGGTGAGCACATGTGCCCTATAGCAAAAAACCTCTCAAAAAAAATCTTTTTAAAAAAGCTTAATCATTGATTTACTTTTTCAAGGGACAGAGAGAGAAAGATGAGAAACAGGCTTTCCCGGTGGAGTACTCAATCCAAGCACTGTCTCCAGCCTCAGCCAGCCCACACTATGAACACGCACGTGTGTGGTCATGCCCATCATGTACAGGGATGCTTTTAAATGCTAACCCAGGACCTTGCTATGCGAGTCCAGCATTGCAGAGTGTCGTTGCCACTGTGCCACTCCCTGACCCAGATTCTCAGTAACTTACCTGAAGGTTTTGACCTGTTGAAATGTTCCGAGCCAGTGTTTTATTTACTTCCAGGAGTCATAGGATAAGTACGTTCTTAAAACTCTAATAATACTTGTGTATTTTACTTAGACAAATCTTATTTTTTGTACTGTAAGAAATTTTATGTGTTTGTCCACTTTTTTTCCTCTGTGTTTTCACTTTTAAAAATGAGAAAGGCAAGAAAGCCACCTTGATATTTCTGTTTGTTTACACAGTAGTCTTTCCATCTATGGGGGACACATTCCAGGACCCCTCATAGATGGTTGAAACCTTGGATAGTAGCAAATCCTGTATATTCTGTTAATACTTTTTTCTCCACGCATTATATAATCATGATAAAGTTCATATATTAGGCAGTGGGATATTAGCAACAGTAACTAAAAATAGAACAGTTATTTCAATGTACTATAATAAAAGTTAGGTGAAGGGGGTGTACATTCTCTCAAAATACACAATTGTGCTGTACTGTACTCAGCCTCTTTTTGGACCTCCACAGGTAACTGAAACCTTGGAAAGTAAAACTGTAGCTGGTCAGGGAGGGGGGGCTACTACATCAGCAAATCATATTTTTTACCTTGTTAGACTTCTGATACTTTTGTCTCTGTGTACCTGCCCCTGACTTGTGCTGTTTTTGAACATAAGCTAATTTGTTTCAAAATATTCCTTAGGTGGCTAGGAAGAGGAGACACTAACCACCACAGTAATAGTTCATCATTTAACAACTTACTAGATGCCAAACACTGTTCTAGACACTGGAGATACAGTAGAGAATGGAACAAACAGCTTCTGGCCACAGCGGAGCTTATATTATAATGGGGAGAAGATGATAAGATAAGCAAATACGTAGCTATAGAGGAAATCTGTAGCAGGCAAGACTGGTCAGGGAGCACTTTGTTTTTTTTTTTTTAAATGACATTTTGAGGAAAGACTTGAAGTAGATCAGGTAGCAGGCTGTGTGGGTATATAGGAGAAGATAGCAAGATTTTTCATCTTTGTAATCTTGGGTAGATCCCATGCATATTGTAAAGGGTTTGATGGATTGACTAAGTTATGATAGCCTTAGTCCTAACTTGGAATTATACTAATAGTTCTCCACCTTTCCTGGTGCATCATCTAAGAGCCTCTGCTAGATCTTCTCCTCACCTAACATTTCAAGTTTTCATTTCTATAAAGTAAACTTCTAGTAGATAATTGTCAAGAAATCTGGATTTCAAATTTGAATTGCTAAACAGTGGAATGCCGTTTGATATTTACAGTGTCCCCTTTTAAATCTCTATCATTTAATCCTCCAGGTTAGATAAAAATGAAACAATGGTATATAACAAATTGTGAATATCAGTATTAAAGATGTTTAATTTTTAAGAGTTCTGTAGATGTGCTTTATTAATTTTCTTAAAAATTGATTTAAAAAGACTGTATCTTATTGTGACAATAGTGCTACCACATCTTTTGTAGAATTAGTCATACATTGTACAGACATTTATAGACCACCCACTATGTACACTGGTTCTGTCATATCTATGGACAAGTTGTTAGACTGTGAGCTTGAGCCTTACGTGTTAAAACATGAAAGTTTGACCAATGTAATTGAAATGTAGGGATATTAGAAATATCATTCGTGTGATATGATGGGAAAACTATTTGAAGACTGAAGTGGAAGATACTGTCCTAGAATTTCCCCTTAAATGGTTCTGATAGGACCAACTCTTTGACATTTATCTTTAGCTTAAAGGCTAAAACTTAACAGTTTACAGTGATTCCAGTAAGACTTTGTTCACATGCTAAGAACTATCCTTTAGTTAGTATTTTAAATTCTTCAGCAATAACTATAACTGCAATATCTTCCAAAGTAGTTAAAATTTGGAAAACATTGGATGGGTCTAACCTTTAAAAAAATGTTGTATTTGCTAAATGTTGGACATGGAGCCAGCAGTAGTAAACCTAACTCAGTCTAGATGGAGCGTATCCTAGTTAATTTGGGGAACAACATCTCTTTCTGTTTTCTGTAGGTATCTTTAGGTGGTGTTGATCTCACAGTCCGGGTGCTCACGACGGGATATTGGCCCACTCAGTCAGCCACACCAAAGTGCAACATCCCACCAGCACCAAGACATGCTTTTGAGATATTCAGAAGGTAAACCTAAATTAGCCTTTGCATTTCTAAATACAAATAATTACCCAACATTGACATGAAATTGAGCATTATTCTGATTATGACTATATTCCATTTTCTTAACTTCATGTTGAGAAGGAGAATTTGTCCTCTTATACTTTTAATATTTAAGAGTTGTATAAAGCTTTCCAGAGGAATATTATGTTAACTTTTTTTCTTCAGCATTGGTGCACAATTAGGAGTATACTTTGTACTGTTAATGTCTGCCACTTGTTTAGGACACATTGATTATTGGGTTAATCTGGGAAAAGTAGTCTTATGAACAGCAGGGGCTGAACAGTAATGCAGGGTGAAATATAAAAATTATTAAGTGTGCTATCTTTATATTTAATATCTAGCTATGTATGTAGTTAGTTAACATCTGGCTAAATTGCTTGGGTCTCTTTCTCATGCTTGTTCACTCTTCTGTGTTCTCTTCTGTAAAATATTGGAACTGTACTTAATTCCCAAGGTTTCCTTCAGTTTAAACTTAGATATAATCTTCCTTAACTCAATGGTTTTTGAGGGTTGTTATTCTGTAATTTGTGATGTCAAATATGCAAGGTATTTGATTCCTTAAAACCTGCTTTGATTTGCTGAAGGTTCTACTTGGCCAAACACAGTGGTCGACAGCTCACACTCCAACATCATATGGGTTCTGCAGATCTCAACGCCACCTTTTATGGACCAGTTAAAAAGGTAAACATCGATAGTTTGAAGATAATAAGTACATTATGATTAGCCTGTAGAACTAATTGTGATTTATGTTGATTTAGGTAACTAACTATTTCTCTGTCTCAAATACTCAAAAGGTTAAAATCTTGAAGACTATACCAGTAACCTTCTTTAAGAAATAAATAATATTAGAATAGTTACATATTTTATTTATTAGAATTAAGACAGTAGTGCATAAAATAGTAAAATACAAGTTGATTTGAAGGCCATACACAACTCTGGGCACTTTTTCAAAATTCTTAGCGTCTCGTAATCCTTATTTTCGGTAAATCAAAACCAGGAAAATTAACACTTGAGATTTGTAAGATGTTTAAATATTATTAAAGTCATTTAAAAAATTAGTAATGTATCATTGATTTGCTTTTGTTTAAGAAGAGTAGTAGCTTTTTTTATATCTTAAATTGTGAGGTTTAGAGTAAGAATTTATTTTTATTACTTGGTATGAATCAAATCAAGGTCATTTGCCTTAAAACTGAAAAATATTAAGAGGCTTCTAGAAAAACATTAAGGAAAATACTTTGGTTGTCATCGAGGCAAGAAGTAACCCTTTTATTTCCAATTGCAGTTAAAATCTTAGTATTTTATGATGAGTCACTGTAACACCAACAGCTTTTTAAAGTATTATTGAAAATGCCTATATTTCACATTTTATATTTAATAGTAATGGAAAATAGTCCTTTATAATTCATTTCAACCATTGTATAGTTAAGTGAGAAGGTCAGGGAGACTAAAGAACTCAGTTTTTCATTAATGCTAGCATTTGATTGAAAGGAGAGAGGTTTTTCCCTAAATAATCTTGTTATCTTTTGAAGGTTTACTAAGTAGATCAGGTTTTTAAGAAGCAGTGCATATGTTAGTCGTTGAAGACTTAAAAGTCCTACTTTTTTTTTTTTAATATTTATTTTATTTTATTTATTCATTCGTGTATTTTTTAGTTTGAGCAGAGAGAGACAGAGGGTGGGAATGAGAGAGAGAGGAAGTGAGAAAGCAAGCCACCAGATTCAGAACTTGAACCCTAGTCAGCCATGTGGGAGTGTCCAGCGCCTTAACCACCATGCCACCTGCTGGTCCCAAAAGTCCTACTTTTTAAACTCTTAAATCATAGAGCAACAACAGGCTTTGAGAATGAGTTTTTCCTTCCTGTGCTTTGCTGCTTTTTGGTCTCTTAACTGTGACCACATCACACAAAAAGAAACATAGCCCTGTTTGTTGCTGGTGATGTTGTAACAGCAGTGGTGTTTCATAAGTCCATTCTTTTTCTCAGCCTATTGTGTTATGCTAAAATCCTAATAGCTTTGGGCCAGCAGGTGGCATGGTGGTATGTGGTTAAGGCACTGGATCCCACATGACTTAACTTAAAAGACATGCCAGGCATGTGTGCTTGTGTGCCCAAAATCCCTTGAGGAGAATGGAGGAGAAGATATTCTGGTGTAGCCATCCCTCTCATGGAGTGATTTCCTCACTTTCCCTGTCTCTTTGTCTCTCTGGGTCTCTCCAGTGAGTGCACATGTCCTATGGCAAAAATCTAAAATTTATAGATATAAATATCTATATAAACATATAGATCTATTTATCTTTATATATAAAACATTAGCTTAAAGTGTAGGGAATTGTTGATTAATTACTTGCTCAGATATATTAAAATGTTCACAATGGAAAAATAAAGGCTCAGCCCTAAAGTGCGTTTGTCTGTGTGTATTTGAGGTAAGATGGCAGTTACAGGATTTATTTCTGAAACATGCTATTAAAGTTACTAAGAGATAATTATATTTTATTTATATTTATTTTTTAAATGAAACAGGAAGATGGATCTGAAGTTGGTGTTGGAGGTGCACAAGTAACTGGCTCTAATACTCGGAAGCACATACTGCAAGTCTCCACTTTCCAGATGACCATATTAATGCTCTTTAATAATAGAGAAAAATATACTTTTGAGGTATGGGTTCTGGTATACATTTTAAGCATTTGTATTGTTTCTGAATCTCACTTGCTACCTGAGTCGTCTTTTATGAGTAACCTTTACAGGGTCTCTTAGAATAGCTTTAGAGGAAACTGTCTAGAATTGGGCTATGGTACTGTATGAACATCATACATTCGTAAGGTCAGGCTTTGGTTGGTTGGTTTTTAGTTTTTGCTTTTTTCCTCTCTCTTTTTTTAAAAAACAATTGTTTAAAGTGTAATTTTTATATGATACGCCTTTTCACAGAGCATGATTCGTTGAGTTTTAACTGTATGCACCTGCCTAACTGCCATCATGATGAAAAATATTACCTAAAGATAGGATGTTACCCCAAAACTTCTTTATACCGCCTTGTCGTCAGTTCCTTCCAGCAACCCCATTCCTCGGCAGTCAGTAATCTGCTTTATGTCATTAAAGGTTCATTTTACCTTTTCTAGAATTTCATAGAAGTGTAATCATATAATCCATATTGTTTGTGTCCAACTTCCTCTGTATAACATAGTATTTTTGAGATACATCTGTGTCATTACAGATGTATATTAGTAGTCCATTCCTTTTTCTATTGAGGGATATCTTATTGAATTAGTTTGTTGTGTTTTCTCTACCAATTCACCTGTTGAGTGTTTAAGTTGTCATCAAATTTGGGCCATTATAATAGAGCAATATGGGAGGCAGCAGGTGGCATAGAGGTAAAGGCATGGGGTTGACTGTGGTTCGAGTCCTGGACCTGGTGGCTTGAAACTCGTGCCAGACATGTGTGCATGTGTGCCCAAAATCCTGAGAGAATTGAGAAGGGATTGTAACGTGACCATCCCCCCTGGAGTCTGATTTCTAACTTTCTGTCTCTGTCTCTCCAATGAGTGCAAGTACCTTATGGCAAAAAATCTCTCTCTCAAAGGTTAAAGAAAAAAAAAAGGGAGCAATGTTTAACTTTTAAAAAACTACCAAACTGCCTATCCTTATACATCCCCCCATGAATGCAAGAGAAGTCCACTTGCTACCCATCTTCTGTGGTCTTCACCACCTTAGCCATTTTTAGTTGATGTACAATCATATCTTATTGTGGATTTGATTTTCCTTTCCCTGATGAGAATGATGTTGAGCATCTTTGGTGTTGTGTGTCATTTATGTTATCTTGTTTAGTGAAGCATTATTAAGTTGCAAAAGTTCTTTATAAATTTTGGGTACAAGTCCTCAGTCCAGATGTATGTGCTGGGAATATTTCTTCATTGTCACTTTCTTTTTCATTTTCTTGGTGGTGTCTTTTGAAGGGCAGAATATTTTTAACATTGACTGTCCAGTTAATCACTTTTTTCCCTGTTATAGTGAGGCTTTTGATGTCCTACGAAGCTATTGCCCACCCTAAAATTGCAAAAACTTTCTTCTATGCTTTATTTTCAAGTGGCTTATAATTTTAGGTTTTTACATTGAGGTCTGTGGTCCTTTTTCTACTCATTAAGTGGTGATTTAAGTAAATTAAATGTAATTGTTCTTCTCCCATACCTTTAAAACATTCCTTAAGTTTGAAGTAAAGATTATGTGAGTCTTACTAAGTTTTCAAAGTTGAAATAATAGATGAATATTTTGAAAGGCTGTAAAATTACTGACATATTTATACTTAATTGTAAGCCAATCTTCAGATCACATGAACATAGGGATGAAAAGAAGTGTTAAGTTTGGAATTAAGAGCAAGAAGATTAAATTCCGTGCCTACGTTAGTACTCTATGCTCCTATTTCTATGATGAATGTAATGAAGAAGTGACCTTTTTTTATGTGATACACTATAAAAGGTGTTGAAACCTAACTAGGTGTTTTAATTCACTGCTTAAGAAATTTTTCCTCTCATATATTATTTTCAGATGAGTCTTACCTAGGAAACAATCTTAATTTTCTTTTTCTTTTCCTTTTTTGTTTTTCTTTTAAGGTTTTTTTTTTTTTTTTGAGAGGTTTTTGCTATAGGGCACATGCGCTCGCCAGACAGACAGAGACAGAGAGATAGAAAGCGAGAACTCACCCCCCAGGGGGGATGGTCACGCCACAGTCCCTTCTCCTCCATATTCCTCTCGGGATCTTGGGCATGCACGCACACGTGCCTGGCGTGAGTTTTAAGCCACCAGGTACGAGACTCGAACCGCAGTCAACTACGTGGGAGTCCAGCGACATAGCCATTACGCTAACTGCTGGTCCCCAGCGTGATTTTTCAGGCCCCTGGTTCTGGGTCTCGAACTGCGGTTCACCACGTGGGACTCTAGTGCCTTAACCACCACACCATCTGCTGGCCCCATAACCTTAATTTTGAAGTACAAGTTATATGTGATTGAGTCTTAAGAATATTAATTGAATGAGTATTGAGTGCCTTATTCAAACTTTTATAAGGCTTTTCTAACAGAGGTGTAATTATTCATTGATGGCTTTTTTTTTTTTGATAGGTAATCTTAATCTGCAGCTCTCATGGATATCCATGAGATACATTGAAATAAACTATTTGTGTCTTCTCAAGCTTATTATTCGAATTGCTAGAAATGTTACTGGTTCAAGTTTATCACCATTTTAAGATCATCAATGCTAATGAGCACAGTTGTTAGGTAAAAGAAAAAGTTAAGTAGAAAATCCCTTTAAGTTTAAAATGTTTAAGTCACAAAGGAGAGGCCTGATTATAGTGTGTAGCAATGCCGTGCCTATGGCTCCAGAGCTTCTGACAGCTCACCTGGAATCCTGGCCTTGTGAGAAGGCATGTGAAGTTTATCTTCCTCACATCACGTGTTTCTCTGCAGTCTGCTTCTGATGTTTTATTACTTACTCTATAGATGACCACAAGTGAGAGAAGACTTGTTAGAAGTATTTCATTATTTAAAAGGAAGCTGATCTTTATCTCTGAATATTCTTCTTGAGCTAATTAATGTGGTATCTTCATTGTTACTACATAACAAATTTCAAAACTTAACTGATTTAAAACAACCACTAACAATTTATTATCACTTGTCTTTTCTGTGGGTTAGGGATTTAAAAAGGATTCGGTTGGGTAGTCTGGCTTGGGCATCTTTCAAGAGATTGCCTTTGGGTGTTTTCTGTGGCTTCAGTCTTCAGATGGTGTGACTGGAGTTGGAGGATACACTTTGTAAAGTTGATCACATGGCTAGCAGCATCATTTTGGATTTTGGTAAAAAGCCTTAGTTTCTCTCCACTTGGGCCTTTTCATAGGACTGTTCAGTTGTCCTTACATCCTGGTGGCTAGCTTGCTCCAGAGAGACCTCCAAAAAACCTGTAGTATCTTAATGACCTTGCCTTGGAAGTCACATATTTTCACTTCCTCCTTTTCTTGGTCGACCCTGATAGAGAATACAAAAGATTAAAATATGCAAGAATCATTACAAGCTGTCTTAGAGTATAACAGGTGGCATTAATTTGCAGTGTCATGTTTAATCCATAGTAGTCAGACTGCTTTATATATATATATATATATATATATATATATATATGTATGTATGTATGTGTGTGTGTGTGTATGTATATATGTATGTGTGTATATATATATTATATATGTAAAATGAATAAAAGTTTATTGTGATTTAAAACAGCTAAGAGTAGGTAATACATACAGTCTTGATAGTCTATACTTTCTATTGTATTATTAATTGGCTTTTGGTTTTCAAAAGCTGTGTGGATAATAAAAATGCTTATTTTTCTTAATCTTTAGTATACTTTTAAGATTTTTGTGAGAACAAATAATAATAATAAAGAAAAAAAGCCAACTTTGAAAAATAACAATATAATGTGAGATAGTAGAATTTAAATAGAGAATTTTGAAACAATAGCAGTATTTTTTATATTTGACCAGAAACTTTACAATAGTCATAAGTGGCATAGCTTTATAAGATGTAAGGGGAAACAGGATATTTGAAAGTAGGAGAAATAGGTAATTCCACAGTCATAGAAATCCCTTACAAATGCATTCACTATCCAGACAGTTATGAAGAGGAACATAGAAGATTTGAATAGCACAGTTAGCAAAATGAAGTTGAAGACTCTACAGAGAACTTGGAACACAGAAAGCAAAATGAACAATTGCTGTTGAGAAATATTGGAAGCTGGTATAACTACATTACTAAAACTGAACAAGGAATATACAAAAAAAGGAAAGGATTCTATAAGTTATCCAGAATAATTGCATAAACCATAAATAAAATATTAGCAAGTCATATTCAGCAGCCTATTTAACAAATAATAACTTGTGTTCAAATAGTTATTTCTGGAAAACAGAGAGCACTGGGTCAACATACAGAAATTTGCTAAAAGATGGTTATTAACATAATAGTAAAATTAAGCACTTGTTGAATTGTCAGATAACCATTTTAAGAAGAAAATCAATGGATGATCTCTACAGATGTACAAAAAGCATTTGATTAAAGTCAGCCCCCATTTTTTATTTCCTGGGCAAGGGAATCTTACAAACTAAATATAGAATGAAATTCCCTTAACACTGTAAGGTTGTATCTAATGAGAGACTTAAGCATAACAATAATTAATAGTAAAATAGCAGACACCTTTCTATTAATTACAAAAGTTAGAAACAAAATAAGGATGCCTGCCATTTCTACTACTATTCCTCTTTGCCCTGCACGTCCTAACTAATAGAGTAAAAAAATTCATAGACAATATAATTGTCAACCTGATAATATTTGATAATCAATTGAGAAATAATTCTCTGAAAATAGAATTCTATTAAAAAATCACCTTTTCTGTAAAAAAGTGTTAATCAATAAATGATATGACAAGACTAGGATATTTATAAAGAATTATATAACCCTCCTAGGAATCATTCTAACAAATATAGAAGACATATTAGGACGATAGTAAAAGCAAAAGAATATGAAAGGGTAAATTATACCTGAGCGGGAAGACTACTTGTTAAAGGGGTGTCATCTTTTTAAAGCCATATAGAAATTTAATGAAATCCCAATCAGAATCTCCCAACGATTTTTTAAAAATGAAACTGGACAAGCTGGTCTCAGAATTCATCTGGACAAGAAAATGTACAACAGTACTGTTTTTTGAAAGAGGAAGGTTTGAAGGGTGGGGAAGTCTAGTGAAAAAAAGAATTTGTTCTAATACCAAAACATATTATAAAGATAAAGTTATTTTTTAAATGCATAGACAAATAGCTTATTTGAACTAAATAGATTCTAGAAGCAGATTGATAAAGAATTGTGTTTGAGATTGTGTTTGAGATTTAAATGTATTGTTATTTAATCAAACTGAATTAATACACATGTCGCTTAATGGTGGGGATACAGTCTGAGAAATGTGTCATTAGATGGTTTTGTTTTGTGTGAACATTATAGAGTGTATTTACACAAACCTAGATAATATAACCTATTGCACACCTAGGCTATGTGGTATAATCTTAAGGAAGCACTATCTTACATGCAGTCCATCACTGACTGATATACTGGTAGGCAGTTCATGACTGTATTTGATTTTTTATTTGTGAGGATGGGAGAAGAGTAGTATCAAGATCTGAGTTCTGTATATCACATCAAACACGAATTTAATAAGAAAGGGAACATTCTTATTAAAGATCTAACAGAAACCACGAAGCAAAACATTGACAGATTTTTTTTTTTTTTTAACTTTTGTCTACATTTATTTATTTTTTTTTATTTTTTTATTTTTTATTTTTTGGAGAGGTTTTTCGCTATAGGGCGCGTGCGCTCGCCAGACAGTCAGAGAGAGACATAGAGACAGAAAGCGAGAAATCACCCCCCAGGGGGGATGGTCATGCCACAATCCCTTCTTCTCCATTCTCCTCTCGGGATCTTGGGCACGCACGCACACGCGCCCGGCGTGAGTTGTAAGCCACCGGGTCCGAGACGCGAACCGCGGTCAACTACGTGGGAGTCCAGCGACATAGCCATTACGCTAACTGCTGGTTCCCGTGTCTACATTTATTTTATGCTGACTTTATTACCATGCCATAAGTTTTTGTTTCTTCTGGAATATCTTTTTTTCTGTGCAACTTCCTCTTCTGGTTTAGGAACACTTTGTTCCTTTTCAGTGAGGGTCATCTCAGTCTGGCAGAAAGGTTCGTGTATGGGTTAATCGGCCCTGAGTTCTGTACGTATGACGGCGGTCTTGGGTGCCTTGTTCATGTGAATGTGCTCAGTGACCAGAGAATCTGCATCTAACCCCTTAAATTCAGCATTATTCTCTTCATTTTTAAACATGTAAAGCAAAAATTCAACACCCTTTGGGGCCACTGACTTCTGTCTAGCCCCACTGTTTAGCTTAGGCACATCTACCAAATCCACCATTGTAACAACAGAAGGGCACACACTGCTTCTGCAGAGTCACATCCTTCAGGTACTTGGTGGCTTTTTGAATATGCATACCCTTGGTGGCCTGCGCAGTTTCAGGAGTGTTCTTAAAGTGAATGTTAAGATTTGAACCTTGTGATTTGCATGGTTTGCGAAGTTCTCTGGGTCAAGTGAATAGTGAACCATTTTCAAAGATCACTTCAGGCCACTTACAAGAAGAGCAATACTGACAGATTCAATCACATAAAAAGTAAGGAAATATTTATATGATGAAATATCATATGTCAATAGAGAAGAAACTGGGAGAAATTATTTACAATTTGTGACAGAATTGAAAACCATAGTACATAAAAAGTACCAAATAAATCAATATGAAAACAAACAATTTGAGTAGAGAAACATGCAAGGAATATGAATGGAAAAACATAGGAGAGTTGCAGGTCATTTTTATCTATAAAATATAAAAAAGTGGGATTGTTTTCCCCCTAGTGATCATGGGAAGTACAGATTAAATAATGAGCAGCATTTTTAGCCCAATATGGAGGCAAAGGAAAGAAAATCTAGTGTTGAAGACGGTGTGGAGGAATGGATGCTTGCGTAGTTGTGAGGTTAAATTGTTAAGCAACTTGAAAGGCAACTTGTCAGTGTCTATCATATATGAAATGTTTATAACTTTGAGGAAGTGGGTCCTGTAACTTTGATCTTTTCATGCTAACATGGAAAATATGAAAAAATGAATAGGAAAAGTTATAAGTTAGGATGTCATGTTGCATACTAACACTGATGCATAGTGGCGTTTTCATGTACTTATATCTGTTTGTGTCTTAGTATTCATGTGAGTGCTAGGAAATGAATAGGAAACAGGGAGGAAGACACTTGAAAATTATCTGTAGTTTAAAAATGCCACCTGAGAAAATACTTCTGATTCTTTGAATTTGATAAAACAATAATTAAAACATGTGAATAAGTCATTTTTTTTTAGCATGTGCGTAAGAATTACCATCCCTATTCTCATTAATATCACCTATTTAATTTTCTGGGATTAACTTAACAGTATTTGAATTATCTAAAGTAGTTAGACATACAACCAGAGATTATTTGAACCAAAGGAATGTGTATAATCACTGCAGTTCATTCACATTTCTCTGAATCCTCACTTTTCTGACAGTCATTTTGAAAAACCAAAACTTGCTCAAAGACTTAGTAATAGGGAGAATGGCATTACAGATCAGTTACTCAAGTAATGTAAATTATATTTTTCCCCATTTGCTTCCCCTCCCCCAATATTTTATTCATATCTTAGTGTGCAGCAGAAATTATCACCTGATCTTTTTAAATTTAATTTTTGTGTTTAATGTTGGTTTTTGGGGTTTTTTTTGTTTTCTTTTTGAGAGGTTTTTGCTGTAGGGCACGTGCACTCTCCAGAAAGAGAGACAGAAAGTGAGAGATCCCCCACCCCCCACCCCCTAGGGCGATGGCCACGCTGCAATCCTTTGTCTTCCATCCTCCTCTCGGAATCTTGGGCATGCACGCATATGTGCCTGCATGAGTTTAAGCCACAGGATCCAGGACTTGAACCGTGGTCGACCACATGGGAGTCCAGCGACATAGCCATTACTCTTAACTTCTGGTCCCTATGTTTAATGTTAATTTCCAGATATTTGCATTTTTTTTCACTTATTCATATAAGCAGTAAATATAGTCAGTTGGAATTATAAATATTGATACCAATAGAAAATCTGAGCTCAGTCTTTGTTTTTTTGTTTGTTTGTTTGTTTGTTTGTTTGTTTTTTATTTTAGAGAAACAGAGTTAAAAACAAGAATACAGGGTAGAAGAGGTAGGGGCTATTTTTGACAGTCTCACCACATTGTGATCCTCTTACCCATACCTCTAGTTAGTTAGGGCTACAAATGCACTGTCACCTGACCTGCTTAGGTTGGACCTAGAACTGAACTCTGGCCGCCCATGTGGCCTCAGTGGTGGCTTTCCATTTGCGTCACTGTCACTGGACCCTTACTTTGCTTGTTTATGTGAGGAAAAAAGTGACTAAGCAAGAAACTAATATGTATAATAAACTTGGCAAGAGAGTTGTAAAATATTTCTAAAATTAGCAGTTATGTATTGGTTAACGTTTTATTTTGACTTAAATAGTTTAAGAAGGCTCTTAATAATGTCTGTTGGTTGACTTTATTGAGAATATGCATTGTTTCTCCTGAAACAGAAAATACATGTCTTTTTAATATTTTGTAATTTGAATCATTCTTTCCTCTTGTTTATTCTAATAATGAGATCTTAGTGATGTGTCATGATACTAAGGGAATTATTTGTTGTAAATTATTGATGTACTGCAATTACCTTTCTTTACTGTTGTTCAGTTTATTTGCTAATTAACTAATCTACTTTAATATTTCAAAAATTCTAACTATGTCGATCTGATGAAATTTCAGGAAATTCAACAAGAAACAGATATCCCTGAACGAGAACTTGTTAGAGCCCTACAGTCTCTCGCCTGTGGCAAACCAACACAGCGGGTTCTTACAAAAGAACCCAAGTCAAAGGAAATAGAAAATGGTCACATATTTACAGTTAATGATCAGTTCACATCCAAACTACACAGAGTCAAGATTCAAACAGGTATCTGGAATTACATTTTTCCTTTGAAAAAGTTTTGTTTCTTAAAAAAGCCCTCATTTATTTAGTTTCTGTCTTTAAAAAAACTGCGTGACACTTAAAGCTTAAGAAATAAAGCAGCTTTTATTGATAATGTGTTTAGACCAAAATGCAGTTGAATACAATTACAGTAAGCATTGTGTTTTGTTTCCTTTGATCTTTTAAAAGAGATTTTTGCTGTAGAGCGCATGTACTCATGAGAGAGAGAGAGAGAGAGAGAGAGAGAGACAGACAGAAAGCAAGAAATCATCCCCAAGCGGGGTTGACTGTGCCACAATCCCTTCTCTTCCATTCTCTTGGGATCTCCAGCAGGCGTGCACATATGCCTGGCATGAGTTTTAAGTCACCAGGTTCAGGACACGAACCATGGTCAACTACCTGGGAGTCCAGCAATGTAACCATTACACCATCTGCTGGTCGCTGTAGTAAGCATTTTTAAAAGTAATTTATAGTGTGAACAAGGTACAAACATGTGATTTCTGTTTTGATAAATATTTTAAACTTCAGAATCTTAAAACTCTTCATCTTTTTATAAGTATAGAAATAACACTGTTGTGAACAGTTTTCAGTAAAGCTTACTTTTACATTGACAGTGAAAATCTTTTCATATGTGTTTACCATAATGTAAAATGTCTGTTTTCTCCATATGAAAGAGGGAGTGGAAGGGCACTTCACACTTGCTGGTGTTTTAAACTAATGCAGTTTGCTACCTGGTTTTAAAAGAATACTTGATACGTTTCTTCATACTAGTTCCTCTGTTAGAACTAACATATCTATAGTAAAATAGTATTTTAAAATAAGAATTTTTCTAAATGATAAATTACCTTATTTTTAAGAAAATTTATATTGTACATTAATGAAAGATACTACTTTGTAAATTTTTTTGTTTTGTTTTGGTTTTTTGAGAGTTTTTTGCTATGAGGCGCGTGCGCTCACCAGAAAGACAAAGATAGACAGACAGAAAGCGAGAAATCACCCCCCCCCCCCCAGGGAGGATGGCCATGCCACAGTCCCTTCTCCTCCATTCTCCTCTCGAGATCTTGGGCACACACTCACACACGCCCAGTGTGAGTTTAAGCCACTGGGTCCAAGACTCAAACCGCGGTCAACTACATGAGAGTTCATCAACAGAGCCAGTATGCCAATTGCCATTTCCAAGATCTTGAGTTTTAATGTACATGTATATCCCAGATTTGAAGGAAAATAAGTGTGGATGTATATATACATACACACACACACCTGAATTATCTAGCCTCTCCCTCTTTTAACCTAAATAAGCAACTCTCTTTGGAATCCTACATTCCATCATGCTCAGCAATAGTATTATCAGATATTATCAATAATAATACCAACCAGGGCTTCTCAATGGATTTTTAGTTTTGAGCATATGTATGTGCACATGTGTTTCTGTGTAGTATTTCAGGTATTTAAAAATAGGAAAGTAGTTACATATGAAGGATTTGAATAGATGACCTCTTAAAGTTCCTTTTATAATAAAATTCTGCAAATAAATATTTTTTATTCTGGAGTGGTTTTTAGATGATCATGGCTTTTACTCACTTTAAGTGAAAATTTTCTCCTGGTAAATATTGGGATTACATCAGTTTCCTTTTTCTTTTTTTAAAATTTATTATTTAAAAAATTTTTATTTTAAATTTATTTGTTTACATTCATTCACTGTACATCATTACAGCATACAAAATGAGATTTTTCCATCCAGAATACACCGTATACTGGCTCAGTCAGGGACATTGCCATACATGTTATCGTTGACAAATTTCATTTCTTGTTTCTTCCCTATTTCCTTCTCCCCCTTCCCCGATTCTCTATCACTCACCTCTGCCATTTCCCACCCTTCAGTACACTGTCTCTGGTATTTACAGTTGCTTTCATTCCCCTTCCCCCTTTTCTCCCACATTTTATTGTTTCACTAAAGATCTTAATTACTGTAACTATTTTCAGTAGCAAACAGAGCTGATACATACATATCCATGAACCCATGTCTGACTTTAGCCATAAAACTCTGAATAGAATGAGCATACTATCAAGTACACCTAGCTGGGGCTATATAGCTTACTGCAGTCTTTAATAAATATTTTTAATGCATTTTTTTATTTCAAGAAAATGTTTTTGTTTTTTTCTTTTTTTGAGAGGTTTTTGCTATAGGACGCCTGCACTTACCAGAAAGACAGAGACAGACAGAGAGACAGAAAGCAAGAAATCATCCTCTGGGGGGGTGGTCACACCGCAGTCCCTTCTCCATTCTCCCCTTGAGATCTTGGGCACGCATGCACACACGCCTGGCGTGAATTTAAGCCACTGGATTTGAGACTTCAACCGTGGTCCACTATGTGGGAGTCCAGTGATGTAGCCATTGCGCTACTAAAACTGGTCCCCAGTTTTAGTTTTAATAGATCAAAATCAAAAAATGTTAAGAGAAACTTGCTTAAGACTTACATCCAGAAGAAAGGTTAGAATTCAATTCAAACAGTAGGTAGATGAACCTTCAACAGTATAAGAGAAGACAAAAATCCTTAAATCTGGACAACAAAGCATAGAAGAAAATCAGTAATGTTTTAGTCAAAAGTTGTAGAAATTCTGTTTTACCAGTTCAGTCTCCTGAAATTAATCTCTCTTCTATTGAACTTGCAGTGTTACTGTGGGTCTGATCTTTCCATTTACATTCTGGAAGTTAACATTCAAAATTATTGTTAATCTTTCTGGACTTGTCCCTACTATTAAGTTGGCCATTTTCTTGGTTGCTTTTTGTATTCATATTTGTGTGTGTATGACGTTAGTTTTCCTGGTATAGCACTCCCTTCAGAACCTCTTGAAGAGCTGGTCTGGTGTTGGTAAATTCTTTCAGGTTTTGTTTACCTGAGATACATATTTTTTTTTTTTTTTTTGAGAGGTTTTTTGCTATAGGGTCCATGAGCTCACCATGAAGACAGAGAGAGACAGAGACAGAAAGCGAGCAATCCCTTCTCCATCCTCCTCTTGCTATCTTGGGCACGTTTGCACATGTGCCCGACATGAATTTAAGCCACCGGGTCCAGGACTCGAACCGCAGTCGACTACATGGGAATCCAACAACGTATCCATTATGCCATCTGCTGGTCCTATATCTGAGAATGTTTTTATCTTTTCTTCCCATATGAAGGATAATCTTGCTGGGTATAGTATCCTTGGTCGAAATGTTTTTTACTTAACACTTTGAATATATTTTCTCATTCTTTCCTTGCTTTTATTGCTTCCAATGAGAGGTCCGATGTTCGCCTGATGGGATCTCTTTCAAAAGTAACTTGACATTTCTCTCTTGCCAATTTTAGTATCTTGTCTCTGTCTGGTTTTGGTCAATCTGGCTATATGTGCCTTGGAGAAGATCTTCTTGGGTTGATTCTATGTGGGGGCCTTTGTTTCTTGGGTTTGGATATTTGAATGCCTCTCTAGGTTTAGAAAGTTTTCTTCAAGGATTTCATGGAATAGATTATCAATGCCCTTGTTAGTTTCTTCACCTTCTGGGATACCGATCATCTGGACCTTTGGGCATTTAAGGGTATCTAGTATTACTCGTATATTATTCTCATTTTGAGAGGTTATTTTCTCAGTCTTTTTGGTGAATTTTTCTAAGTCAGAGGTTCTATCTACTACTTCAGAGATTCAGTCTTCTGCATGATCTAATCTTCTTTTAGTGCATTCAGGGAAGGTTTTGATTTCCTGTATTAGATCCTTCATCTCTAATAATTCTGTTTGATCCTTTTTTATGGTGTGTATTTCCTCTTTCAGCTCGTGCAAGAACTTCCTTACCTCCTAGAACTCATCTCTTTTTTTTTCTTCATCTTCCAGAATTCGTTGTCTCTCTTCTCTTGCATCTCCATTAGCTTTGTCAAAATGAATAGTCTAAATTCTTTATCTGACATTTCTAAGTTCCCTTGTGTTGTCTGTGGAGGGTGAGGAGTTGATCTTTTCCCTTGGGGGAGAGAGATTTTCTTGGTTTCTCTTATTTCTTGTTTCTGAGGTGATTTCTGGTCATCCGATGGATTATATGTTTTTCCTAATTTTTGGAGTTAAATCTGAGTGTTCAGAGGAAATACAGGAAGTGGTAATCTGCAAACTCTGAGCAGTATTGTTTTTCTCCTTTTATGTGGGAGATTTTATGGAATGAGGATTATTCTGACCCTAGAAGTATTAAGATACTTGGCTATCTAGAAACTCAGTTTGTGGAGGCTGAGCAGAAAAGTGAGAGAAGTAAAGGAAAAAGGAAAAGGAAAATAAAACAAAAGATAAGAACAGTATAAATTTAAAAATGAAAAAATGTTTTAAGCAAAAAATAAAAACCATTAGCACACCACATGAAATGGCCCACTCAGAAGTCAAATGTATATCGCTGGTGATTGATTTGTCCTATGTGTGTGCATGGGTGGGTAGGAGTAAGAATTAGCAAGATAAAAGAGCATCAGAGAGCTAGGAAGTTTAACATTTAAAAAAAAAAATAATTTAGAGAGAGGTAGAGACAGAGGGAATAAACAGCATGCTGACCCGGCTAAATCTGGGGAACAAGTCTGGGCAGAAAATCTTAAGATGTTCTAGGCCCTGAAACAGACTGTTCAGAAAGAAGTCAATTGTATATGGCTTGTGATTGGCGTTGTTAGGTCTGAGGAGCTGGAGGGAAGTCTGGGCAGAAAACCTTCAGATGTCCTAGGCTTCTTCTTTTTTTTTTTTTTTTTTTTTTTTTAAATAATGTTTTTTGCCATAGGGTACTTGTGCTTGCTGGGGAGACAAGGACAGTGAGAGGGAAAATGAGACATCATCCTCCCAGGGAGATGGCCATGCTACATTACCTTCTCCTTTATTGTTCTCCTGGGATTTGGGGCACACATACACACATGCCCAGCATGATTCTCAAGCCTGCAAGTCAGGGACTCAGACCATAGTTGGCCATATGCAAGTCTACCACCTCAACCACTCTACCACCCTCTGGCCCCCACATCAGTTTTCTTAAATTGCCAAAGGCTCAGCAACATGATAAAATATTCAGAGACTGACTTACCTGTTTGTGCTGCTTTTACTGTAGACAGTAATAGAAATTCAAGCAAAGGGGCCAGCAAGTGGAGTGGTGATTAAGGCACTACACTCCCCACACGACTGCAGCTTGAAAATCACACCAGGTACGTGTGCGTGCATGCCCAAAATCCCAAGAGGAGAATGAAGGAGAAGGGATTGCACCATGACCATGCCCCCCGAGGTCTTTTCTCATTTTCCCTCTCACTATCTTTCTGTTCTCTCTGGCATGCACACATGCTATGTGACCAAAAAAAAACTAAAAAACAAACAAACAAAAGAAATTAAAGCAGAAGAAATGAGAAGAATTAGCCAAATAACAACCTTTGAAAATAATTAGATTTATTATAATCTGTAGCACATTCCGTAGTAGACAGTCTTCACCACTATCATCTTTGCACACTTCCTTTCCCCCAACATACCACATGCATAGGGACATACATACACAAGCAGACACTTTCTGTTGCACTCTCTCAGTGTGGAGTATTTTGCTGTGCTCTGGGGTGAACTCTGCCCTCACTTATTTTTTTTTAAACATCTTAATCCTGTTTATATCATCACCCACAGTCTTCTCATTTACCGTTTTTTTGTTTTTGTTTTTGTTTTTGTTTTTGTTTTTTTTTTGCAGTTATTTAAGGTGTACAGCTATTTTTTCCTTTTTTTAGAGGTTTTTGCCTTAGGGTGTGTGTACTTGCTGGAGAGAGAGAGTGAGGCAAAGTCAGAAATCACCGCCCAGGTAGGATGGCCTCACTGCAGTCCCTTCTCCATTCTCTTCCTGGGATCTTGGACACACTCACATACACATCTAGCATGATTTTCAAGCCTCTGGGCCCAGGACTCAAACTGTGGTTGGCCATGTGAGTGTCCAGTGATGTAACTACTACACCATCTGCGGGCCCTGGTGTACACCTGTTTTGGTGACCAAATCCAAACAAACTCAGTGAATGATTAAACAATTTTTTTTTCCTTCCAGTTTTATTTGATATGTTTCCGAATCTATAGAAAAGATGAAAAACACTGTGTTGGACATCAGTATGGCTATGATGTGTGTTTACCAATCATTAAAATTTTGCCATATTTGCATTCTCTCTCTCTTCCTCCATCTATGTATGTACATATGTGTGAATTTACAGACATCTTTAAGACTTCCCTATAAATACTGAGTTGTCAGAAAAGTTATGAAGCACCTTTGCATAGGAAAACCGAAAAATACATCACAATTTTTCTGACAACTCAGTACTTCAGCCATACCTTCTTAGCATAAGATATTTTCACGTGTCCCTGTAATACTGTATCACACCCATGAAATTGAGTAATTCCATATCATCTGTATAACACTTACTTAAATATCCTCAGTTGGTTTAAAAATCCATTTCGTATCTTTTTAGATTCAGGATTCTGTTAAAGCTCCCATATCACATCTGATTTTTTTGTCTCAAAATTAAACCATTTCCTCTTTTTTCCCCCTGATACTTTTTGATGAAAAGCATTATTCTTTCTTAGTAGACTATTTTTATGTATTTTTAAAAACGTATTTATCTTGCTGATATTGATTGTCTTTTACTTGGGAAATGACACTGAATGCAGCATTTTCAACCAGGGGTTTTGAATTAGAAACAGCTGAATGAATAAGCACACCAGAATGATCTAAACTGTACAGTCTGCTGTCCCATGGCTGTGTGCATGCCTCAGTCAGCAGTGTTCCATTGTGCTTCTTTGTAATTTTCCAATTCCTACTCCAGAAACTTCACATCTTTCTCCTTTTGAAGACTAAACAAACAAATGATCAGTTTTCTCGAGTCTCCTCTACTTAACTTAGAGTAAAGTTGTAGGAGAAAGGGGACTTCTGTGTTTGATCCCATTTTGACAGAAAATGTTGATGATAGAATCTAAAGAGAGATTGGTGAGTGATACAGATGAATTCACTGTTATGTAGTTACTGTAATGTCATAGTGGTGCTTTTTAATTATTTACCTAGTTGACAGAATCTTGCCAATACATACTCATTCTTTCCTTAATGCTTTAAAAGATGACAACTACATTTTAGTTAATAAGACAATAGGTAATTATTTATGTGAGGTACTGTTGGTAAGCTTAAACTTGGAGCCATGGTGGTAGAATATTGGTTGACTTCTGGAAGCCACAATCAGTGAAAATTGTTCACTGATCATTTCATTGCTGAATATATCCAGGTACCATTTTTCTTCCAAGAAAGGAATTTTACTGTGTTTCATAAAAGTGAAATTGATTTCATCATCTCAGTAAAATTTAATTCTTCATTTTTGAAAAGAATAATTTAGAATTGAAGTAAGCATTGAATTAGGCACTTCAAATGCTGATTTGAATTTATAAGTGTTTGTATACTTAGTGTTGAAGTTGGTTTTTCCCTGCATAATACTGAATTTATATCATTTGCTTATAAATCAAACTTTTGTTGTTACATTTGTGGTAATTGACTTTATTTCTATCTTAGTTGCTGCCAAACAAGGTGAATCCGACCCAGAAAGGAAAGAAACAAGGCAGAAAGTAGACGACGACAGAAAACATGAGATAGAAGCTGCTATAGTGCGGATAATGAAATCTAGAAAGAAGATGCAGCACAATGTTCTAGTAGCAGAGGTAAGGACACCTGGAAAGAACCAGAATAACATTATTAACAATACATTTTCTAACATTATTAGAAAATACTATATTTAGCTGATTTTAAAAGTTATTTTTAAATTAGGAAGTTATAATTACATAACTATTGATCATTAAAAGCATTGCACACACTTGATAATTAAACATAGGGACATCTCAAAATGTGCATACTTAATTAATATGTTTATAACAAAAACGATAATAGGATATTATCATGTGAAGAATAAAGAAAAGATTTTCACTGCTACTTGATAGCTTTGTATAAATCAACTACCTTTATTTTTAAAAATAACTGTTTCTGTTTATTGAGTGCTACCATTTTATAAATTAGGAAACTAAGGAAAGGAAGACTTGTTGAAGGGCCCTTAAAATAGTCAGGTAAGAAGTAATTAGGGCCCAGGTAAAGGACTGGTAGAGAATAGAAAGCTGACTCAAGGTCACTGGAAAGTGGAATTGAAAGAATTTACTGACAGGTAATGAGAGAGAGGAGTTTAAGATGTTTCTTAGGTTTCTGGCTTGAGTAACTAGAGAAAGATTGAGTTCTTTAACCAGAAAGGGAAGAGTTATGTACTGCTGTGGCCCAGATACCAGTTAATACCATTTTATGTAAGTGTCCTTTGTCGTATTTTGGCATATCTGGGGGTAGGTGGAAGTCAGGAGAGAAATGAGGACTAGAAATTGAACAGGTAATTCATTTTATGGAAATTTAGCTAAAACCACAGGTATGGATTAGACTGCTTAGCCGGAGCATGAAGAACAAGAAGAGAAAGAACTATGTAGGATATCTCCTCCTGATAACTTAAGGAGCATTGAGAATAGCAGATGACACTGAGGGAAAGCCCTTTAGAGTAATGGTTCTCATCGGTGTTTTTCTGGACCAGCAGTATCAGTATCACTTGGGAACATAGTAGAAATACAGATTCTTAGGCTCCACCCAGACCTGTAGAATCAGAAACTCTGGAGATAGGGCACAGTAATCTTGCTTTAACAAATACATAGGTGATTCTGATGCACGCTCAAATTTGAAAAAAAGAAAACAATTTCACATGGCGAAGGAATAGTCAGTTGTTTAAAAAATCATGAAAAGACCCAAATCAGATAAACACTTAAGACATATTGGCTGTTAGATGACTAACTTTCTCAGACATTTTCACTAGACTGATAAGAGTGGATATCTGATGACAGTGCCTTGCAAAATAAATGCAGGTGGAAACAATTAAGAGTGGCTTGTCCTTCGAGATACTAGCCATAGGGAAAGGGCCAGGAAAGCAGTACTAGAGGATTCCAAGTGTTGAGATTTTTGTTTTTGTTTTCCTTTGTTTCTAGATGGGAAGTATGTTTGTATCCTATAAATTAGGAAGGGATGCTTAAAAACAAAAGAAAAAAATGGGATACAGGGATAATAATAAATTCTAGAAAAGGGAAGGTGAGGATTATAGGAATGTAATAGGTTGGTGGTTAACATGAATTTTACTGACTATGCCTCTTCCAGGGCACTGTGGAAAAGTATGTGCTAACCAAGGATGGATATAAATACGGGTAAAAGTACATATGTAGGATTGGAATTTGAGGAGTTCAAACTGAAATGGCCTCTCTTTCCTAAATTGGATAAGGGGTTATTGTACAGAGCTTAGGCTGAAGAACTTAGAGTTTGTCAAAGAATGGAAGAATGGTGCTCAGGAACTTGCTGAATTTGAACTTTAAACCTCAAACTTACTTTAAATGTGTGTTACCCATTTATATCAGAAGTTGGCAAATGTAAATGGTTAGTCGAAGCATGAAAGCAGCTGTGACAATACATAAATAAATTAGGGTGGCGCATTGCAGTACCATTTTACAAAAGCAAGCATGCACTGTTTGGCCTGTGGCTGCATTTTACTGACTCTTGGGCTATACAAATGGTATAAAAACTATAGCTTTACTCAGCAAGCGACTCTAGTAGATTTAAAATGATATAATAAATACAAATTGTAGGTTTTATCACACTGTTTAGGGAATAAGACCAAAAGAATTGAGTTGAAGTAAACTGGCTGCATCTAGGCACTGTAGGGAAGGAAGAAGTAAGGTTGAAAAGAACTACTATTAGCCTGGTAGATGAGTCAGAGGAATATGGACCTCAGGTGTGTTGAAAGTTAAGCTTGTTGATATTGGAATGGTAATCCTGGAAGGGTGATAGACTTTAGTTGCACAGTGAAGTGGTGAACTTCCAGATTGCAAAGAATTATCAACCCTTTGTGGCTTTGAGAAATGAACTGATCAATAAGAGTAAACAAAAAGCTGGTTTAGGATGATCTGTAAGAGAGGTAGGATGGAGTAGTTGGGAGAGCATGGACTTTAAAGTCAGAAAGATTTAGATTCATCTTTATTATTTACTACTTCTTTCATGTCTGTTTTCCTCTCTGGCTTATTTTCCACATTTGTAAAATGAGATAACCTCTTTTGTAGGTGTAAGAACATCAAGTAAATTAATATAAACAAAATAATTAATAATGAACAGTCATACTGTGGTTTGCTGCCGTAGTTTCTGTTTTATTATTGCTTATACTTATGTGTTTGCATGAAAATGGTATTGTTTCAAATTTTATTTTTTCTGATAGGAGTTAGTTTTTTTATCTTCTCTTTTAGGTAACTCAGCAGTTGAAGGCTCGATTCTTACCAAGTCCAGTTGTTATTAAGAAACGTATTGAAGGACTTATTGAGAGAGAATATTTGGCACGAACACCTGAGGATCGCAAAGTATACACATATGTAGCATAAAATGCGTTCAGAAATTTGATTTATTCTTGGACTGTACTCTTCGCATGGACTGGGAAGTTCTTTTAAATCATTAAATATTAAGACGACCATCTCTTCTATTAAATTACAGTACATGTTCTAGACCATTCAGATCAAGCCTTTACTCCCTTTGAGAGTTTTCAACATCAGTTGATTGAGCTTCAGGCTTTACAACGTGTATCCCTGTAGAGATCATCTTTACAGTTCCTCGGGAAAATGTGAATGTGCCGCGTTTTGTTTTCAATACTGTATGAAAACAGGATAAATAAAACAAAAATTTAGAAAATACAGCTCATTAAAATAAAATTGTTGGATTTCATTTCCCCAGGTCTTCAGTGTTGACGTAAATGTGTTTCTGTAGTGTTGCTTAGCACTTTGCGCATTGTGTAAGTTGGGTAACAAAAATGGCAAAAGAAATGCAAAATTCCCAATGATCTTGCTCTGCTTTCAACATTTCTTTAGCTAGTCTTGTTTAATTTAAACTCTCTACGAAGACCCAAGCATACAATTTGAGCATGCTTTATTCTACCACTTGCACTTACTAATCTTATAGCCTTATGACCAGAAACCTTTGTTTTGGGCTCAGTACACACCCTGATTTGGTTTTTCCCTGTTGTAATTTGAGATTTCCCAAATTACGTCTTCTAATGATTAGATTTTGTTCTGAGTTATTTCTAGAGAAAGAAAATATTTTAGTATGTATAAATTGTACAATAATTTTTTGCTGTTGTACTCACTGCTAATAGTGGATTGTATGGGGTGGTGTTTTTATTTCATTTATTATAGACAAAAATAAATGAATTTAGTATACACATACCCACTAATTCAGCTATGTCAGAGCACAAAGTTGGCAGCTGGTTATATTTAATTCAGCCCTTTTGAAAAGCACATAAAAGTGTATACATTGTTTATAAATATCTTAAGTCTCCCCCCTCTTAAATATATATTTTGGCGAAGCTGTGGTGCATAATTAATTTTCTGTTTCAACATGCAATCTAAAGATGCAATAAATATGAATGAATACCTTGATAGTTTAAAAAAAAAACTTCAGTTCTTGCAGCTATGTTCTGGAAAGTGGTTAAGCAATATTTTTCAAACCTGATGATTCTTGGGTATATAGCTGTTGTCCTCCAAAGAGTCATCAGTTCACATTTTCAAAAGTGTGCTTTAAATGCTGAAGACTCATGCCAGTCATCTTGTGCTTCCAACTTCCACCGATATTTTTTACTTGATTGATCTGCCAAGGAGTATAGTTTGCTTTATTTTAACTTCAGAGTATTTTTATCTTCAATTTTATTTAATTTTGTTTTGTTTTGTTTTCATAAGACAATATTTCAGATATAAGTCGGACAAACCACTATAGATTTCTGTTGGATAGAAAAATGAAATGTTACTTATAAGTTCAGATAACCAACCCATCGTTGACTTATCAATACTGTCAATACATTTATTAGAATGTATATCTCAGAAGATGGTTTCTGTTTCAATTTATGGTCAAGTTACAATTGCATTCTAAAATGGATTAAAAACTCCACATAAATATTTTTTCCCATGCGTCTTGGGTTATAATTTTTCTTTTAGACTTGCATATATGCTTTTATTGCATTTAATTTGGTCTCTATTGATACTGTAGGATTACAAGCCTTATGTTCTTAATTTCTACTTTTTCCACTTTTACATGACAGAGTTAAGATGCCAGTGAAAAATATCATGAACGTTATTCTCAGGACACTTTTACCATACTTAAGTGGCAGTAAGTCTGCTGTAACATGGAAAGCTGAAAGGTTTTGCTTTCCGGTTGTCACATAACTAATTCGCTGTATGGTAAGATGTTTTTCCACAGGAAGGTATTGGTATTTCAGGTTTGGGAATTTTTTACTGTTCTTGGTTCCAATTAAATGATCTACAACACCTTAGAAATAGGACAGCTCAAATCGTCAAGTTAATAAATATAAAAAATGTAAAAAAAACTTTAGTTATTTGAAATCAAATGAGACATTTAAGCAAAAATTTAGGGCTTGTGTAAGCCATTAACAATCAGTCAAGTTTATCTCAAGTGTGGCTGTACAAATCAGAGGTAGAGTTAGAGGCCATACTAGTTAGTTTTGGAGCACAGGTTTGATAATTAGGCTTCAGAATGCAGATATATTCAAGCATGTTTCTGAATTGCAGTAGAGTTGAATGGTTGGAGAACGCTGCTGATGCTGCATTGAAAAAACAAAATTAGGTCACCTAAAATACATGCTTTGACTCATAAGTATTAGCTCATAAAGCTACATAACAAGATATATTCGCCATTGGTTTCTTTTCAGCCAAGAGGTCATTGACGCTGTTTTTCTGTTTTGAATGTTTTGATTTGAAAGAATAATGCATCCTAACCATTCATTCAATCCTGTTGGTGTGAATAAATCTTGATGAATACTTGAAGAATTCTAGGGGAATGGGTACATAGTTTTCCAACTTCAAAAATGATGTGATCTCTGTTCAATAACTGTTAAATTGTAATCTCTACTATCACTTTCAAATTCAGGACAGTGTTTATTTTGAATTGTTAATAGTTATTTAAAGATTGAAAGTTTATTGAAATTAGGAAATACACAGCCTCACAAAATAAAAAGTGGTTGTGATTGCAAGGATTCTTCATGTCAGTGAATTTTAAAAGGGAATGGGGAAAAGGATGCACACCTCCCTAAAGTATATCCCAGAGTCACCTAGCTAGTCTGCACACATAAGACTGTACCACTCCCCCCTAAGATGCTAATACACCTCCTCTGTAAGAATCCCTAGCACAGCCAAGTGCTGTTGATGTTCTTCTGTTCATGCAGTGTGTTAGGTGCCACAGGAGGCTTCCGTGAGAACCACTGATGTTAATACTATGCCTACCTCTTTAGGAAACTAGTACTTTAATATCGTCTTGTGCTTCTAAATAGTTCCTCTGTTTGGAGAATAATACATTAAATCCAGATAGTGCTGTTTTTGTTTACAGTTTTTAAATATTCACTTTGAATACCTGACTAATTTCACAGGAATTTATCTCTGCCTGTCTAATGTAACTTAAGACTCGATTTTTATAGCTACGTTTTTCATAAATGATATGCAAATTATTAGGCTACCTCAGTCATGGAACGAGAGCTGTTACATATCAGTTGCACATCATGTACTCTATTATTGATGTGGTACATAGTCAATAAGTATTTATTGCATTCTACTCAAATGAATGCTATTTTAGGTTAGCAAAATGATAAATTGGTTTTAGTCCCCAAAGCAGAAATAATTAGAAATGTCCGGTAGTAACATCTTGGTGCTTACCACATGCCAGGCACTATTCTTGGTGCCTTACATGTACTCATTTAGTTGTCACATTGCCTCTGAGACAGCCATTGTTAGGCCAGTGTTGCCCAAGGTTCCTGCTAGGAAATGGCACTGCCAGGAGTTAAACCTAGGTTTGACCCTAGGTTCAGGCTCCTGAGTCTGTAGTCCATGTTGCAAATTGACATCATTTTCCATCTTAAAAATTAATTGTTGGGCCAGCCCAGTAGTCTAGTGGGTTAGGGAACTGGATCTCATATGGCCAACAGTGGCTCATGTCCCAACGGCTTAAAAAATACCAGGTTGCATGTGTGCGTGCACAAAATCTCAGCAGGATAGAGAAGGGATTGAAGCATGATAGTGTTCCCATCCCAGTCACCTTCATAAGCACAGAGCCTGGCTTTTTTTTTTTTTTTAATTATTTATTTTATTTATCATTATAGTTTTCAATTTGACCAGAGCGACAGAGAGAGAGAGAGAAAGGCACCAGGTTCAGGACTTGAACCGTGGTCAGCCATGTGGGAATCCAGCAACCCTAACCACCATGCCACCTGCCAACCCCCCTTTTTTTTTTTTTTGAGAGAGGTTTTCGCCATAGGGTGCGTGCGCTTGCCAGACAGACAGACAGACAGATAGAAAGCTAGGGCGCGTGCGCTTGCCAGACAGACAGACAGACAGACAGAAAGCGAGAAATCACCCCCCGGGGGGATGGCCACGCCGCAATCCCTTCTCCTCCATTCTCCTCTCGGGATCTTCGGCACGCATGCACACGCGCCTGGCCTAAGTTTTAAGCCACCGGGTCTTGGACGCGAACCGCGGTCCACTACGTGGGAGTCCAGCGACATAGCCATTACGTTAACTGCTGGTCCCAGAGTCTGGCACTTTTAAAAATCATCATTTTATACCTCATTCACTTGAGTTAAAGTTAGAACATGATATGGTAAATTGCAGATAGTACATGACACTATAGAGGATTTTGCATACTTTTGTTGACTTACTATTTGCTCAAAGAAGCAGTAAAGGTGAAGGCTGCTATTGTTACATGTGTCTCTTGAAAAGACATAGCTAAGTGGGTAACATGGGTGGATGTAACATGTTAAAATTGAAATCTATATAATCAGAAGATGTTTTCCTTGTTGCATGCTCTTTGCCTATACCAAGTCAATTATTTAGCCAGAAGGAAGAGGAGTCAAGAATGACAGTGCATTAAACAATACTGAGATTGGTTATGAAACTAGGAGAACATTAGCAGCTAGGACATCGTAAAACCCCACTTCATAATTTTAGAAATGTCAAATTGGTAAATATCTCATTAATTTGGTCCTTAATGTTAGGGTCTAATAGAGTTTGACCATGCCACTTAAGTAAGCCTTGAAATCATACATGATCTCAAAGTAAACCTGTTTGTTTTTTAGTTAATAAAATCATCAAATTTCAGCATTCCAATACAGAGTTCAAATAATATGTGAAACTTTACTGCATCTAAGTATTCTTGCACTGTGGCTCAATGGAAATTGAGTCTCAAGATAGTTGCTGCAGTTGTGATTCTTGAATAAAGGCCTCAGCACAATGTCTGGTATGTGGTGGGTGTAGGCACTTGGTAAATCTCAAATGAATGTACTTAATGATCACTAAGTGTCTTGAAAGTCTCGGAAGGATTGAACTTCATAAATTAAAATATATTACATTATTGGGAGTATGACAATATTCATGGTACTATAAGATGATATTTTTTACTTATAAAGGGAGTTATTTGACCCTTGATTTTCAACTAGGTAAAGTATAGAAAATGCAGACCAGCTGCTGCGTTATTCCAGAGAGCTTTGCATGCCGATTTTAAAGCCCTCCTGGTGTACTGTCACTGCGGCGAGCTTCCTAACCAGTATTAGCTCATTGGATCCTCTCAAGATCCGAGGGAAAAACTTAGGCTTATTAAAATAAAAATGCAATGTAAGATCCCACTAATACTGGGATGCAGGAATTTGGGCCCAAGTTTCTGATTCCAAAACATTCTTGTAATACTACCTTAGTAATGCTTGTTTTGGCAAACTGGACAGAAACTTATAAATTGAATTTGGATCTGAAGGTAGATTTTCTTGGCACATATTTTAGTGGAAGTTTGTGTGGGTTTATTGGAAAATGTTGGAGAATTTGATAATTGTAAAACTTTCATAGATACTGCAAAGGTGAAAATGGCTAATACTAGCTATTCATACTGGTGTATGAAGTACATGCAGAATGTTCTGTTTAATACATTTATGGAACTGATGTCAGTTACTAGTACCAGTAGAAGTAATCTTGTTTTTGTTACCCTCTGTATTTAATAAATAACCACTAAGCCAAACTTTTTTTTGAGAGGGATTTTTGCTATAGGGCACATGCTATCCCCACAAAGAGACAGACAAAGAGTCAGAAAGCAAGAAATCTCCCCTCGGGGGGATAACCACGCTGTAATTCCTTCTCTGTTCTCCTCTCAGATGTTGGGCACGTGCACACACACCCTGTGTGAGTTTTAAGCCGCTGGGTCCGGAACTCAAACCACAGTTGATTACGTGGGAGTCCAGCAACATAACCATTTCACTATCTGCTGGTCCCTAGATAAAATTTTTAGTCGAGTGTGGAAAAAAGGACAAAACATTTTATTTCAGTGCAACGTTAACAGTAAGCAGTCAGTGTATGTGAATGAGAATAAGAGAGTCAAAAACCTATTTAAGCTACATCTAGATAAAGAAGGGGTGATGAGGGTACCATTCAAAGTAAGTCTATGTATGCTTTGTTCACTTTTTTTTTTTTTTTTTTTTAAGCTATAGGGCGTGTGTGCTCACCAGAAAGAGACAGAAAGTGAGAAATTACCCCCCAGGTGGTATGGCCGTGCCACACTCCCTTAGCCTCCATTTTCCTCTCGGGATCTTGGGCACACACACACACGCGCGCGCGCGCGCCCAACATGAGTTTAAGCCACTGGGTCCGGCACTCGAACCATGGTCAACTACATGGGAGTTCAGCGACCTAGCCATTATGCTAACTGCTGGTCCCTTTGTTCACATTTTTAAAAATCTACCTCTGTAACTGCCTGCAAAACCCTTTTGGAATGCCCCTAATAAGAACACCTTTATAATTTTTTCCCCAAAATTAGTGTTAAGCAAGTTTGTAATAATCCACTCGTTTTGCTCAAGGCAAGAAATAGAGATTTGTTATCACTAAGGTTATACAAGAGCAGTACAAACTGAAAAGCAATTCCAGGAGGTCAGTGACAAACTAATTTCACTAATTAGATGAGAACATTTGATACGTGCAAGTTACAGTATTAAAGCTTACATGCACATATGCATATTATGCGTCAGCTGGTTAAGATGTTAAGTCAGAGTGGGCCAGCTAATGGCAAGCTACTTATGGGTCACAGATGAGTATTAAAGCCAACCAATTGTCACTAGTTGGCCCTAATGAAGGGGATGGGAATCCATAATAGTGTCTTCATAGCTGAAGGACAACCTGTAGTGGGAAAAAAACTAATCAGGCATTCCCACTGGGAGAAATCGAATCTAGAAACTAAGTGTTCAAAGCTCAGTGACCTCTACCCAATTAGTATGAGTTTATATAGATAGCAACACTAAGAATGATTCTAACCAAAAACACCTAATGAGCAGATTTAGATGTTTCTCCCTTGTAAAAGCCATTGGTTGTGATTTACTGAGGTCTGGGTGATAAAAATTGAGACATTTGTGTTGCAAACTTAATAAAACCATAAACAAGAATAAACCACAGTCTTGGCTATTATCAATGTAGTCCAGATGGTTCAAAGTGATTCTAGTGAGAGTTAGTCTTTGGTTTGATGATCATGAGGTGACTCCCTTAACATGATACTCCCAACTGCCTGGTCCCCAAATGCACTTTGGGAGTATCTTTCAGTAATGAGCTTTTATAGAATGATCCGTATTCTCTTGGACCAGTAATTCAGCCAAATGTGTGGTTTTTTTTTTTAAATTTATTTATTTGTATTCATTCACTGTACATCAATACAGCATACAAAATGAGATTTTCCATCCCAAGTACACTATATATTGTCTCAATCAAGCACATCAACAAACATGTTATTGTCAGCAGATGATCTTCCATTTCTTGTTTTCTGTATGTTTAGCTTTTTCCCCCCCATCCTTGATTCCCTATCTCTTACCCTCTGCCATCTCCCATTCTCCTCCCACACTGTCTCTAGTATCTATGTTTGCTTTCTATACTGTTTTCCCCCCACATTTTATTGAATCACCAAAGACCCTAATCAATCCAAATACCCTCATAGCAAACACAGGTGACATACACATTTCCATGAACACAAGTCAAACTTTATGCATCCTATAAAGTAGCACCTAGCTGGGGCTACATATCCTACTGCAGTCATTGAGTAGATATATATTTTTTTTCCTGAAACTTTTTTTTTTTGTAACTCAATTTACATCCCTTCCCTAAGCATCATCACAGCACACAAAATGCGATCTCCCATCCAGTACACACTGCATAGTGACACAATCATGCACATTACAAAAAATTTTCCATTTCTAGTTCCTAGAAATATTTCCACCCCTCTTTCTGACCCTCTGTCCCTTCCCACCCTCCTCTCACACCACCTCCAGTGTCCACAGTTGTCCTTCATTCCCTTCCCACCCACGTTGCATTGATCACACAATTTCCTGCATAATCTAACTACCTTCAATGGTGAGTTCACTCATGACTACTAAGAAAACCAGTTTTAACTGAAATCAAAGAAATGCCAAGGAACTTTGCTTAAAGCCAGGAAACAGGTTAGTATTTTGTTCAAATGGTAGGTGCATGAACCTATCAGTCTCATGTACTTTTATCTTCTGTTCTGGTTCAGTTTTCCTGATTAAATTCTGGTATATAATATTCAACTCCAGACTTGTCCCTATGATTAAGTTGGCCACTTTCTTAGTTTTGGGACTCTTATTTCCATGTGTCTGTGTTTAGTTTTCCTGATACAGCACAACCTTGAGAACTTCTTGGAGATCTGGTCTGGTGCTGGTAAATTCTTTCAGGTTTTGTTTATCTGAGAATGTTCTTGTCTTTTCTTCCCACCTGAAAGATAATCTTGCCGGGTACAGTATTCTTGGCTGAAATTGCTTCTCTCGTAACACTTTGAATATATTTCCCATTCTCTCCTTGCATTGTTTCCGATGAGAGATCTGCTGTTAGCCTGATGGGATGTCCTTTGTAGGTGACTTGATGTTTTTCTCTTGCCAATCTTAGTATCTTGTCTTTGTCTACGGTTTTGGTCAACCTGGCTATAATGTGTCTTGGAGAAGATCTTCTTGGGTTGATTCTATTTGGGGTCCTTTGTATTTCCTGGGACTGGATCTTCGAATGCCTCTCTAGGTTTGGAAAGTTTTCTTGCAGGATTTCATGGAATAGATTATCAATGCCCTTATGGGTCTCTTCACCTTCTGGAATGCCAATTATCCAGATATTTGGACGTTTGATGGTATCCAGTACTTCTCGCATATCATTCTCAAATTTTGGGGCCATTTTCTCAGTCTTCATGGTGGATTTTTCTAGGCCAGCCATTTTCTCTTCTACCTCTGAGATTCTATTTTCTGAATGATCTAGTCTGCTTTTAATACTTTCAAGGGAGATTTTGACTTCTTGTATTATAGACTTCATTTCTAGCAGTTCCATTTGAGTCTTTTGTAAAGTGTGTAATTCCTCTTTTAGATCTTGCAAGAATTTCCTCATCTCCTGGAACTCGTCAACTTCTTTCTCCTTTCTCTTTAGCAGTTCATTATCTCTCTTCTCTTCCATCTCTGTTAGCTTTGACATTATGAATGCTCTAAATTCCTTATCAGATATTTCCATGATTCTCACTGAACTGCTTGTGGATGAAGAAGAGTTACTCTTTTCCCTTGGAGGAGAGGTATTTTCTCGTTTTCCCATATTTCTCGTGATCCGGCAGTGATTTCTTGTCATCTGACGGATGATGCGTTTCTTTCAAATTCTTGAAGTTCAGTCTAAATGTTCAGGAGCAAGCAGACAGAGGTGATCTAGAATCTCTTTGCCGTTCTGTTGTGATCGCTGGTGGAGCAGATTCAGTAGATAATGGGGAATATTTTAACCCTGTTAGTATTTGGATGTTTAGCTACAGTGCTCTTAGATCTGTCTAAGAACACATTGAATGGATGGATATTGGAGGGTGGAGAGACAAGAAAAAGGCAAATGAAAAAGGGAGAGAGAAACAACAACAAAAAAAGAAAAAAAGACAAAAAAATTTTTTTAAATGGTACTGTTCTTTTTTTTAAAAAAATCACAAAATAGAAAACCGCATGGCGGTTTAGTTCACTGGCACCATGTGGAACCTTCTGAAGGCCCGGCTTCTTCTGCCTGGTGGGAGGACCAGAGCGATAATTAACAAGATAAGAGGTGGAGCCAAGAGCCAGAGAAAAACTGTGCCTTTTAAAAAAAGTGTAAAAAGGAAAAATTACAAAAAAAAGGAAGACAGAAGCAGGGAGAGACAGGAACTGAGACACAGAAGGAGAGAAGGCTGGGGTGCGGGGGGGCTCCCTACCGCTAGCTCGTTTGTTGGAGGCTGAATTATCAGTAGCAAATCTTCATTCCCTGAAAACTCTAGTTCGCTGGCGCCATGTGGAACCTTCTGAAGGCCCGGCTTCTTCTCCAAATATGTGTTTTTAAAACTTAGTTCTTATTCTTGAAAATAAAAATGAGATTTTTAAAAATTCCTTTATCACATTAATGCGTAGGTTAAGTAAGTTCTAAGTCTGAGAAAATCTACAGACTCTTAGACAAAACAAAAGTTGCTAAAGCAAGGTGGGCCCTCCTTTCTGCCTGTACTTTAGCCCCTAAAGATGCACCTTTCCTTTGGAGATTTCTCTTTTAATATTGCAGTTGTCATGACTGCCATGTAATTGCTGCTTTGGCATGAGTGCAGATACATAACCTCTTAATGTTTACTGCTCTGTGTAGCTTTTCCTTCTCCATAGGTGTCAACTTGAATCCAATGGCAGATCTGGGTGACAAATGGCATTGTTACTCTTAGGGGAGATTTTTCCCTGTGAGGCCTCTTTTAGAAGATTGGAGTTTAAATTTACTAGAGGAGCAGCGGTGGGGGCATGCATTCACTGCTTCAGCTCTTATGATACCGTCAGTAAGTTCTCAATGGTGACTTCATTCTGAACTGTTAATGACAAAAGGGCTCATTTATGAGAGGAGGTTCCCCTAACTTCTATAAAGTTAATAGCCCCCCCATATGAACCCAACTGTCCTATATTAGTATGTCATGCTCTAATCATTGAGCCTGTTGCCTAGAAACTATAAACGATAAACTGAATAAGTAATGTGGCAGAATTGCTCTTCAGGAGCAACTAGGACTGAAACAAAAGCAAAGGAGAAAAGGGCTTGGTTTTGTGAGTCTCCTTGGATATGGCAAGACGATTCAGTGTTGGATTCTAACGTGCAGAGGAAATTGATGTTCAGACTACTGGTGTGTAACTGTGCGATTGGCCCTTGAACAATGCAATTCTGAACTGCATAGGCCCACTCACATGTAATTGTTTAAAAATAAGTACTGTAAATATATTATCTCTTCCTTAATGATTTCTTTAGTTACTTTATTGTAAGAATACAGTTTCTAATACATAGAACTTACAAAGTATGTGTTAACTGTTTATGTAATCAGAAAGGTTTTCCCTCAGCAGTAAGGCTATTAGTACAGTTTTGGGGGAGTCAAAAGTTATACATGGATTTTTGACTGTTGTGGGGGTCAGTGCCTCTGAACTCTACATTGTTCAAAGGTCAACTCTAATTTAAAATTGCCTCTCCATGTTGAATTCTAATTCTTTAAAAGAAGTTTCAGTCCAGACTTAGTAGGGAAAACTCCAAGAAGTAGTGGAGTTGGAAGGAGACCATGGAGGCAGGACGCTTGTACCAAATCCCACAGGATGTTCCAGTTCATCCCTGATTTACTCAAGGTGTGTACACACAAATGTACAAGACTTGTGTATTTTTTTTTTTTTTTTGGAGAGGTTTTTCGCTATAGGGCGCGTGCGCTCGCCAGACAGACAGAGAGAGACATAGAGACAGAAAGCGAGAAATCACCCCCCAGGGGGGATGGTCACGCCGCAATCCCTTCTCCTCCATTCTCCTCTCGGGATCTTGGGCACGCACGCACACGCGCCCGGCGTGAGTTGTAAGCCACCGGGTCCGAGACGCGAACCGCGGTCGACTACGTGGGAGTCCAGCGACATAGCCATTACACTAACTGCTGGTTCCCAAGACTTGTGTATTTTTGAAAGTAATTTACATTTTGAAAGTTACTCCCATTCATCCACAGGTGGGATGGGGGTATTGCTGCTAACTGAACATTCCCAAACTGTAGCTCAACTCACGTATCACATGTAATGGACTGATTTTTAAAAATGTGAATGTGGGACCAGCAGTTAGCGTAATGGCTATGTCTGTGAATTCCCATGTAGCTGACTGCAGTTCAAGTCCTGGATCCAGTGGCTTAAACTCACGCCAGGCACGTGTGTGTGTGTGCCCAGGATCCTGAGAGGAAAATGGAGGAGAAGGGATTGTGGTGTGGCCATCCCCCGTGGGGGGTGATTTCTCGCTTTCTATCTCTCTATCTCTGTCATTCTGGTGAGCTCACGCACCCTATAGCAAAAACCTCTCAAAAAACAGCAGTTAACGTAATGGCTATGTCCCTGGACTCCCACGTAGTCGACCGTGGTTCACGTCCTGGACCCGGTGGCTTAAAACTCACGCCGGGTGCGTGTGCGTGCGTGCCCAAGATCCCGAGAGGAAAATGGAGGAGAAGGGATTGCGGCGTGACCATCCCCCCTGGGGGGTGATTTCTCGCTTTCTTTCTCTCTCTCTCTCTGTCTGTCTGGCGAGAGCACGCACCCTATAGCGAAAACCTCTTTAAAAAAAATAAAAAAACTCTCAAAAAAATGTGAATGTAATGAAATATATTTAAACTGTACTAGTAATATTTTATTTTTCACAGAACTCATTCATTTTTGTCATATTTGTTGAGCACCTTCTTTGTGCCAGTTAAAGATTTAGGTACCAGAGACTCAGCAGTGAGCAAAATCAACAAAAAGCCTCACATGACAAGAGCACATTGGAGAGACTTAGCCAAATAGAATAATTTACATAACCTGGAGACTGCAGTACAGCTATGAGAAAAGTAATGAAGTGACACAAAGCATGCGCAGTGGGAGGTTGGAAGAGGGTTAAGTTATGGTTTTACATAGAATGATCAATGTAGGCCTCATTTAAGAGATGGTATTTTGAGCTAGGACTCAAAGGGGTAAGCAGATCATACCACTATCAAGGGAGGAATGTTCCAGCAGAGAAATAAGACAGTCAGAGCCCAGTCTGGAGTGTTCAGGCACACAGAGAGGGGAACGCCACTGGTGCAGAAGAGGAGAGGGAGATAGAAAAGTAGGAGATGCCAGAGAGAAACAGGTCACTCATGCAGAGCTTTGTGGCCATTGAGAAGACTATGGCCCTTTCACCAGAGTAAAATGAAGAACTATCACAGGGGGTCAAGCAGAGGAATAGCACAATATAACTCATTCTTTATTTTATTTATTTCAGAGATTTTTGCTATAGGGTGCTGGCACTCACTGGAGAGACAGAAAGCGAAAAATTACCCCTCCCCCCCACCCCAAGGGGATGGCCACTCTGCAATCCCTTCTCCATTCCCCTCTCAGGATTTTGGACACACACGCACACACACCCAATGTGAGTTTCAAGCCACCAGGTCTAGAATTCGAATTGTGGTTGACCAGTGGTGAAGGTCCATCACTTAAACCACTGTGCCACCTGTTGGCACCCAAACTTATTCTTTACAAAGATCCATCACTCCAGCTGGATGTCACATGTTATTACAACAATCCCAAGGTGAGAAACGATGACAGCATGTGGGCCAGGTTGGTGGAAGTAGCTGTGGTGAAAAGTGATCAGATTCCACATATATTTTGAAAGTAGATTCACTTATAGTAGATGGGTCTGAGAGAAAGTGATGTCACCATGACTTTTGATCTGAGAAACTGAAAAGATAGAGTTACCATTACCTAAAGGGGAGATGGTGAGTGGAATATTTTTGTTTCATTTTTTTCTTCTTTCTTAGGTTTGGGTCTTATTAATTTATTAATAGAGATTGTTTTCTAGAGAATCTTTGGATTCACAACGAAATCAATCATTTCAGTTTGAAAGAGAGGAGCTGAGGGACTAGCAGTTGGCGTAATGGCCATGTCGCTGGACTCCCATGTAGTCGGCCACAGTTTGAGTCCTGAACCCGGTGGCTTAAAACTTACACCGGGTGCATGTGCATGTGTGCCACCTGTGTCTTTCTGGCAAGTGCACACGCCCTTTAGCAAAAAAACTCTCAAAAAAAAAAAAGAAAGAAAGAAAGAAAGAAAAAAGAAAGAGAGGAGCTGAGAAGTTCAGTGTAGAGCCTTCTGTTTTTCAGCATCTAGTAGACAACTGTAGATGTTGAGTAAGCCGTTAGATACACATGCCTAGAACTGGCGGGAAGGATGTGGGCTAGAAGACAGTTGTAGGAGATGGGAATGTGTAGATAGTATTTAAAGCTGTGAGACCGGAGGAACTCACCAAGGGCATTGTGCTGGTTATCAGCCTATTGTCTCTTAGCTCAGAAGCAGTCTTCCTCTGTGCAAGTGGATCTGAGTCCTTTAAATATTTTCCCTTTGCCAGCTGATACCATGCTCTGCTTGGTCAGTAGAAGGCACTGATGAGACACTTCAGGAGAGTGGTTTTCTGTCTTGGCTGTTGGTGTTGGCCCATCAGCTTTCTGGAGAACATTTTTTCTTCTCCACTGTGCACTCAGATGCAGCAGCTTAGCTGGGAATTCTAAACTGTAGACCTGCACCCCTGTTAAGATTACTGCTCCTTCCCCTCAGCCTCCTCCCCACAAATGCTGAGAGTTCATAAACTGGCCACCTGACTTCTGTCCCTTGAAGCAGTCTGGAACCACCTAGGCCAAGTTCATTGGGTTCAGCAGAGCGAAACCTCTCAACTCTTGGTTCCAGCAGGATCTAGGCAACACTCCCAACCCTCTGTGTGCCTGAATCCTTCTGTTAATTCACTCACCAACCTCAGCTCACCTGCACCCTGGGGATATGCTTCCAATAGCCATCCCAACATGGACATCAAATGTCTAGGCTTTACTCTCACAGAAGCATGCCATCTCTGCTCACCTGCCTGTCAGCCTGGACTCACCTGCATTCCAAAGCATTGTTCCTGTGACTATGGACCCACAATTATGCCTCCATCCACTGGCTGCAGCCATACCTTCTTCAGTGAGATCCAGACCCCCTTTCAAGTCTACTCTTCTTAGAGCACTCTGCCTCGGCCCTATGTACCCCATGGTTACTTATGGTTATTCTCCTGTATTAGCTTTGAAATTCTTTATTTTTAAAAAAACCTTTGCCAGAGGGTGCATGTGCTATCCAGAGAGAGAAAGAGAGAGAGTGCACACATGAGTGGGAAAGTGGGAAAGCATCTCCATGGGTAATGGTCACTGCAGCCCCTTCACCATCTCTTTTCCAGATTTTGGACATACACTCACATGTGTCCAGAACATTTTTCAAGTCCTTCATCTGGGATATGAACCACACAGTTGGCTTTAACTACCAGGCCACAAGCTGGTCCAAGGAATCATTGAAGTCATTAAAGTCATTTAAAAGAAGAAATTCCTAAGCCAGAAGGTGACATGATGGTTAAGGCACTGGATCCTACATGACCAACTCTGCAGCTCAAGTCCCAGACCCAGAGTCCTGAAAAACACACCAAGTGTGTGTGCATGCATGCCCTAAATCCCAAGAGGACACTAGGGAAGAGACTGTGGTGTGACACCCACCCCCAAAGGGGGAGTTAACAGCTCACTTTCTCTCTCTCCAGCAAGTGTACATGCCCTATGGCAAATATATATATATTGAAAAACACACCTCTCCAGGCAAGGAAAAAATGGGGAAATGTAGTCAAAGTGTTAGATGGAAAACAATTTCAACCAAGAATACTATACCTGGCAAGATTATTCTTCATTTGGGAAAAAAGATAAAAACATTCTCGGATAAACAAAACCAGAAAGAATTGACCTACTCCAGACCAGCTTTTCAAGAGAGTGCTATACCAGGAAAACTAAAAAGTCGGATGGATATAAGAGAAAAAAACAACCAAGAAAATGACTCACTTAATGATAGGAACAGGTTCAGTAATATTGATAATAACATTGAACGTTGGTGGATTAAATTCTCCAATCAAGAGTGGATAAAAAAAAAAAAAAAAAACCAGAAACTCTCTATCTGTTGCCTACAAGAAACACACCTTATGGATAAAGACATACACACATAGACTAAAAGTTAAGGGCTGGAAAAAAGATATTCTATGCAAATAGAAATCAAAAAAGGCTGGAACTGTGATACTGATTTCAGACAAAATAGTCTTTAAGACAAAGACTGTAAGAAGAGACGAAGGGCATAATATAGTAGTAAATGGGTTAATTCATCAGAAAGACATAATGCTCATAAATACCTATGCACCAACTCAGGAATACCTAAATACATGAAGGAGGGACTGCTGGAGCTAAAAGGAGGGGTAGGTTGCAACACTATAATTGTTAGGGATCTCAATACCCCATTATCTCCTTTAGACAGATCTTCTAGACAAAAAAATAAGCAGAGAGATATAGGACCTAAATGATACTATAAATCAAGTGGGCTTGACAGACATCTATAGAATTTTTCACCCTAAGACCACAAAATATACATTTTTCTCACCCTGACATGGAACCTTTCAAAGATTGACCATAGGATAGGACACAAATCAAGCCTTTACATATTCAAGGGCATAGAGACTATACCAGCATCTTCTCTGACTATGATGGAATTAAACTCGATAATCATTTCAAGAAACATCCTCAAAAATACACAAACACATGAAACTAAACAACCTCTTCTGAATGACAACTATAGAAGAAATTAAGTCTGAAATAAAAAAATTTATGGAAGCAAATGATTATGAGTACACAAGTGTCCATAATCTATGGAACACCAAAAAAGCAGTCATAAGAGAGAAATCCATAGAAATTAGTGTCTGTAAGAAAAAGATGGGAAGGTGGCAAATAGACAACCTGACATCATGCCTAAGAGAATTGGGAAAATAACAACAACAAAAAAGAAAGAAGAAAGAAAGAAAGAAAGAAAGAAAGAAAGAAAGAAAGAAAGAAAGAAAGAAAGAAAGAGAGAGAGAAAGAAAGAAAAGAGAAAGAAAGAAAGAAAGAAAGAAAGAAAGAAAGAAAGAAAGAAAGAAAGAAAGAAAGAGAGAGAAATGCCAGGCAAAAAGAAATAATAAAGATTCAAAAAAAAAAAAAAGAAATAAATGAAATAGAAAATAAACTATACAGAAAATAAATAAAAGCAAAAGCTGGTTCTTTGAAAAGATTAACAAGATCGACACACCATTAACTAGACTGGTAAAGAAAAAGAAAGAAACCAGATAAATCAAACAGGTAATGAAACAGGCAACATTGTAATGGACACAATAGAAATAGAAAACATCATCAGAGGATACGACTAACAACTCTATGGACTATATGCCAACAAACAAGAGAACATGGAGGAGATGGACAAATTTCTGGGTACGTATTATCTACCAAGGTTGAGTCAAGAGGAGACAGCCATGAGATTGAATCAGTACTAAATAACCTCCTGACAAAGAAAAAACCCAGGTCCTGAGGCTTCACTTCTGAATTCTACAAAACTTTTAAGGAAGAGTTAACCCCCATTCTACTCAAATTATTTCTAAAGATCCAAAAGGAAGGAAACTTCCCAAATTTATTTTATGAAGCCTCCATCATCCTCATTCTGAAACAGATTTAGACATGACAAAAACGGAAAACTACAGAGCAATATTGCTGATGAATATAGATGCAAAAATTCTCAAGATACTTGTAAATCATATCCAACAATATATAACAAAGCTTATTCATCACGACCAGGTAGGCTTTATCCCAGGGACATAAGGGTGGTTCAACTTATGTGAGACCGTGAATATAATACACCATATTAACAGAAAGATGGGACCAGCAGTGGCGTAATGGCTATGTCACTGGACTACCATGAAGTTGACCATGGTTCGAGTCCTAGATCCAGTGGCTTAATCTCATGCTGGGCTCGGATGTGTGTGTGCCCAAGATCCCGAAAGGAGAATGGAGGAGAGGGGATTGTGGCATGGCCATCCCCCCTGGGCGTGATTTCTCGCTTTCTGTCTCTCTTTCTCTTTCTGGCGAGTGCACACACCCTATAGCAAAAACCTCTGGAAAAAAAAAAAAAAAAAAAAAAAAAAAAACCAGAAAGATAAAAACCATATGATCATTTCAATTGATGCAGAGAAAGCATTTGATAAAATACAACATCCCTTCATGATTAAGCCTCTCAGTATGATTGGTATAGAAAGGTCATTTCTCAACACAATGAAACCCTTATATGAAAAACCTATAGCTAACATTATACTGAATGATGAAAAGCTGAAAGCTTTTCCACTAAAAACTGGTACTAGACAAGACTACCCACTTTCTCCACTTCTTTTCAATATAGTGCTGTAAGTCTTAGCCAATGCAGTCAGAAAAGAGAGTAATATAAAAGGTATTCGAATAGACAAAGAAGAGTTGAAAATACCTTTATTTGCAAATGACATGATGGTATACTTAGAAGACCCAAAGGTTCACGTGAAAAAACTTCTCAAAATAATAAATGCAAATAGTAAAGTAGCAGGATACAAAATCAACATCCAAAAATCTATAGCATTTTTATATACAAACAAAATGTTGAGCAAAGTAGAGCTGAAGAAAAATAATTCCTTTTACTATAGCAACAAAATGTATAAGATACCTAGGAATAAACCTAAGGAAGTCAAAGACCTTTACAAAGAAAACTATGACAATCTTTTTTTTTTTTTTTTTTTTTTTTCTTTTTTTTTTTTTTTTTTTTTTTTTTTTTGCTATAGGTCACATGCACTGACCAGAAAGACAGAGAGAGATAGATAGAAGGTGAGAAATCACTCCCCAGGGGGCACAGCCACGCCACAATCCCTTCTCCTCCATTCTCCTCTTGGGATCTTGGGCACACATGCACATGCGCCCGATGTGAGTTTAAGCCACTGGGTCTAGGACTTGAACCACGGTCGACTATGTGGGAGTCCAGCGATGTAGCCATTACACCAACTGCTGGTCCCAAGATAATCTTAAAAAAGATATTGAAAATGATACACAAAAAAAGTGAAAGACAGCCATGTTCCTGGATTGGAAGGAATTAATATAATCGAAATGGCAATTGTACCCAAATTAATCTTACATATTTAATGCAATTCCAATGAAAATACCAGAGACATTTTTCACAGATCTAGAAAAGACAATCATAGACTTTGTCTGTAATCATAATAGACCTCATGCTGCCAAAGCAATCCTATGCAAGAAGAGTGGAGTGGGTGTCAAAATCACTGTCTCACCCCAAAATACACTGTAAAACTGCAATAATCAAAATAGCATGGTACTGGCACAAAAACAGACAGGTTGGCCAATGGAATAAAATAGAGACCACAGAAATAAATCCCAAAGTTCACAGCCAATGGATTTTTGACAAAGAATGCTAGTCAATACAGTGGAAAAAGGAAAACCTCTTTAGCAAATGGTACTGGAAAAACTGGGTATCCACCTGCAGAAAGATGAAACTAAATTCCCATCTTCTACCATTGACAAAAGTCAACTCAAAATGGATTAAAGATCTCAACCTAAGACCTCAAACTATAAAACTATTGGTGGAGAACACTGGGGAAACTCTGGGAGACATTGGGGTAGGCAAGGACTTAAGAAAGACTCCCAAAGCATGGGCAATAATCCCTAAAGTAGACAAGTGGGACCATGTCAGATTAAGAAGTTTCTGCATCAAAGGACACAGTAATTAGTGTGAATTGACAACCCTTGGAATCGGAGAATAGTTTTGTAAAGTATGCCTCAGATAAGGGACTGATAGCCAGAATACACAGGGCACTTAAGTGGCTTACCCAGAAAAAAAAAAGTGATTAACACAATTAAAAGATGAGAAAATGAGCTGAACAAAAATCTCTCTAAGGAAGACATATGAACAGCCAAAAAGCATATGAGGAAATGCTCAACATCCCTCATCATAAGTGAGATGCAGATAAAAACCACAATGAGATACCACCTAACCCCTGTCAGAATGGCAAAGATTAAAAATACAAAAAGTGATAAGTGTTTGTGGGGTTGTGGTGAAAGGGGAACTCTCCCACACTGTTGGTAGAAATATAAATTTGTCCAGCCACTGTGGAAAATAATATGGAGGTTCCTCAAAGATCTATAAAAAGAACTACCATTTGATCCAGCAATCCCACTTTTGGGTATCTGCCAAAAGGACAGGAGAACGCTCAGTCAGAAGAGCACTTGCACATCAATGTTTATTGCAGCATTATTCAAATTGTTAAGACATGGAACCAACCCAAATGTCCACAAACAGATAAATGGATCGATAAAGTGTGGCACATATACTCCATGAAATACTATTCAGATATAAAGAACAACAAGACCCTAGCATTTGATAGAAAGTGGTCAAATATGGAAGATTTATTGCTGAGTGAAGCAAGTCAGGCTATGAAAGAAAGATATTGCATGTATCCAGGTAATATATACTGAGTATACACACTCTATGGTACAGACTGAAATATTGGAGGGCATAAAGGCAGTGAAAATAGTTATGTTCACTGTAGTCAGTGTGGAACAAGGGGGGGAAGGGAAGAGTATATAGAAGGATAGCACGAGAACGAATAGAGAAGTATGACATTTGTGGAACACAGAAATGGCTTATTACCTATTGATGATAACATGGATAGTATTCTCAGCTGGACCAGTCTGAGAAGTATTTCATGTTAGGTAAATTCTCTTTGCAAGTCAAATGATATATAATCATCAAATGTTTAAAAAGTTAATGAGAATAAAAATAATCATAATCTTTAAAAAATGAAAAGCTGTTTGATGATGATGAAGATAGTAATGTCTCTGTCTTGACTGATATGCATGGTAATCATGCTGGAAAAAGAAATGTTATACACTGTAAAGGTATATGTGATTAAATGTAATATTTTTTTAAAAAAGGGGGAAAAAAAAGAAACAAGGCATATGTGAATGTGTCTAAGATCCCAACAGGACGAGAAAGTGAACGAGAAATGGCATTGTGACCAGTGGAGGATAGTTTCTCTTCCTCTTTCTCTTTGTTTATTTTGGTAAGTTCATGCACCCTCTGGCAATTAAAAAAGCAATTAGTAGGCATGAAAGGAAGTAGAATATGACCCCAAATCAGCAGCAAAATAAAAGAAAAAGAGTGCATAAATAATGGATAATGACCGATATTGAAACAGCTATTATAAATATGTTCCACATGTTCAAAAAAGAGAGAAAGCAAGATTATAATGAGGCATAAATACAGGATGTAAAAAAGACCCATGTGGAAGATCAAAACATGAAAAATACATCTGAAATGAAAATATACTAAATGAGATTAGAGCAGATTAAACATCATAGAAGAAAAGATTGCTCAATTTAAAGACATAGCAGTAGATGGAACTGGCAGATGGTGTGGTGATGAACAGCCTGGACTTCCACATAGCCAACCACAGTTGGCGCTCCAGACCTGGTGGCTTGCTTTCTCTTTATCTCTCTTTCTCTGTTTTTCTCTATTGAGTTGAAGAAGAAGAAATAAAATTAAATGAATAATCCTTAGAAAAATATTTTTAAAAAAGACATAGCAGTAGAAACTATCCAAAGGGAAGTACATATTTCTTTTTTTCTTTTAGACACGTGAGAGAGAGAAAGAGAGAGAGAGAGAGAAATCACCCCGCCCTCCCCCGAATAGATGACCATGCAGCAATCCCTTCTCCATTCTCCTGGGATTTGGGGCACACATGCATACCCACATGCCTGGGATGGTTCTCAGGCTGTCGGGTCTGGGTCTTGAACCATGGTAAATTGTGTGGGAGTCCAGCACTTTAAACTCTACACTACCTGCTGGCCCCAACACAGACATAATTTCTTAAAAATAAGGGACCAGCAGATGGTGTAATGGTTACATTGCTGGACTCTCAAGTACTTGACCACAGTTCAATTCCAGGATCTGGCTGCTTATACTCACGCCTGTCGTGTGTGCGTGCATGCTCAAAATCCCAAAAGGAGAATGGAGGAGCAGGGATTATGGTGTGGCCATCTCCCCTGAGGAGGTGGGGGGGTGATTACTCGCTTTCTGTCTCTGTCTGTCTCTCTGGCAGTGCATATACCCTATAGCAAAAATCTCTCTCTCTTAAAAAAAGAAAAAAAAAAGAGCAGGACATCAGTGACATGTGAGATAACGTTAATAGAGCTAGTGAGTAATTGGAATCGCGAGAGGAGAAGAAGGTGGGAGGGAACAGAAATAAAAGTTTTAAGACAATTTTTCAAAATTTTATGATGATTATGAATCATGTATTGGAAAAGTGCATCCCATGTACCAAATCTGGCCTGATGCTGTATGATTTTCTTTCCTTTTTAAAATGAAGTTTTATTGAAACATAGCTATGCTCAAGTATGTATTCCTATGTCTGCTTTTGAGGAGTTGTAAACAGAAACTGTATGGTTTGAAAAGCTCGGGTGTGGCATCTTCAACCTGTCTCATTCCCCACAGCTTCTGCTTCTGCACTTCGTCTCTGACTCTGACTCTGCTATGTCCCTCTTGCAAGAACTCTGTGATTACATCAACTCACCTGGATAGCCCAGGATCATCTCTCAAAATTTCTGATCTAATCGCATCTGCTAAGTCCCTTTTGGCATATAAAGCTCCAAGGGTTACAATAGAAACATCTTGGGGGTCTATTATTCAGACTATCACACCATTACTATAAGTAAATTAATTATTTTTATTTTCTGCAAAACGAAAGTTATAATTAGTTTAATAAGTCATAGGACAAGGTTTGTTTATTTGTTTTAAGAGAGATTTTTGCTATAGGGTACATGTGCTCGCTGGAGAGACAGAGAGAGAGACAGAAAGCAAGAAGTCACCCCCAAGAGGGGATAGCCATGCCACAATCCCTTCTCCTCCATTCTCCTCTCAGGATTTTGGGTGCACACGCACACTCACAATCCTGGCACGAGTGTCCAGTCACTACATCTGGGACTTGAACCATGGTCAATCATGTGGTAGTCCAGTGACATAACTATTACTACATCTTCTGGTCCCTATTTATTTATTTTTTTGGAGAGATTTTTGCTATATGGCATGTGTAGTCACTGGAGAGACAGAGAGAGAGAAAGTGAGAAATCATCCCCACCCCTGCGCAGGGGGAATGTCCACACTACAATCCCTTCTCCTCCATTCTCCTCTCAGGATTTTGGGCACACCACACACATACACCTGGCGTGAGTTTCAAGCCGCTGGGTCCAGGACTCAAAATGTGGTCAGGCATTTGGGAGTCCAGAGCCTCAACCGCTATGCCACCTGCTGGCCCCAAATATTTATTTTCTTTAGAGGTAGAAGCCTGAAGAGTTTAATAAGTTTCACACGGTAATGTGATGACAGTTGATTAGAGTAGAATCAAGAAACGGAGATCAGAGATGATGTAGATCCCTACCCCTTCTCCCTCATAGTGACCAGTTTCTTTTCTTCTGTTACTTTACAACATAGAAAATGATGTCCAAATTATTAAAAGGCCACCCTTTTATATGAATGTACAATTCATCGGAAGAAGACTGTGTAACAGTATCTTGCTGGTCGAAAACTCGTGTAAAGTTAAGGTCAAACCGTATAATTTATGTCTTGATTCTTTTCATGCTGATGGTAATATGTTTAACAATTTATCATACCTGGGTTTGAAATATCAAAAGTAATTTGAAGAATTGGCACAAAATTGGGTTGATTTAGTTAGTAGCTTTCATGAATCTGTTATGTGCACAGAACTGAGCCAACTGCCTTAAAGAATACACTGTCCTAATGGAGAGGCAAGACGAATCATGTGGATACATAGCAGCATGGAAGTGGGAGAGAGCCAATAAGTTCACAGACTTTGGACTGTTCTTTGCTCCTTTGGTATTTCATTTTAACCTGGTTTCACTTGAGAAAATTTGAGGACCAGGGAGCAGTGCATAGGAAGATACAGTTTTTGTGTTGTTAATTATTGTGTTTTTTGTTGTTGTTGTTTTGTTTGTTTTTGGTTTTCTTTGCTATAGGGTGTGTGTGCTTGCCAGAAAGACAGAGAGATAGAACAAGAGAAATAACCCTCTAGGTGATGGTCACGCCGCAATCCCTTCTTCTCCATTCTCCTCTCAGGATCTTGGGCACGCACGCACGCGCGCCTGGTGTGAGTTTAAGCCACCGGGTCCAGGACTTGAACCGCAGTTGACTACATGGGAGTCCAGTGACATAGCCATTACACCAACTGCTGGTCCCTTATTGTTTTTTTTTCTTTAAATTTATTTATTTTTTACATTAATTCACTATACATCATTACAGCATACAAATGAATTTTCCATCCAAAATACACTGTGTATTGGCCTTATTGGTTTGTTTTTAATGAGCTATTTTTAAAGTGGTTTTAGGTTTACAAAAACATTAGCAAAAAGTATATAGAGTTTCCCATATACCTCCTCTCTCTTTCTGTGCATTTTGACAGAAGTATACTGATGCGTATCTACCACTGTAATATCACATAGAATAGTTTTGCTGCCCTCAAAATCTGCTGTGATCCATCTTTGTTTTCTTTCTCTTCTCCCCTCAGACAGCTACTTATCATCTATTGTCTCTGTAGTTTGGCCTTTTCTAAAAAGTTGGAGTCATATAGCATTATCGTCTTTCAGATTGGCTTTGTTCGTTTAGTTATGTGCATTTTATGTTCTTCCATGTCTTTTCTCAACTTGATAGAACATTTTAAAATATTTGATTTACATTTATTCACATGTCTTTACAGTATACATTTCTTTTTCCAACACAAATGCCATGCATGTCAATCAAGACAAAGATATTACTATATACATTATCATCAGCAAATAGCTTCTCACTTTTTGTCAATTAAGCATACTTTTACTAGTTTTTTCCTTACTGTTCCCCTCCCTCCTTTCCATACTAAACTTTTTTTTCCCCACCTTTTATTGATTCACAAAAGATCGTAAACTAAAAGTATGGACAAAGCTGGAATCTAGTGACAAGTGCACTGTAATTTTCTTGTGAAACATTTTTTTCTCTCTTTTCATTCCCCTCTACTAAAAGAGGTATAAACTAACTTATTTCTAAAAACAAAGTTAGGTTACTCTCAATTTTTTTTTTTTTTTTTTTTGGAGAGGTTTTTGCTATAGGGCGCACGCGCTCGCCAGACAGACAGAGAGAGACAGAGAGACAGAAAGCGAGAAATCACCCTCCAGGGGGGATGGCCACACCGCAATCCCTTCTCCTCCATTCTCCTCTCGGGATCTTGGGCACGCACGCACATGCGCTCGGCATGCGCTTAAGTCACCGGGTCCGGGACTCGAACCGCGGTCGGCTACGTGGGAGTCCAGCGACATAGCCATTACGCTAACCGCTGGCCCCCGGTTACTCTTGATTTGATCTGTTATTTGCACAAAGCCCCAGAAGAATTCAGTTTCTGATGCAAGGCAACAGATACTATTGTATTATTGAACTTACACAAATAACCATTCTGCCACAAACTTAGAATGCTCACAGATATTTTCCAATTGCAAAGGGATCAGGAAGAGAAAAAAGTTTATGGTTCAGTTTAAAAAATTCTTTAACAAATTGCTGAACCTATCAACAACTCAAAAAAAAAATCCTTAAATCTTGAAGACAAGGCATAGAAGAAAATCTGTAATGTTTTAGAAAAAAGTCATGGAGTTCTGTTTTACCAGTTCAGTCTCCTGTAATCTTTTGTTGAATTGCAGTGTTACTATGTTCTGACCTTTCAACATTATTGGGACCAGCAGGTGGCATGGTGGTTAAGGCGCTGGACATTCCCACATGGTCGACCATGGTTCGAGTCCTGGACCTGGTGGCTTGCTTTCTCACTTTCCTTCTCTCTCTCTCTGTTTCTTTCTGGTCAAATTAAAATAAATGAATGAATGAATAAATAAATAAATAAATAATAGACTTCAAAATTCAAAATTATTATTGATATTTCAGAACTTGTCTCTACCATTGAGTTGGCCTTTTTCTTGGTCATTTTTTGTTCTCTTATTTGTCTGTCTTTAGTTTTCCTGGTAGAGCACTCCCTTCAGAACTTCTTGAAGAGCTGGTCTGGTGTTAGTAAAGTCTTTCAGGTTTTGTTTATCTGAGAATGTTTTTATCATTTCTTCCCTTATGAAGAATAATCTTTCTGGGTACAGTATTTTTGGTAGAAATTGTTTTTCACATAACCCTTTGAATATATTTTCCCATTCTATCCTTGCTTGCATTGTTTCTGATGAGAGGTCCGATGTTAGTCTGATGGGATATCCTTTGAAAGTAACTTCATATTTTTCTCTTGCCAATTTTAGTATCTTGTCTTTGTCGTTTGTGGTTTTGGTCAATCTGGCTATGATGTGCCTTGGAGAAGGCATTTCTTGGGTTTATTCTATGTGGGGTCCTTTGTGTTTCTTGGGTCTGGATATTTGAATGCCTCTCTAGATTTAGAAAATTTTCTTCCAGGATTTCATGGAATAGATTATCAATGCCTTTATTAGTTTCTTCACCTTCTGGGATACCGATTTTCCGGATGTTTTGGCATCTAATGGTATCTAGTATTACTCGTATATTATTATCATTTTTGGGGGTTATTTTCTCAGTCTTCTTGGTGAATTTTTCAAGGTCAGACGTTCTGTCTTCTACATCTGAGATTTGATCTTCTACACAATCTAATCTGCTTTTAATACTTTCAGGGGGAGGTTTTGATTCCCTGTATTACAGCCTTCATCTCTAATGGTTCCTTTTGATTACTTTTTATGATGTATATTTCCTCTTTCAGAACTTCCTACCTCCTGGAATTCATTGTCTCTTTTCTCTTGCATCTTCTGGAGTTCGTTATCTCTCTTTTCTTGCACCTCTGTTAGTTTTGTCACTATGAATATCCTAAATTCTTTATCTGACATTTTCACGAGTTCCATACTGTCTATGGATGATGAAAGGCTGTCCTTTCCCCTTGGGGGAGAGATATTTTCTTGATTTCCCATAGTTCTTGTGCCTTTGCAGTGGTTTCTGATCATTTGAAAGAATTTTTTTTTTTTTCACTGAATAGTATTCCACTGCATGGAGGCACCGTTTGTTTATCCATTTACCTATTAAAAGATAGCTTGGTTGCTTCCAGTTTTTTTAAATTATGCATAAAGCCTCTATAAATATCAGTGTGCAGTCGTTTTTTTGGACACCAGTTTTCAACTCACTTGAGTAAATACCAAGGAGTGCAATTTCTGAATCTTATTATGAGACTACATTTTGCTTTATAAAATACTGCTAAACTGTCTTCCAAAGCAGTGGTACCATTTTGCATTTTCTGCCCACAATGAATGAGAGCTCTTTTGATCTAAATCCTTATCAGGATTTGTTATCATCAGGTTTTTTGTTTTATTTTATTTTGCTTTTCAGAGAGATTTTTGCTATAGGACATGTGAGGAGAGACAGAGAAACAGCGAGAAATCAGCCCCCTGGCGGATGGTCACTCCGCAATCCCTTCTCCTCCGTTCTCCTCCTGGGATTTTGGGCATGCATGCACACACACATGTACCCGGCCTGAGTTTCAAGCCACTGGATCCAGGACTCTAACTGTAGTCAGTCTTGTGGGAGTCTAGTTCCTTAACAACCATATCATCTGCTGCTGGTCCCGAGTATTATGAATTTTTTTGTATGATTTAGATATATCTTTAATCAGAAATGTTTTTTCAAATACTTTCATTCTGTAGCTTTTCTTTTCATTCTTTTTTTTTTTTTTTTTTTAGAGATTTTTGCTATATGGCGCATGCTCTCACTGGAAGCAGAAACAGAGAGAAAGTGAGAAATCAACCCCCAGGGGATGTCCAGGCCATAATCCCTTCTCCTTTTCCTCAGGATTTTGGGCATGCATGCATGTGTGCCCAGCGTGAATTTCAAGCCACTGTGTCTGGGACTCGAATAGTAGTCGACCATTTGGGAGTTCAGTGCCTTGACCACTACAGCACCTGCTGGTCCAGTCTTTTCATTCTCTTAATAGTGTGTTTTACAGATCAGAAGTTTTCAATTTTTGTGAAGTCCAACCTTCATTTGTTTCTCTTATGGATTGTGCTTTTGGCATTGAATCTATGACAGCATTGCCAAACCCAAGTTTACATGGGTTTTTGTCCAAGTAAATTTTGTAGATGTCTTATAGTTTTATAATGTTTAAATTTTATTTTCATTTTTTTTTTTTTTTTTTTTTTTTTTTTTATGTGAAAGGTAGAGGGAGAGAGACACTCACCCTTACTATACCCTCACACCGAGATCCTACCCCAGCCTCAGCCACAGGCGGCCATGTGTGCCCTGTGCACACAGAAACATGAACCAGGACATTCCCAGGTGGCTTCAGCATTGCGTTATTGCTGTACCATCGGAGCTGGCCTAGTTTTGCATTTTAAATTTAGGTACATAATTCACTGAAGCTGACTTTTGTGAAAGGCGCAAGGTCTGTGTCTAGATTCGTTTCTCTTTTCTCTTGCTTTTGCATGTGGATGTCCAGCTTGAGCACCATTTCTTGAATAGACTACCCTTCCCCATTCAATCGTTTTTGTTCTTTTGTCAAAAGTCATTTGAGGGGAACCAGCAGTTAGTGTAATGGCTATGTTGCTGGACTCCCACGTAGTCGACTGCGGTTCGCGTCCCGGACCCGGTGGCTTAAAACTCACGCCAGGCGCGTGTGCGTGCGTGCCCAAGATCCCAAGAGGAGAATGGAGGAGAAGGGATTGTGGCGTGACCATCCCCCCTGGGGGGTGATTTCTCGCTTTCTGTCTCTATGTCTCTCTCTGTCTGTCTGGCGAGCGCACACGCCCTATAGCGAAAACCTCTCAAAAAAAAAAAGTCATTTGAGTATATTCATGTAGGCGTGTTTCTAGGCTCTTGACTTTATTCCTTTGACCCACGTGTCTGTTCTTTGGCCCATACCATGCTCTCTTGATTATGGTAACTGTGCAATAAATCTTGTAGTCAGGTAGTGTCAGTCCACTAATTAGAACATACAGTTGTGATTTTTAAAGAATTATTTATTTAATTATACTTATCGTTATCATTATTTTTTAATTTGCTACAGGATATGTGTGCTCACCAGAGAGAGAGAGAGAGAGAGAGAGAGAGAGAGAGAGAGAAGAAAAGCCAAGTTCAGGACTCGAACTACAATTTACCATGTGGGACTCCAGTGTCTTAACCACCATTGCCACCTACTGGCCCCAAATATATAGCTCTTAATATAGCCCTTACATATGTCTATGAGATGTAACTACTTAGATGAAGTTATTTTATGAGAATTTAAATTTTTTTCTTTTTCTTTTAAATAATTATTTGTTATTATTATTATTTTTAAAAATTTGACTAGAGAGAGACAGAGAGAGATACAGCGAGAAAGCAAGCCACCAGGTCTGGGACTTGTACCATGGTCAGCCATGTGGGATTCTAGCACCTTAACTACTACTCCATCTGCTGGCCCCAAGAGAATCTTAAATTTTTTCTGTGTAATAAACACCGACTCATGATATTTCATTGTAACTCTAAATTCCTTCCAGTTTCACTCACATACAGAACAATATGATATTAATGGACTTTGAGTAGGGAAAGATTATCGCCTAGTAGGGAAACAAGGTCGTCCTCTTTCCAAACTATGACTGTTTGCTTAAATTGGATTATGATGCTGGATGTTGTAGGCCTAATCCCTACCCACCCCAGTCATTAATTATCAGCCAGTGTGACCTAGCATGCCACCTGAGGACATGCCACCTTTAGCCCCATCCCTTTCCTGGTTCTTCACCCAATTGTGTTAGCTAAAGTGGAAAGAAACTGCTCTCTCATGCCCAGAAACCAGAGGTCAGTAGCAGCTACAGCCCTGGTGCCCCAGGCATCACTTGAGATGATATAAATGAGACTGACATATCTGCCATCAGTTACCTGGGGGGAAGCTCACTTACCATGTCATTTTCCTCTGGCCAATGTGGGAAGAGAATAACCCCCATCAGCTTCCTAAGCTCCAGACTGATCACCTTTGGTTCATAAGAGAGCAAACTACTAAACATACTCCCTCGCCTGGGCGAAACCTAAGCTGAGGCCTTTTCCAGTTAGATCAGCGGGAGACTTGACGGTCTGTGTCTCCAATACAACTAGGCTCTACTGTCATTCCTGAGGATGGGTTAAGACAACAGCAAAGGGTTTTTAACACACACACATATATTAAATTATTATTCATACATTAAATCGCTCTACATCATTTAGATTGTGAAGAGACTTTACCCAGCATGATACACACCTCAGCCCAGCCCAGCTGAGACCACCAAGGATTTTATTAGGATCAGGCACTTGAAAATACTATGCCACATGAATGATCAGTGAAAGTAAGACAGCAGAAAGCAGGAGATCATTTAACATTTAAACATTTGTCTGTACGCTGATTCAAAGATACTGTAACAGGGCCAGCCTGGGGCCTGATGGTTAAGGTGAGTTGATCCCACATGGCCAGCTGCATGGTTTGAGTCCCAGTCCTGGCTTAAAAAACACGTTGGGTGTGCATGTATGCATACCCAAAATCCCGAAAGGAGGGAGAGATTGAAGATTGACCATGATGTGACCATGCCCCGGGGCTAGGGGGTGCTCTCTCTCTCTCTCTCTCTCTCTCTCTCTCCTCTCTCCTCTCTCCTCTCTTCGTCCTTCTCTCTTCTCTCCTCTCTATTTCTCTCTGGCAAGCACGCATGACTTCTGGCAAACTTAAAAAATAATTCAGCAATAAGTCAATTTCATTAGAGAAAAGCACTAACTACAAAAATAAGAAAGACTCCTTATAAATAAAAATGTGTGGGACCAGCAGTAAGTGTAATGGCAATGTCACTGGGCTCCCATGTAGTCGACCGCGGTTCGAGTTCTGGACCTGGTGGCTTAGATTCACACCAGGCGCGTGTGTGTGCATGCCCAAGATCCCGAGAGGAGAATGGAGGAGAAGGGATTACAGCATGGCCATCCCCCCTGGGGGGCGTGATTTCTCGCTTTCTATCTCTCTGTCTCTCTCCATCTTTCTGGTGAGTGCACATGCCCTATAGCAAAAACCTCTCCTAAAAAAACAAAAAGGAAAGAAAGAAAGAAAGAAAAATGTATAAGGCCAGCCCCATAGCATAGCAGTTAAGTGTTGTGCAGAGCAAGACGGATTCCACAAGCTGACCACAGTTCAAATTCTGATCCCAGTACTTAAAAACACGCACGGCAAGTGCACATGTGCCCAGGATCCTAACCAGATGGACAAATAAAGGAAAAAGAATTACTGTGTGACCAGGTCCTCTTAGGGTGCTCTTTTGTGCAGAGCAAGACGGATTCCACAAGCTGACCACAGTTCAAATTCTGATCCCAGTACTTAAAAACACGCAGGGCAAGTGCACATGTGCCCAGGATCCTAACCAGATGGACAAATAAAGGAAAAAGAATTACTGTGTGACCAGGTCCTCTTAGGGTGCTCTTTCTCTCTCTCTCTCTCATGCATGTGCACATGCCCTATGGGGGTAGTGGGAGCGGAAACACAAATGTCAGAAAAAATCTTAACTCACTAGAAACACTGAATGAGAAGAACATTGCCCCAACTGGAAAGAATTGTTTTGAAGGGTAAAGGAACTTTTCTAAGGGCAGAGCAAAGCAACCAAGGAAGAAAATTCACAAAAGAAGTATGACGGGGCCAGCAGGTGGCATGGTAGTTAGGGTGCTGGACTCCCACATGGTCAACCGCAGTTTGAGTCCCAAATCTGGTAACTTGTATTCTCTCTCTCTCTCTGCTGAGCACAAATGCCCTATACAAAATTAAAGTAATAATAATAAATAAAATTAAATAATTTTTTTAAAAAAATTTTAAAAAAGATATTTGAAAAACTTTATTTAGAAAAGAGACTGCTATACAATTAGAAAATAAGGGGGGGTGCTGGAGAACTACATGGAAGAAGAGGCAGCTGACTGTCTGCCTTAGAGGTTGCAGTTGTTCCCTATTGACTGTGAGACTGAGGGTCACAAGGCATTCTTTCCCAGTATAACTCCAGGCTTGCAGTCTCCCTTCGGCTGATTGCTCTTCCGGTTGAACCAATTACCACTGCCAATAAGGTGCTGCAGACAGCTTCTGCCAATGGACTTCCACCCAATCTTGTTCTCGTCCTTCCCTTCTCTCTATAAGTCCTCTCTCCATTACCTTTGCCCAGTGTAAACTCTTTAGGAACAACTCACATGTGTTGTAACCCTTCTGCTAGTTTTTTTTTTTTTTTTTTTTTTTTTTTTTTTTTTTTTGGAGAGGTTTTTGCTATAGGGCGCGTGCGCTCGCCAGACAGACAGAGAGAGACAGAGAGATAGAAAGCGAGAAATCACCCCCCAAGGGGGATGGCCACGCCGCAATCCCTTCTCCTCCATTCTCCTCTCGGGATCTTGGGCACGCACGCACACGCGCCCGGCATGAGTTTAAGCCACCGGGTCCAGGACTCGAACCGCGGTCGACTACGTGGGAGTCCAGCGACATAGCCATTACGCTAACTGCTGGTCCCACCCTTCTGCTAGTTTAAAAGACTGTGCTTTTCAGGGTCAGTGGACATGTTGCCATTTCCATAGGCCATCCTGCTGGTGGGTCTGACTGCTGCCCCAGACTGCTCCTGACTCTTATTTGATACTAGCTTTGAGAGACCAATAAACTGCCTTTTTCCTTATAATTTTTGTTTTACAGTTGTTCTTTTTACCTCGACAGATAAGACATGAAGAATAGATCAAAGAGGCCCCATATTCATGGGGCCAATCAAGCAGATGGAAAACAAGCAATAAATAAACACCCTAAAGAAAAGTTTCCCAAGCTTAAGAATGACATGAACTCTTAACTCAGAATGCATCACAAATGTGCCACAGGACTATTGAAAAAGTTTGAAATAAATGGAAAAACATCCATTAGATTTCTCAGGATAACTGTTTTCCAAACTCACAAGTGTGATAAACATTTTGCCTACAAAGGAAAGTGAATCAAACTGACACAGGAATTCTCATCTGCTCTGCCAAATGCAGTGTGAGTGATGTTGGCAAATTTCTGAAGAAAAAATATTTCCTAAGAGTTTTATACCAAACTATGGGTCATTTCTGAGGGAAAAAGAAAGTCTTGGATCAGCCACATAGCTTTCTAAGAATTACTTTGAAATTCTCTAGCCAAAGGTAAATTTGAAATGGAATTGGAAAGGCTCGAGCACGTGACAGTTGTAATATATAACCAGAGATGAGCAATGAAGCCAATTCTCTGCCCCAGACCTGATGAATCAGAATCTTCAATTAAATAAGATTCCCAGATCAGATGCTCCACTTTTTAATTTTTTTTTTTTTTTTGGAGAGGTTTTTGCTATAGGGCGCATGCGCTCGCCAGACAGACAGACAGAGACATAGAGACAGAAAGCGAGAAATCACCCCCCAGGGGGGATGGTCACGTCGCAATCCCTTCTCCTCCATTCTCCTCTCGGGATCTTGGGCACACACACACATGCGCCCGGCGTGAGTTTTAAGCCACCGGGTCCAGGACGCGAACCGTGGTCGACTACGTGGGAGTCCAGCGACATAGCCATTACACTAACTGCTGGTTCCCAAGATGCTCCACTTTTAAAACAATTCTGAACTCCCTTACATTCCCCACCTGCTAAGTGGTGGGAAAAAAAAAAAATGCACCAGTCCAATTTAGTTTTTGTTTTTCGTTTTCTTTTTTAGAGGATTTTGCTATAGAGCACACGCACTCACCAGAGAGACAGAGAGAGACAGAGAAACAGAAAGCGAGAAATCACACCCCAAGGGGGATGGCCACGCCGCAATCCCTTCTCCTCCAGTCTCCTCTTGGGATCTTGGGCACACACGCACACGTGCCCAGTGTGAGTTTAAGCCACCTTGAACCATGGTCGACTACATGGGAGTCCAGCGACATAGCCATTAGGCCAACTGCTGGTCCCTCAATTTAGTTTTATGCTTTGGTTTAAACAGGAATGTATACAATCAGTAGGCTTAACCCAGTTGTAGGGGGCATGGCTATACAGTCATGGTTTCCTTCTGCCTCCCTTATTCTTTTCTAGTATGATGTCTGGAATATCATGTCACTTGGGAGTATAAAAAACAAAATTTTGGACAAACCAAAATTGAACAGAGTTTATTTAAACAAAGGGTGGGTGATTTAAACTGGGTAGACTCTCTAAAGATGGCTTCTGAGAGACTCTGAATAGCCATGTGGTCACGGAATACATGTTTGTGGAAAGGGAAAGTGACATGTGCAGGGAAGGGGAAGTGACGTTTGAAAACGAAAGTGAGGGTGTCAGGTGAGGTTGTACCAATAACCTAAAAGGTGGGCTTTCTGTGATCGACTGAAGTGTGGCTAGTATGATTAGATGTAGCTTAGTAACCAGCTCAGGAAAACAGCCTAACATATATGATTTTGGCTTATCCATAGGCACCCACGTTTGGGAGTTCAGCAGCCGTTTTAGGCCAAACTAGTTTAATTTAGCAGGGGTAAACGAATACCCTTGTCCAGTTGATCCTCAGGCATGCACTGACTAGAATCTGCTCAGAGGCAGATGGTCCCATCCAACCCTGGGCATGCTGTTGGTGTCTGCACCGAGCCTCTGGAAGGGACAAATTCATTGTTTATTTTCCAGCAGGGCCCCATCACCCTGCCTACTGCTTCAGCCACCTCTCCTCAATTTCCAGTGAAGTTACAGAGCCTCACTTCTGCCCTTAATCCTGGCTTCAGTTCATACAGCCCCTACCACAGCCCTTGCCCTTATCTGCTGCTTATCAGTTTGGGTCCCCACTTCTCAGGATTTGAACAAAGACTGGGGACACATTCAGACCTTGCCATTGCTAACTCCATTGCCTGCCTCCTGAGTTAGCACAGGCTGTCCAGCACTGCAGGCTCCTTCCACCCACCAGGTGGGAAGAGAGGTCTCACCATTCTCTGAGCACAGGTTACCTGACCAGGCTAAGGCTTCAAGATGAGAACTTGGAATACACGTTTCACTTCCTCCTCTCATGTCTCAGTCTCTCCTCCCCTCCTTGTCTTGCTCTTCCAACTCCTCAGGACCGAAAGGGGCAAACTCTTCACTTACTTCCTGTGTAGTACCCTCCACCCTTCTAATTCCAGCCTCTTTGTTAAACCTTAATACAGACGAGAGGCCGGCGGGTGGGCACCGCGCGGGGGAGCCAACTGGAGCTGCAGCCTGGGACTGCAGGAATCGTGAGAATCACCATTGGCTCCTTTCTGACAAAGCGGGAATTGATTCTGCTGGATTTTCAGTTGGAAAACTGAGATGGGGAACCAACTCCATCTCTCAAGACTCTCCCCTTGGGTGCACCTCAAAAATTAGGACAGGTTTGAGCCCCTGATTTTAAAGAAAAAGATTAATCTTCTGTAATATGGCCTGACCCCAATGTAAGAGAAGACCAAGAGGACCAGCTAGAGAATGAAAGCCTAAACTATAGAACTCCTCTGCCATTGGCAGGGCAAATGGACAGAACTCCTGTATGTCTAAACCTTTATGACTTTGGGCACGCACGCACACGCTCCCGGTGTGGGTTTTGAGCTGCCGAGTCTGGGATTTGAACCGTGGTCTACTATGTGGGAGCCCAGTGACGTGGCCATTATGCTACCTGATGGAACTCTCCTCTGACTCCTGCCAAGTTGTAGGGGTGAAGCACTGACATGAAGGCAGTCCAGCTACAGATGGTGTTACAGCAACACCACCACCTCCTTGGTCCTTTGGATCCCGATCCCAGTCCTCAGACATCAACCCCTGGATGTCAGCCGAAAACAGTTCTGGGACTTTTGAGCCCTCCTTTCCCCGACAATGTGAGAATGTAAGACACTGACGAACTCATTGCCCCTGGCAGCAACAAACAGTTGCAGAAGACCCACTACGCCCTCAGCGCATAATGATTTTCAGGTCTCAGACTCTTTACGGTGGGAATGTTAGGGTGGGTGGTAGTTAGACAAGAGCAGGGAGGGGAAGGTCTAGACGTCCACTGCCCATAGGAAATGCCCTAAACCAGCATTTTTGTAGTTAGGAACATCCTGCCACTGAAGATAAGGGGCAGCACAAACACCTTTACATAACTTGGAGGGACTTTCTGCATGTGCAGTGCTGAGCCTGCTATCCTCCAGCAACCTTGAGCTCATTAACATGTCATTTGCATTGTGGGACCAGAAGGTGGCATGACGGTTGCGTTGCTGGACTCCCACATGGTCGACCACATTTCAAGTCCCAGATCCGGAGGCTTGAAAATCACACCGGGCATGTGTGCATGTGTGCCCAAGATCCCAGGAGGAGAAGGGATTGTGGCATGGCCATTCCCCTGGAGGGTGATTTCTTACTTCCCCTCTCATTGCTCCTGTCTCTTTCTCCCTGGCAGGCGCACATTTTAAGAGGCATAAACTTCTCAAAAAAATAAGTTAATTTAAAAACAAAACATGGGACCAGCAGTTAGCATAGTGGCTGTGTCGCTGGATTCCCATGTAGTCGACTGCGGTTCGCGTCCTGGACCCGGTGGCTTGGAACTCACTCCGGGCGCGTGTGCGTGCCTGCCCAAGATCCCGAGAGGAGAATGGAGGAAAAGGAATTGCGGTGTGGCCATCCCCCCGGGGGGTGATTTCTCGCTTTCTGTCTCTCTGTTTGTCTGCCTGGCGAGCGCACGTGCCCTATAGCAAAAACCTCTCAAACAAAAACAAAACATGTCATTTTCATCATGTCTTTGTCCCTCCCCCTTGTGGGTTTTGCTAAGGTACTCATGAGAAATTATTACATAATAGGGCCCAATAGAGCATGTGCAGAAATGAGAGGGGAGGGGAGACAAAGGGGAGCAGAAAATAGCAAAAAGAAAAAAGCCACTCAAAACTAGGCGGAAGACGAGGGAGCCTCACAGAGACCCAATAAAAGCTTACAACTAAGAAAAAAACAAAACAACAACAAAAAAAAAACCTTAATAACAGACAACTGGATTTTCTGTGGACTCTGGGAGAAATTCTACATCTTTCTGGTCCAGGCCTAGCATCTAATATATTAAGCAGAAGCAAAGGAATTTAGGCATTTCTTTGTTTTCAAGTGACTTTCAAGCATATTCGCCTATTGTCTTACTGCAAAATGTCATGTAAATGTCAGAAACTGAAAACTCTTTGTTCATCATTACATTTCTTCTCTGCAAAGGAATCTTAATAATTCTCATTTCCAATATCTCTTGATGGCAAATGAACACCTTGGATTCATGTATCTGGAAAAGCAGAGGAGAAAAGCACATAAATGCTTTAATAAAACATTATCTGTGTTATGCCACTTAAATGTTATAGATACATTTCAATAATTTTCATAAGGCGGTTGTGAAGTTTATAGGTGGTAAAAATGTTTTAACAGTAGGAGTGGCATAATAAAAAATAAATGAAATTGTAGAAAAATTCTTATAGACCTACTTTTTCTTGATGGACAGGGAAGCAAGCAAGGTTAGACAATAATAAAGGGCAAGACCTTGTCCCTAACATAACAAGACCCTGTTTCTAAAAAAAAAATAAAAATTATAACTACAAGTTTTTTACAATTGAACGACAACAGAAATAGTAGATTTCAGTAACTACAAAATGTTGCCGCAGCTAAATTGAACAAAATTCAGTATTAAATGCTTTCAATACCAAATAAGAAAGAGACTAAGTATTTGATGCAAACATGTAATAAAAACGATAAAACAAATAAAAAGAAAGTTTTATATAATACATGTAAAAGAAATTATTTTAATAGATAAGTAAGTGAAAGTAGAAATGACAGATACAGCCTAAAGTTTGGCCTTTGGCAGGAGGGAGTACATTAATAGCAGATGCATTTTCAGCATCTGCATTTCTAGCAAAACAAAGAGAACCATCTGAAAGAGTAAAGGAGACCACAGGTTAATGATGTTTCATTTCTCAGGACCGGCAGATGGTGTAATGGTTATGTTGCTGGACTCCAATGTAGTCTACTGTGGTTCGAGTCCCAGATCTGGCAGCTTAAAACTCAGACTCGGCACGTGTGTGTTTGTATTTGTGTGTGTGTGTCCAAGATCCTGAGAAGAGACTGGAGGAGAAGGGATTGTAGTGTGGCCATTCCCCCTGGGGAGGTGACCTGGGGAGGTGATTTCTCACTTTCTCTCTGCCTCTTCAGCAAGTTCACGCTCCCTATAGCAAAAATCTCTCTTAAAAAAAAAAAAAAAAAAAAAAAAAAAAAAAGATGTTTCATTTTTCACTTTTCTTCTCGCTCACACTCTCTCTCTCTCTCTGGTGAGTACATGCACCCTATGACATAAAAACAAAAACCCCACAAAAAACTAATAAAAAACTAAAATAAATTAAGTATTTAATTGAACTCATGCATTTAACCTCTACTTTTTCTTAAAATCCTACAAAAAGAAGAGTAAAGGTGGTTTTGTTTGTTTGTTTGTTTTTGCATAATCCTCAAGGACAAAATTCTCAAGCAGTGACCTAAGGGAGATCTGCAGAGCAGTTCCTGGAAAGCTGACTCTGAAGTTGGCAATGAGAAAATCAGGCAGTGATTCGATTTATACCACACACAGAACTTTTCAAAGTCTCTGGGGCTGGACGGGTGTACGAGGACCCTATGAAAGTGGGTAAAAGGTGACTATAAAAGCAAGAGGGGATTAGTTGCTAGATTGTTTAAGAAGTTAGAACTTCAGGATTTTGGTCTTGCACACACATGCACCCAGTTATTTCCCAAGCCACTGGGTCCAGAACTCAAATACCATAGTCAGCCATGTGAGATCCAGCCACTTGATCCACCCTGCCACCTGTCTGACCTCAAAGAAATAATTTTTAAAAATAGTGATACATGTTTTCAGGTGGACTGTATTAGGTTTGATTTGGGAGCGGTGGTGAAGTCAGAGGCGGCAAAAGCGAAAATACCAGAGTCAGGCTTTGGGGTTTCATAAAACCAACATAATTTATTCTGCGCTCTCGGGTGAGGTCCCTCCGCCTGGTCAGAGACCAAGGGAGTCACACCCAGGGTGGGTGCTGCCCATTCTTAACGGGCCGTTGTCCAATAGGTGGTCACCACAGGTCCTTGTCTGGCCAATGAAGTTCGCTGTTTCTGTTCAACTTTGGCGGGCACGCCAAATGCTGAAGGGCAGGAAAGTCCAGTTGGTGATGGCGGGCCAGAGGCAGAAAACAGGAAAGTTTTGCCGGTGGGAATATTTCCGCCATGTTTCTTTTTCCTTCCCCCAGACCTCACAGACTGGGCCTACTGAGTGCTCAAAATCAAAATAAATTCAATCCAAAGCGTATCTTCTTGATACAAAATTTCAGAATATTAGGGACAAAAGAGGCTGTCTTCCAGACAGAGAGAGAAGTCAGAGATAAAATATCAGGATAAACTATATTTCTTGAAGGTGACATTGAATGCTGGAACACAGTGAAGAAATGTATTTTCCAGAGTCATAGGGGAAAAAAGGCAATTTCCCAATAAATACGAGAAAGCTGTTCTATCAGTAATAAAAAAGAAGAAATTAAAACTGCAATACTAATGAAAACAACAAATCAAAAATATCGTACTGCTCAGTGTTGGTAAAGATATAGGAAAACAAACAGTGTTCAGTTGTCTGGCACAACTAAAATATACCAAGGTTTGCACTACCTGCAAGAAGTATCAAAAGGGACCAGCAGTTGGCATAATGGCTATGTCATTGGACTCCCACGTAGTCGATTGCAGTTCGAGTCCTGGACCTAGTGGCTTAAACTCACACCGGGCACGTGTGCGTGCATGCCCAAGATCTCGAGAGGAGAATGGAGAAGGGATTGCAGCGTGGCAATCCCTGTGGGCGATGATTTCTTGCTTTCTGTCTCTCTGTCTCTCTGTCTCTCTCTGTCTTTCTGGCAAGTGCACGTGCCCTATAGCAAAAACCTCTCAAAAAAAAAAAAATGTCATTTTGGTGTCAAATTGTCTTATTCTAGGCTCAATGTTGGACTTAGCAATTGTTTAATGTATTTACTATTTATCCAACAAACTTGATTTATTTAATACTTATTATGTTCCAAGGATTATGCACAGATTTGTCATAACTAATAAGACAGTTCTGTCCTCAGTGAGAGCTTGGGGGCTCCTGAAGTTTGGTTTTCTCTTATTATATAAACGAAGGTATTGGGCTTAGACAATGTGGATGTGCAGCCCTGCACATTGTATTTTTTCAAAAGCTAGAGTATGTGTAGCCAACTCCAATAGCAAAGTTTTGTATTTCCACGGCATAAAGAAACTGTGTTTATAGCATAACTCATAGTCGATTGGCCTCTGAGCAGAGACCAGGCGATTGTGACGTTCCACCTCTTTCTACTTTTCTGTAGAAGGCCTTGTTCAGCCTTCTGTGATGAGATGGTCTGAGAAGAAGAAAGTCTGTGTCAAAATTCTGACAATGTTTAAGGCAAAGAGCTAGTTTTTCCTAGCAACCTCCTAAAGTCCATATGGTATTGGTTTCCAAAAAGTAATAAGGCATATCCAATTTTAGTTTCAGAATCAGGTCAATTACTGTATTTGATTACCTAGTCTAAATGTAATGGAAATATACCAAAGAAAATGGAGAATAAACTTTCAAAATAAGTTCAGAAAGCATTCCTTTCTGGCATATTTTGAAAAGAAATTCTAACATGCAGACTAAGCCATTTCTGAGAATTAAGTAAATGTGTCTAACGGAGAAAAAATCTCCCAAGCATCTCTTTTTTATTTTACATTTTTGCCATAAAGTGCATATGCTCACCAGAGACTGAGAGGGAAAGTGAGAAATCACCGCCCAGGGAATGACCATGCCGCAATCCCTTCTCCTCCATTCTCCTCTCAGGTCTCTGGGCACACACACACACATGAACCTGGTGTGATTTTCAAACCACTGGGTCCAGGACTTGAACTATGGTTAACCATGTGGCAATCTAGCACCTTTACCATCATGCCACCTGCTGGTCCCTAATGTATCTTAATATGTGACAAGACAGTGCCGTGAATGAAAACCTATTTGAGAGAATTTTAATTGTCATCTCAAATAAACAAATGAAAGCAAAAACATAAAAATTCAAATATTGGGACCAGCAGTTGGTGTAATGGCTATGTCATTGGACTCCCATGTAGTTGACCACGGTTCGCGTCCCGGACCTGGCGGCTTAAACTCATGCTAGGCGCATATGCGTGTGTGCCCAAGATCCTGAGAGGAGAATGGATAGGAAGGGATTATGGCATGGCCACCCCCCCTCCCCCACTGGGGTTATTTCTCACTTTCTGTCTCTCTGTCTCTCTCTGTCTTTCTGGCAAACGCAAGCACCCTATGGCGAAAAACCTCTCCAAAAAAAAAAAAAAAAAAAAAAATCTAAATATTGATAAGGTTGAAGATTTTGAAATTTCCATTTTATATTTTCATAGTGTTGGTTATAGAATCAGCTTCTTGTTAATAAATATGGAAATAGAAAAAGAGTTGCTTTACTTAGGGAAAAAATATTTATCAAACTCATTCATGAGTTAAATTTCTCAGCAGTATCTGTGATGCTTCTTACAAAAAAATCTGATGTCTAGATTTTTCTCATATCACTGAATCAGAATCTCTAAAGGGCCATCTGTGGCATGGTGGTTAAGGTGCCTGGATCCCACATGGCCAACCTTGCAGTTCAAGTTCTGGATCAGGCAGCTTGAGAAACATGCCAGTTGCATGTATGTGTAAGCCCAAAATCCTTAAAGGAGGAGAAATGCATTGCAACTTGACTATCCTCCATGGAGGGGGTAGGTACTTTCTTGCTTTCCCTCTCTTCTCTCTCTCTGTCTCTCTCTGGCAAGTGCACACACCCCCTGGCAAAAGGAAAAAAAAAAAGAAAAGAAAAAGAATCTCTGAAAGGTGGGTGAGATTTTTTTCTTTCTTTCTTTTTTTATTTTTATTTTCATTGCCAAGAGGTACATGTGCTCACCAGAGAGAGACAGAGAGAGTGGGAGAAAGCGCCCCTCTTCCAATGGGACATGGTCATGCCACAATCCTTTCTTCTCCATTTCTTGATCCTGTTGAGATTTTGGGCATGTACACATACACCCACTGTGTTTCCTAAACTGTCAGGACTGGGATTTGAACCACTGTTTGCCACGTCGGATCTGGCTCACTTAATCACGAGGCTAGACAACCCTCCACACAACGGAAGTGGACAGATTTTCTCGACTGGCACAGTGAAGACCAGAAATATGGGGATTAATATATGCGGACTGATAGTGGGGACTGGAAGGTTGAAAATCTGGGATTAACTTGATAGAAAAGAAGCAACTACTGAAGTTTCTAAGTGAGACACCAGTCAGATCCCGGAAAAGAATAAGATAAACAAGTTTAAAATCAACAAGGGAGGGGTGGGGAGAGAGATTAAGTGCCTTTTTACAATTACAATTAATGGGGCAAGCAGATGGCAAGGAGGTTAAGGTGCTATATCCCACATGACTGGCTGCACGGTTAGAGTCCTGGACTCAGTGGCTTGAAAATCATGTCATGTGTGTGCATCTTCAAGATCCAAAGAGGAGAATGGAGGAGAAATGGTTATGCATGGCCATCCCCCCAGGGACTGATTTCTCACTTTCTGTCTTTCTGGTGAGTGCATGCACCCTACAGCAAAAGCTGGGGGGGGGGGGGAAATATATATATATGTATATATATATATATATATATATATATACACATATGTGTGTGTATATATATATATATATATATATATATATACATATATATATATATAATGTCTAAACTTATAAATAGCTCTCCATGGCATTGTTGAGTATTTGCTGCATTTGGGGGAAAGTAAGAGCAGATAATACAAAGAGCATTAGCTGCTAATTTAGAAAGCAAGCTTTGAGTGTAACCTGGGGCTAGAGGTGTAACCTTTCTGTAGGTACCTTGAATATGGGAGTTTGGGCCAAATTGGCCCAGTCAAGCTCTCTGGCTTTCACCTATGTGAAATGTTTCTTACACATTGATGTCATATACCTCAGAGGAGCATACTTTCTCCAGTTTGACCACCCTTGGCACCATGACCCACTGTCATATACAGGTTTCTTGACACACATTTATTACCTGCTGGCCTTTGCAGGTATTTGAGTTTGTGACTCCAAAAACAAAACCTAGTCCAACTCCAATAATTGTCCTAAATAGGCACTTACTGAATCCACCAGGGGTCAGCACACAAAGCTTTATCTTCCCAGTATCAATATGAATTGAACAAGGGAAAAAAAATGTAGAGAGCTTGGAAAAGCCAAGTACTATGTAGAATTTGCTTATGCCCATAATTCGGTTAGTTAGTTTGTTTTTGTTTTTCTGCTTTCTGGCAAGTTGCCATGCTTATCTGCTTTGCACTGCTGTGGTCCTTCCCTCTGAGACCCTTATCAGTCGTTAACTCTGATTTCCACTCAGGATGTCTCCATCAGTTCACCTTTCAACTCACCCCACCTTGCACAAAACCCATAACAGGGGCCAACAGGTGGTGCAGAGGTTAAGGCAGCTGGATCCCACGATGCCGACAGAGCAGTTCTAGTCCCAGACTAGCAGTTTGAGAAACACACTGGGTAACTGTGCATGTGTGATCAAGATCCTGAAAGGAGAATGAAGGAAAAGGGATTGCAGAGTGGCCTTGCCCCCAGTGGGTAGTTTTTCACTCTCTCTCTCTCTTTCTGTTTGTCTCTCTCTGGGAAGTGCATGTGTCCTATACCAAACTAAAACACAAACAAATCCATAGCAAAGATAAGCTATAAAAAAGGAAAACTGCTAGGATAGAGTCTAGATCAAAAACAAAATACGTTATTCTGTGGACTGGAATAATTTATAGAATTGATGAAATATTCAATTCTATGAATGGAGCCAAGGTTCTACAAAGACCCTCACCAAAATCATTGTTAAAAAATGTTCTTTACTAGGCAGAAAAAGGAGCCTAAAGAGAAGGTCTACAATACCAAAATGGTAGGGGTGGGGGAGGGATGTACAGAGATCAATAAAATGTAAGCTGATGTAGGAATTGGCAGGTGGCATGGTGGTTAAGGCGGTGGACTCCCACCAAGTCCTGGACCTGGCAGCTTGTTTGCTCACTTCCTCTCTCTTTCTGGTCAAATTAATAATTGTAGTAAATTTATAAAAAGAAAAAGTAAGCAAATATTTATAAACTATTGACCTTAAAAAGTCTCAGTTTTTGTTTATTTCAGGAAGTGCAAAACTAACTCTAGATAACAATCAATGGAAATATGAATGGACAATTAAAGTGTGCTAAGGGCTTTTTTGCTATGTACAAGACACAAAATTACTGAGCATTCTGGGATTTTTAGAAATGTGTAGAGTCTAGTATATATACAAAATAACCAAAGGAGAAAAGCCAAAAAATAAAATCACTATCGGGACCAGCAGTTAGCGTAATGGCTATGTCACTAAACTCCCATGTAGCTGACCGTGGTTCGAGTCCCGGACCCGGTGGCTTAAACTCACGCTGAGCACGTGTGTGTGCGTGCCCAAGATCTCGAGAGGAGAATGGAGGAGAAGGGTTTGCGGCGTGGCCATCCCCCTGGGGGGTGATTTCTCGCTTTCTGTCTCTCTATCTCTCTCTGTCTTTCTGGCGAGTGCACGCGCCCTATGGCAAAAACCTCTTCAAAAAAAATAATAATAATAAATAAATAAATAAATAAAAGCACTATCAATAGCTTCCAAGCCACAGAAGAGGAAAACATAGAAAGCTGTACTTACTCAACAGACTGCAAGAAAGGGAAATAAAAAGAAACAAAAACAAATGAGGGTGAACAGAAAACAAAAACTAAGGGGGTAGAGACCATTTAAAATCAATTGGTAATCAGTTTGAAGAAAGCATAAGTATGCTAAGAGACTATTTTTAATGCCAGAGGGCACGTGTGCACAGACAAGGGTGAAAGGTGGAGAAAATACCCCCCAATGAGGGGCTTTGATAACAACTCAGTCTTCCCCTGCTGTTCTCCATCCCGCCAAGATCCTCGGGCCTGTATGCCAAACATGATTTTCAGGCTGCCAGAGTTGGGATCCAATTTTCTCTGAGTAATGCTTAACAACTGTGCTACGGGTGGCCTTGATTAAATTTTAAAAAATATCTAGGAATAGTGGCTAAGTCCTTTGGGGCTGGTATAGCAAAATACCAGAAACTGGGTGGCTTATAAACAACAGAAGTTTTTCTCTCATGGCTCTGGAGGCCATGAACAAGATTAAGGCAGTGGCAGTCTGGGTGTCTGGTGAGAGCCTTCTTCCTGGTTCACAGACAGAGCCTTCTGGCTGTGACCTCATGTGGTGGAGGGGCAGGGCAGCTCTCTGGGGCTGCTTATCTAAGGGCACAAATCCTACCCTCATGACTTGATCACCTCCAAAGGGCCCTACCTCTTAATACCCTCACATTGGTTAATAGGTTTCAACATGGGAATTTTAGGGAGACGGAATACTCATACCAAGGACAGGGAGGAAGAGGATCGGGGAAACAAAACATTTACTAAACACAAAAATGAAAAGTTATCTGTTGATGATGACATTTATGGTAATGTCTTTGACTTGACTCATGCACCGTATTTATGCTGGGAAAATCGTGTTGTACACTGTACAGATGTACAGCGATTGAATGGAAATTTAAAAAATTAATAAATAAAGGTAAAAAGTATAGGAATGGTGCGAGAAAGTCATAAGTAAATTACATGGATAATTGAGATGCAAAAACCCTAATTAAAGTTCTAGCAAATTGAACTCAGCCTCATATATATTCTGGATGCTGAAGTGGCAATTCCATGCATTCTTTGCCCTGGCCCCAGAGTCACCTGTGCTGGTTTCTCTTGTTCAGGGAAGTGAGTCTGTCTCGCTGTCTGCACCAGCTGGAGGCAAGGAGCACTGGAGGTCACCTTGGAGGCTGGCACCAACCACCAGCCTTTCCCTTTGGGAAATTAAAAAAAAAATTGCATCATTTGAGCCAGCAGGTGGAATGGAGGTTAAGGTGGCTGGCTCCCACATGGCTGACTACTCAGTTCAAAATCCAAACTCGGTGGCTTGAAACTCACGCTGGGCGCATGTGTGTGTGTGCCCAAAATCCTGAGAGGAGAATGGAGAACGGATTGCAGTGTGGCTACCCCCCTAAAAGCTGCTATCTCACTTTCCCCTCTTTGTCTCTGTCTTCTCTGGTGAGTGCACATGCCCTATAGCAAAAAAGATGTATAGTTTATTAGCTTTTCTAAGCTGTACTACTATAAACTTATAATTATTTAATTAAGCTTTTTATTTTTAGGTACAGATTCCCATAAGAAACAATATAGTATGTATAGAGTATATAATATATATGTATGTATGAATATGTATATAATATAATAAATAAGAAATAATTAGATCCTTTTTCCTCTTTACTCAGCTTCTTCAATGGTAATATCTTGAAAAACTATCGTGTTAGGTAGTAGGAAAAGTCATGACGTGTTCTTGTATGCAAAAACGTGACCTAACTTTTCCAATGATCCAATACTATAATCACAACGCAAAAAAAGACACTGATGCACTAGGATTGAGAACCGTTTAAACACCACAGAGGTCCCTCACGTTGTCCTGTTTAATCCCAAGTCTAAAGTCGTTCACTCAGCACCTGTATGACCCTCTTGTTCACCTTTTTTAACAGGAACTTTCCTTTTGAACCCGCTGAGTGTTGGAGCTGTAGTGGAAAATCTGCCTTGTTCCTCGAGGCCCGCTGTCACAAGGGGGCTAGCTTCCCTTTCTGTTCAGATGTGGGTGGCTCATCTCTTTGGAAAGCGAGGTGAGATAACTCCGGAGCCTCTGCCTCTGGGCACCAGTTCCTAGGGAGCTCTGGGGAAAGTCTTCCCAGGAACTTCTGGAATTGGGTGGGAAATAGAGTCAGAAACTCCGAAGTCCCTTTCAACTCTGAAGATTCAATGACTCTGACTTCAATCTGTGCTGTTGAGTTCTCCCTTCCTACATCCCATCTCCCGATGTTTAATATCCTCACTTCGAAAGACCATCTGGGTGGTCCTTTACCACATGAAGTCACTCTAAGAAAACTAATAACCCCCACTGAGCCTGGATGTGGCTTCAAATGTTGAAGATATCTAAGACAGCCTTATAAAACAACTCACTCATAAAATTTGAAAGCTTAAACTGCCTGGTAGAAGACTTGGGGAGGAGAAACAGAACCATGTAAAATGAGGGGTCTTCTCTGGAACAAACCTGCAGGGGGGCTGATGGGCTGAAAGAAGGCTGAGAACCTAAATTTCAAAGACAAATTCTTTTTTAAGTTTTTGCCATAGGGCATGTGCATTCAGTGGAGAGAGATAGAAAGAGAGAAGAGAAATCACCCCTTAGAAGGGATTTCCAAGCCCCAATCCCTCCTCCAGTCTCCTCCCGGGATTTTGGGCACACGCACACAGGCACCTGTATAATTTTCCAACCATTGGGTCTGGGACTCAAACCATGATTGGCCATGTGGGCGCACGGGCCACTCCAGTGCCTTGGCCACTACACCACCTGCTGGCCCTATAATTAACTTTTTCTTCATCTTATTTATTTCTTCCATGACTGAGAGAGACAGAGGGAACAAGAGAGACGGTACTCCCAACAGGGCCTCGACACCACAGTCTATCCTGGGCCAGCCTGCCCTGGACCGTGGGCACACCGTTTCCCGGGCATACTCAGGGAGGTCTTTGGCAATGAATGGGGAATCTTCCCATGTGAGATTGACTCAAAGAGCCCTTCATGGGGACCAGCAGTTAGCGTAACGGCTGTGTCGCTGGACTCCCGTGTGGTTGGCCCCGATTCGTGTCCTGGACCCAGTGGCTTAAAACTCATGCTGGGCGAGTGTGCATTCGTGTCCAAGATCCGAGAGGAGAATGGAAGAGAAGGGATTGCAGCGTGGCCATCCCCCCTGGGGGGTGATTTCTCATTTTCTGTCTCTTTGTCTTTGTCTGTCTGTCTGGTGAGCGCATGTGCCCTATAGCAAAAACTTCTCAAAAAAAAAAAAAAAAAAAAAAAAAGAGCCCTTCACGGTCTGGCCTGAAATCAATTTTTAAAAGAAAGTTTTGGGGCTGGCAGGTGGCATGGTGGTTGGGGATGCTGGACTCCCACATGGCGGACCACGATTCAAGTCCTGGACCTGGAGGCTTGCTCTCTCACTTTCCCTCTCTCTCTTTCTCTCTTGCTCTGTCCCTCTCTGGTCAAATTTAAACAAAAAAAAAATGAAATAAATGAATTAATAAATAAAGTTAAATAAAATAATTCTTTAAAAAGAAAAAAAAAAAAGAAAGTTTCATATTTTTTCCTTAAATACTTTCCCAGAGTACTTTTCCTTTTGGAAAAGTCTAGCCTGCCTCAATTGCTAAGGGAAAGCTGGCACCTCTCCTCCCAGCTCCTGGATGGGTGGAAAGGGTGGCAGGAGCCTGGCATGGTGATACCTGCTAGGACAGACCCCACACGGAGGGACAGGGGCTGCCTATTCCCTGAGTGCTATAACCCCAAGACTGCAACTTGGGGGTCCTATCCACACTAAGCGTTCTTGGTGCACCTTCACATAGGCCGGCAGCTCTGCCTTAGGAGGTTACTGATGCTTGGGGAGGAATAGAAAAATGAGACCATCAAAAAATAAAAGTGAGCTCGTGAACATTTGATTTTTTTTTTTTTTTTTTTTTTTTTTTTTTTTTTTTTTTTTTTTTTTTTTAGAGAGAGATGCTATCAGTGCAAAATAGTTCAGGGAAATGAGCTTGCAGCAAGAGAGGTGGTGGACTCCAAGGGGGCCCGCTGCTTCTCAGAGCAGCTTGCTCGGGCTACTCGCTGGGTCAGGTGGTAATGGTGAAACTTCTCAGAGGAGATGGAGGAAGTGTGAAAGACAAGCCTGAAAGGAGAGGACCTGTGTGAGGCCCCATAGCGTTGGACGTTAAGTGTGCTGGCTATGAGGAGCCACAGCTGTTCTAGAGGAGAGGAGGACCACAGCCACGTGAGCATTGCTTAATGAGCCGGCGGAGGAGGTGCTTCTTGTGACTAGTGAGAAATCATCTCTCTGGAAAGGAGAAAGGCCGACCAAAACTAAATGCTAAACTTGACCTAGAGGGAGTCCTAGTTCCGTTCTTTTCCCTATGATCCTCCAGGAAGCCTTCCAGGATAGTGCCCCTTCTCCCCAAGCTCCCAGAGGGCCTGGATGGACCAGGTCCCCATTGGCTGGCTCTCAGTAATGCTCTGGGGCAGGGGCTGGAGAAAGGGGAAAAGAGGAGCTTGGTCTTCTCAGCAGGGCTAGGGGCTGGTGGGGGCTGGAGTGAGGTCCTGGCAGCCTCAGGAGGTGACCGTGGCAGGCTGTCGGATCTCGGGAGCAGTGCGAGTTTGAGTCCGGAGGGGACTGGGTGCAAACACCTCTGGCCTCCAGGACAGCAGCTGATCTGGTGGACCAGGGATCGGCAGCAGGCAGGCTTGGGTGGAGGAGCGTGTGGGGAGCAGTGACTCCCGACTCCTGGATCCTGGAGATCAGTCTTGCAGAACTCTCCAGCAAGTGCCACCCTAGTGTCGAGTAGTTAGCCTGGACAGGCCGGGCTGGAGGTGAGCTCTGAGCTCGCGAAAGTCTCTGGTGGACAGGCTGGGATAGGGAGCTCGGCTTGAGTTCTTCCTTTCCGTTGCTGCCCTGGGCCTGGGGTCACTGGTTTTTCTCACTAATGGCTGGTGTTAGTGTGGTTCCCATCGCTTAGGCTTCAGTTTTGAGCCCTCTAAACCCATCTCCTGAGCTAAAAACCCCCTCCCCACTTTCCCAGCACTGTTCAAATGCCAGCTGTCACTTCACACATTGCACAAACACTGGCACTCTGCTCCTCGCCATTCTCAGTCCCCACCCTGCCCCATGTCCATCATGGAAAGTAGTGGAATAGGGACCAGGGTCTCTAAGTAGATATTTGATCTGGAACACTTGGCCCCACTGGGGTCTGAGACCCACACACCTCCTTTGGACTGAGGTTTGCAGAAATCCACTCTTGGTCAATCTCTATTTTCCTCCTTTGTGGCTATGACTTTGTTTTCTCCTGGATATGAAAACGCTTTTGCCTTCTTTCTTCTTGGTACTAGAAGGTGCCGGTATCATTTTTTAGTTTTTGCCCTAGGGCGGGAGGAAAAGTTAGAGGAAGTGAGAATGGATGGCCGTGGTGAAGACGGCATATCACAGTTACCAGCCGGCAGAAGCAGGGAGGACAGATGACCTGGAAAGAGGACTGTGTGGCCCTTCGGGTCAATTGCAGTTTAAGATGGTGCTTCCTCACTTGGGTCTACTGGGCTCTGCCTCACAAGGGTTGCGTTGTTGCAGGTTACTTACTGAATGCTGGCCTAATGGGAAGAAAAATTAGAATTACGACTTTGTCATTTGTTTGCTAAATTGATACCTTAGTGTATTTCCAGTGTATTTAAACTACAATACTAGTGTAGTTCAAGTTAGAAGGGCCCTGCCCCACTAACCTCAATAACTCTGAGGAGTAGGAGGGAAACTGCAGGGCTGTGAAATAGCTTATCCGTTTTAATCTTGACATTGATCAAAACTCGAGCTCAAGTGTGTGGGTTAAGAAGTTAGGAAATGTCAAATCGAGCAGTCCCCCAGACAGCAAATAGTGCAGAGGAGTCCTTACCTTGCTTTGGGCTGGAGAGTATAGGCAAAAGACAAAGAAAAATTGTGTGTGTGTGTGTGTGTATGGGGGTGTTCTTTGGAGCATGAGGCTGAGCTCAGGCATGAGGAAAGGCGGTTATGAGGAAGCCTAAGTCAAGAAGGGTCGTCTAAAAGGACTTTCCTAGCAAAGGTGAGAGACATATGTGGTTTTAACGATGAAGGAACAAAACATGGAGGAGACAGAGGATATTTCATGCCATCTTTTTCTTTTGTGGCATGTGACTTTTAGGAGAACATGAAAGTTGGAATCAAAGAAACCAAGCCAAATTCTAGTTCAGGCTTTTTGGAGGTGCCTGACCAAGGGGGATGGGTGGGGACTGGCATATTACTGACTATTTTTTAATGTTTTGAGTTTTTTGTCTGTCTGTTTGTTTGTTTGTTTGTTTTTACAAACCGCACTGGACAATCACACGATGCTACCAGCATTAGATGTGATCCTGGGCCCTAAGTCTGCACGCTCCTTTGCAACTGGACCTGCAATGGTGGAACCTTTGGTTTTACCTTTACTGTTCACTATGACCCCTGTGTTATCTTCACAGTAAAGAAACATGCCATCTTTTCCAATCCATTCATCAGTTTGTGGACATTTAGGTTGGTTCCACATGTCTTGGCAATTGTGAATAATGCTGCAATAAACATTGATGTGCAAGCACTTTTCTGACTGAGCGTTCTCCTGTCTTTTGGGTAAATACCCAGAAGTGGGATTGCTGGATCAAATGGTAGTTCTATTTGTAGATCTTTGAGGAACCTCCATATTGTTCTCCACAGTGGTTGAACTAGTTTACATTCCCACCAACAGTGTAGGAGGGTTCCCTTTTCACCACATCTCCGCCAACACTTATCACTTTTTATATTCTTAATCTTTGCCATTCTGACAGGGGTTAGGTGGTATCTCATTGTAGTTTTTATCTGCATCTCCCTTATGATGAGGGATGTTGAGCATTTCCTCATATGCTTTTTGGCTGTTCGTATGTCTTCCTTAGAGAGACTTTTGTTCAGCTCATTTTCCCATCTTTTAATTGGGTTCATCATTTTTTTTCGCATAAGGTACTTGAGTTCCCTATGTATTCTGGTTATCAGTCCCTTGTCTGAGGCATATTTAACAAAAATATTTTCCCATTCTGAGGGTTGTAGGTTCACACTTGTTACTGTGTCCTTTGCTGTGCAGAAACTTCTTAGTCTAATATAGTCCGACTTGTCTATTTTAGGTATTATTGCCTGTTACAGAGACATTAATCTCCCCGCTTCAACATTCAATATCTTTTCTATGTTTTCCCCAATTATTATTATTATTATTCTAATTATTTTTTAAAACAGTCAATTGCTATTTCTCATTTTGCTTGTACAAATACTTTGCCCATCACGAAATACTTCTCAACAAATCCAGTTGAGAATACTATACATGTCAACATCAACAGTTAATAAGCCATATCTGTTTCTCACTAACGTCCTGCCTCTCTATTGTTCACTTGTTATCTTTCTCTATCCTCTTCTCTTCACTTCCCCCATTCCACACTGTCCTATTCTCATTAAGTACCTTCACTGCTTTTATGTCCTCCAATTTTTTGCTCTCTATCATAGAGTGCTGATAGTCGGTATATATTGAGTGGATACATACAATATCTTTCTTTCATAGCCTGGCTTACTTCACTCAGCAATAAATCCTCCGTATCTGACCACTTTCTATCAAATTCCAGGGTCTTGTTATTTTTTATGGCTGAGTAGTATTCCATAGAGTATATATACCACATTCCCTTTTGAAAAAGCAATGTAATACACTGTAAAGTTATATGTAATTCAATGTAATATAAAGAATATGATGATAATAAAAAATTAAAAAAAAAAAAACACGCCATCTTTTCTCCACATGCCTTTCATTGTCGAATTACCACTGTGAATGCACCTTCTTCCTGAGCTCTGGTTTGCCTTTCTTGACTGTATCTGTCACCATGTTGCCCACACCAGCCGCAGGAAGCCTGTTCAGCTGTCCCTTGATCCCCTTCGCAGAGATGATACACAGATTTTTTGGCTCCTGGGTTAACACAGTTGATCAGGGATCCTACCAGAAGACCAGGGAAATCTGGAATTTGGCCCCAGAGGACCCACCACATCCTTGCGTCAACATCTTGGATGCCGGAAAAAGACAGAAAGGGAAGCTCATTGACCTCTTAGAACCTCTGCCGCTGCATCTCGGAATAGAACTGTGAGGGTTAAAGCCAGGCGGTGTCCTCGAGCGCCTGGGAGTTGCTATTAGCAAATTGTCATTACTAAAATTAGTATTTGTGATAGTAAACTGTTTTTTGTAGGACTCACGCCTCAGCTTTAGTAGACACTCAGTAAATATTTTTGGAACATAAATAACCCTAACTTGTAAGTAATACTGTCTGATATGTAGTCATGTACTTCTTGTTTTATAAAAAAGACAATATCATATACATTAAAATATAGACATTTTCTTTTTTCTTTTTTTCTTTTAAATTGTCAAAGGGCACATGCACTCACCAGTAATGGAGAAGGAGAAAGCACCCCCCACCCCCCATAGGATGTGGTCGCATCATCATCCCTTCTCCTCCATGTTTTCATTTGTTGGGACTTAGGGCCTGCACTCACATGTGCCTGGTGTGTTTTTCAAGGCACCAGGGTTGGGACTGAAATTGTGGTGGGCTGTGTGGTATCTGGCTCCTTTAAGACTAAGCCATAGGCATTTTCTTGGTTAAGAATAGCAGAGGGCCAGCCCTACAGTGCAGCAGCTAAGCAACGTGTGTAGGGAAGCTGGATTCCAAACGATCAACCATTAAATCCTGACCCTGTGTCTTGAAAACGTGCTGGGCACAGGTGTGTGAGTAAATGTCCCAAATCCTGACATAACGGAGAAATGGAGGGAAATGATTGCAGCACGACCATACTCCACTGGGGGACTCTCTCTCTCTCTCTGGTGAGCACACACACACCCTGGCAGTAATAATAATAACACAAAAATAGAAAGTTTACATATTGTGGCATAAAGCAGCAGGTAACAACTCTATAATCAAGTGGCTTAAAACAAAACAAAAGAGGGACCAGCAGTTAGCGTGATGGATATGTCGCTGGACTCCCACATAGTCGACAGCGGTTCGCATCCCGGACCCAGTGGCTTAAAGCTCACGCCTGGCGAGTGTGCATGTGCGTGCGTGCCCAAGATCCCGAGAGGAGAATGGAGGAGAAGGGATTGCAGCGTGGCCATCCCCCGGTGATTTCTCGCTTTCTGTCTCTCTGTCTCTCTCTGTCTATCTGGCGAGCGCACGCGCCCTATAGCAAAAACCTCTTCAAAACAAACAAACAAACAAACAAAAAAAAACCAAAAAAAACAAAAGAATGAGAAAAGGGACCATAGTCAGGGCTAAATAGAGTGATGCATTGTCATTCTAAATCGTTTGTTTGTTTTTGCTATAGGGAGAGAGCACTCACAAGAGAGACACAGAGAAAGAGGGAAAGTGAGAATTCACACCCAGGGGGAATGTCCATGCCTCAATCCCCTCTTGTCCATTCTCTTCCTGGGCTTTTGGGCATGCACGCATGCATGTCTGGCATGATTTTCAAGCTGCTGGGTCTGGGACTCGAACTGTGGCCTGCCATGTGGGAATCCAGGAGCACCTTAACCATGCCATCTGCTGGTCCTAAACCCATTTTTGTTTCAGATGTTTACCAACTTTTCTTGTCATGTTCAAGGACAGTGCATAACCATCCCTGGGTGCAAAAGTGCTTGGAAATGTTAGGGAAAAAAAAGGAAGCTATTCTTGTGTCTGGGATCTTTACATCCCAGGGGGTGATAAGAAAAAGGGAGAAAAATTGAGTAAGTGAATTAACATTGCTCTCATTCTGCTCACAGGGGCCATGCAATGGGATTTACATGACACGGGTTTAATTTACATTATAAAGAAATCCCTTAGGTATTTTATTACTAAATCCTCTTTGGCAAAGGCCTGCAAAGACTTGTCTTAACTCGCAGAATGTTATTTCTAAAATATCACAATACTCCATAAAACCAAGTGAACAGCAATCTGATGAATGCTATTTGGAGCCAGTCTCAAAGGTCTTGGTAGGTGGGAGGGTGTGGTGGGGCACAGATGGGTGTGATGAATAGATAAGATCTTGACACAAGGAGTGTGAAAATGAGTGCTTTGTGGTCAAGAGTAGAGTGACTTTGGGACCAGCAGATGGTGTAGTGGTTAGGTCACTGGACTCCCACATGGTTGACTGTGGTTTGAGTCCCCAGACCTGTGGTAGCTTGAAAATCACGCCAAGCACTTGTGCTTGCTTACCCAGGATCCCAGGAAGAGAATGGAGAAGGCAGCATGGCCATCCCCCCCGAGCCCCGGACAGGGGGTGACTTCTCACTTTTCCTCTCACTATCTCTGTCTCTCTCTCAGGAGAGCACATGCACTCTATGGCAAAAACCTCTCAAAGGACAGAGTGACTTCGTTGTTGATGTGACTGTCTTAGTGATGGCATGATGGTGTGAAGGTCAGAATGGAGGTACCTGCACTAGAAATAAGAATTTGTGCATAAATCCAGAGGGGGCAGGACACTTAGCCATGCTAAAGAGGACAGGACAGAAAGGAACGGCTGCTCAGAAAGTGCTCTGAAGTCCTGTGCAGGAATTTCAGTGAGATGAAAAGGGCAAATGAAACATGGAATGACAAGCTTCAAAAGAAAGTAGGTTTTCTGTGGCAGCTCCAGAATTTCCATTGTAGGAGGAGATTTGGGGCAGCCACCTCCTTAGGGACCCTAAGAATATTTGACTGGAAGTTCGCCTGCAGGGCAAGTGCACTGAGTTTACTTAGAGTGTGTCTTTACTTGGAGTGGCTTGATGTACATTAAGGAGATGGGATAGCTAAAGCACAATTCCTCCCCACACTAACTCTCTCTTGTGTTACTTACATCCATTAAACTGAAAAAAAGAAAAAGAAAAGATAACTGTCTTGGTCAGAAACAGAACTTACAGGATATGTGTGTGTGTGTGTGTGTGTGTGTGTGTGTGATTATATTGATTATAGATGATATTTATTACAAGGAATTGACTCATGCTATTATGGAGGATGAGAAGTCCCATGGTCATTGTTGGCAAGGTAAAGACCCAGGAAAGCCAGTAGTGTAAATTCTGGTCCAAGTCTGAAGGCCTGAGAGCCGGGAACACCGTAGTATGAGTGTCAGTCCCAGATCAAGAGACCCATGTCTCAGCTCAAGCAGTCACGTAGAGGACGAGGAGAGAATTCCATCTTTATCCGCCTTACTGTTCTGTTCGGGCCCTCAGTGGGTTCTACTATGAGTGCTCACATTGGAGACAGCCACCTGCTTTACACAGTCACCAGTTCTAATGCTAATCCTCTCTTCTTCAAACACTCTCACAGAAGTGCCCAGAAATAATGTTAGCCAGATTCCCATGCATCCTATGATCCAGTCAAGCTGACACAGAAAATCAACTCTACAGTAACTGCAGAAACAGGGTTTTGTTATAAAGATATATAAAGACAGTTAAGGCCCTAGTTACTGCCCAGAGAAACCCTTCACAGAGCCGCCAGCAGGTAGCATGGTGGTTAAGGGCACTGGACTCCCACATGGCCGACAACGGTTCGAGTCCCAGACCTGGTGGCTTGCTTTCTCGCTGGCCCTCTCTCTCTCTCTCTCTTGCTCTGTCCCTCTCTGGTCAAATTAAAATAAATTTTAAAAAGTTAAATAAAATAACGAAAGAGAGAAAGAAAGAAAAAGAAAGAAAGAAAGGAAGGAAGGAAGGAAGGAAGGAAGGAAGGAAGGAAGGAAGGAAGGAAGGAAGGAAAAGAAGCGCTTCACAGAGATGGTAAGAGAATCCTGGCTGGTGGTGCAGAAGGAAGGATCCAGGAAGCAGGTTACAGCAGGCCTCCTTTATCGCCTCCCCTCGTGGTGACTGAGTCTTCACCCCACTCCTGTTGTTGCAGCTCTCTGAGGTGTAGATTCCTCTGCTGCCCCCCTTTCTTCTGGGCTTTTGATACCAATCATCTGTCTCTGTGTTGCCCATTCACACCTCTCCAGAAAGAATTGCAACTGGTCCAATTTTGTCACTATTAGGCCAGAATAGAAGATTAATCTCTCGTTCAGGCCATCTGTGTCACAGGCTGTGAAAGAACTCACAGACTCAGAGTAGGAGAATAGAAGAGGTTTGTTATTCACTCTCCAAGGGAAGAAAGGGGCAGATGTGGAGAGTTGCATGGCCCTGAAGTTGGGGGTAGGGTGGGGATAGGGATATTTGATGGAAAGAGATTTGAGGTGGGTGACTCAGGTAGTCCTGAGACAGCCTGCCAGGGTGTCTTTTACCATGTGTTGTTATCTCTGGGTGAGTAGCCATATGTGAATAGATCAAGCACGCACCCCTGCGCCTTCCCTTTGTTCAGGTGGAAATTTTCCTCTGATCCCAAGGAATTCCCCACTAAGGCATGTCCTCTCTCATAGGGAACTCGCTAGCCTGGTTTGATCCTTTAGGCCTTTCTCCCATCCTGTCAAGGGTGCTCACGGTTGCCGAGAGACCTTGCCTTCCTATGACAGAGCCCAAGATAAGAGACAAATATCCAAGGGTTGATCCCTAAAAAAAAAAAAAAAAAAAAAAAAAAAAAGAGAGAGAAAATGCCTGAGGCATGAGGGGAGCTTTGAAAGTGTCTCTCCCATTAAAATGCTTAAGACATCTGGGAAGTCCTGATTATGCCCTTTGACCTCTAATACGTGGAGGATAGTGGAACACTCTGGAAGACCGTACTTTGAGAAGTATCGGGGATTTCTTCCCTTCACCTGACCTTTGTAGATGGGGCTGAGACTTCACAAGTATACTTCTTTACAAGAAATACATTGTTTTCTATTGAGAGTGAACTCAATTCAGGAGCATAAAGGACCAGAAGGAACCATGCTCGAGTTTTCTCACCACTCACTGAATATGTGAGTAGGAAAGGACCTCAGAGGGTGTGAGGAGCATCGCCCACCTTAAAGAACAACTTCTCTTCACAACATTGTTAGTGGGTTACTCAGCTTTTCTTGAAAAAAAGATAGTAACAGGGATAGCAGGTGGCATAGTGGTTAAGGTGCTGGACTCCCACATGGCTGACCTTGGTTTGAGTCCCAGACCTGGCAGCTTGAGAATCACGCTGGGCACGTGTGTATGCATGCCCAAAATCCCAGAAGAAGAATGGAGGAGAAGGGATTGTGGCCATTCCTCCTGGGGGATGATTTCTCACTTTCCCTCTCACTGTCTCTTTCCAGAGAACACACATGCCCTATGGGAAAAAAACTAAAAAATACCTTAAAAACAAAAAGAAAAAAGACAACAACAATAAGAACCCATTTCTTCTCTTTTTTGAAGAGACAGAGTTTTGCTATAGTGTGCGTGCGCTCACCAGAGAAACCGAAGTCACTCCTCAGGGGAATGGACACACTGCAGTCCCTTCCCTTCCATTCTCCTCTTACGATTTTGGGCACACACACACACACACACACACACACACCCTGCGTGAGTTTCAAGCCTCCGGGTCTGAACTCCAACCGCAGTTGGCCATGTGGGAGTCTGGTGACCTAACCATTACACCATCTGCTGGTCCTAAGAACCAGCTTTTATGGCATTTCCATTACCTGGCAGGTATAGACAGCTTGTCAAGCACTTTCCCTAATCACAGAATCACACATATTCACCAATGTTCACCACTGTGGTGAGTACTTCCCTCACCACAGTGCTATATAGCTGGCTACATTTCACATATGAACCATCTATTCCTATGTGACAGACCACCTCATAACTTAAAGGCTTTAAAACAATCACCATTTTATTTCTTCCAGTCCAGTGGGTCAGAGATTCAGACTAGATGCGGCAAATTATCAGTGATGAGAAGGGTCTTCAGCTGGGTGGGCTGGGTCTCTTTCTTTATGATGTGGCTGGAGCAGCTCACCTAGGGCTGGGGGAATCCAAGGTGATTTCACTCACAGGTTTGAAGCCTTGGTGTTGGTTCTTAGCTAGAGGGCTTTGGTTCCCCTCTGGGTGATCTCCCTCTTTCTCTGCCAATGGTTTTTAATCCTTCAGTAGTTTATCCCAACCTTCTTACATGGTGGCTGTGTTCTAAGAGGGCAAATATAGGAACTGCAGTCTCTTAGGGAGAGAGTCATGTGGCATCACTTCTGGATTCTTCTGTTGGGCACAGCAAGTCACAGGGATAGCTCAGATTCAAGCAGAGAGGAATGAGACTCACCTCTAGATGGAACTGTTGGTGGCCATTTTTGCAGGCCATCTAACACAAGATATGAAGTCAATGAACATGGTAAACCCACTGTTTTTAGGAGTGTGACCCGCAAGTCTATGTTTGAAACTGCCTCAGATTTTCAGTAATAGTCCAGTCAATATTGGCCGTTTACATTTTATAGGATTTTTTTTCCTATTTACCTGAAATCTGTCTCTCTTTCCAGAAGGGTGGTCAGACTGTAGATTCTTTAAAACTTCCTACAGTTATGAAATGGATTTTTTTTCCCCCAAGGATTAGATCATGATGGTTCTGGTAGAAGACCTTAGTGTTAAAGAATTTATATAAACCCTTTACTGCTGTAAAGTGGTTCTGCCCAGGGGTGGTCACAGGACAGAGGAGGATATCAGAAAGATTCACAGTGAAAGCCCTTAGAATGCTTTCTCTCTCAACCTACTTGATATCAAATAGTTTACTCATTCATAGCTTCAGACGATTATTTTTCCCTCTAATTTCAGACCCTTTTGAATGTGCCTCTTTGCAATCGATTATCATTTTTTTCTTGCTCAGTTTCAGTTGTTTAGCTATTCAAGAAAAAATTTTTTAGATAATTACACCTTTTGCATTTTTTTTTTTGAGAGGTTTTTTCGCTATAGGGCACGTGCGCTCGCCAGACAGACAGAGAGAGACATAGAGACAGAAAGCGAGAAATCACCCCCCAGGGGGGATGGTCACGCTGCAATCCCTTCTCCTCCATTCTCCTCTCGGGATCTTGGGCACGCATGCACACGCGCCCGGCTTGAGTTTTAAGCCACCGGGTCTGGGACGTGAACCGCGGTCGACTACGTGGGAGTCCAGCGACATAGCCATTACACTAACTGCTGGTTCCCAACCTTTTGCATTTTTGTAGAATATAGACTCTGTTCCAGAAACATGCTGGAAAAGCCTCCACCATTAGAAAGCTCAATAATGGATTCTGACGGTGGGATTTTTTGGGGGTAAACTGAGTATTTAGCTCTAGGTACTTCAGCTCTTGTTGGAAATTATAGAAAATGCATTAATTTTAAGTTCTTACCTTTCTTACTATAGTGTAATATATCTGGATTTTGATTCCAAAGTGAAAGTCTCTCAGATTAGGGTCAGCTTTATGAACATTATTTCCTGGTAGCCATGGTGGGACCAAATGTCTGAGCTTAGTATGGAACTTTCAGGAAGGACTTTGCTGACAAAGTACAATAGTTAGTAGAACTTTCCCTTTTCTGACAAAATGAAGGGCAGTCTTCCTTTTTGAAAAATACTGCCTACTTTGAGATTTTTGACTATAAACATAGTCAAAAATGATGAAAGGGAACTATTTTGTTATTACAATTGTGTAGAAATTTGCTGTTGTTTCATATGACTTTTGAAGAGGAAATATGTAATTAATATGGGGTTAGTCCATATCAGAAAAGAATCCCAGTGCTTCCTAAAAGGAAGACCTCAAACAATAGGGAATGTGAACTTTTATTGGACTGTTCTTACAATAAATAGTCATGTCACCCAGACTCATTCTTTTTTATACTTTCATTTCAGTTCAGTCTTTTATCTCCCACACATTCTCCCACTATGCTTTTATTTCCCCTAGAAGGTAAAATTTGCACACCTCACTATAAAGTAGTTCTAGAATTGGGTGATATTTGTACTTGACTGACTAAAGTTTAACTCTGAAGAAGAGTTACTTAATGATTTTTAATTTTAAAAGAAAATTCTCCCAATATAGTAACATTATTTGTTTAGTAAAGTATGGTTTATACTGAAATTCCATCCATACATTCCAGCTTTAATCTATAATCAGGAAGTGTGATAACTAAAGTTGTTGTTTTACAGTTATAACTAGAGTCCTTTCAGTCATTAAAAATAAACAAAACTATGATATTACATCACATTGGTGTCCACAGCTGTCTAAAGGTATTCCTTGGTTCATTCTCTTCATAAGTTCCTTTATCTATTTATTCATTTATTTATTCACAAGCTTCAGAAACCTAGCATGTGTCAGGCATTGGGGGATGAATAGAGCAGCAGCCCTATTTGCAGACAGAAACTTAAGAGTAGTTGTAACAGGGAACCAGCAGTTAGCGTAATGGCTATGTCGCTGGACTCCCACGTAGTCAACCCCGGTTCGTATCCCGGACCCGGTGGCTTAAAACTCACACCGGGCGCGTGTGCGTGCGTGCCCAAGATCCCGAGAGGAGAATGGAGGAGAAGGGATTGCGGCGTGACTATCCCCCCTGGGGCGGTGATTTCTCGCTTTCTGTCTCTATGTCTCTCTCTGTCTGGCGAGCGCACGTGCCCTATAGCAAAAACCTCTCCAAAAAAAAGTAGTTGTAACAAAGTGTTAGGCGTGTTAATATGAACATGAACATTGCGAAGCTTGCAGTGGTCAGGGAAGGCTTCTTGGAGGAAAAAATATTAATACTTACACTGAATCTTTAAGAGCCAAAATTCACCAGGTTTGAAGTGGGGGTAAGGGTTAGACTAGGGCATTTAAGAAGGAATTACATGTAGAAAGGTACAAAGAATACAGCTTGGTGGAGAAGCTGCAAACAGTTGGGCCAGACTTCGGGAAGTGTGAGAACCAGCCATGCAATAGGTGTTTGGGTTGGAGTTATAGGACCTCTCAGTGTCCAGTCCAGGTATTGGGGCTCTATTCTTTAGGGTAGACAATGGGAACCCTGAACAGTCTTAAGTCTGTTAGAAAAGTGATGAATGGCTGTGGACATAAGAAGCTTGCTCTTGTGGCCTTGTTGAGGAAGGTTTGGGGGAGAGAGGTGAATTAGAAGTATTCTGGGTGGAAGTTCAGCGAATGGAAGATCATTGGACCAGTGGTGATGCAGTGAAATCAACCTGAGGATTTATTAAAAAGTATTTATTTATTGAGAGGATTTTGCTATAGGGTACATATGCTCACCAGAAAGACAGAGAGAGACAGAGAGACAGAAAGCGAGAAATCGCCCCCTGGGGGGATGGCCATGCTGCAATCCCTTCTCCTCTATTCTCCTCTTGGGATCTTGAGCACACACCTACATGTGCCTGGCATGAATTTAAGCCACTGGTCTGGGACTCAAACCATGGTCGACTACATGGAATTCCAGCGACATAGCCATTACGCCATCTCCTGGTCCCTCAAAAGGTATTTAAAAGATTAGTTATTTGAGACTTGTCTTTCTCTGAGGAAAATAATAATAATAATAATAAATGGGTAGATTAGAAGACTTGAGGAAGGGTACGAGAGGGGTGAATCATGGTGATGCCCCAGGTTGCTTACTTGGGGGTCTGGTGGAATGAGGTGCTTGTTAATAACAAGGAGTGAAAAATAAGGGGAAGGGAGAGTTTGGGGTAGAGTGGGGAATAATGAGCTCAGTTTTGACATGTATTTGAGGTGTTCATGAGACATCAGAGTGGAGCTGCTTGGGTGGATCTATGGATCAGGCATAGGAATTTGGATTTCAGACTCATCCAAGTATGGGGAGTAGGAGAGGAGCTGCCACGTGGTCAGGAGAGAGGAAGATGAAGGACAGAGGCCTGAGCAGGGTCTCATGGAGATCTGGAGCTGAAGAAATCTGGTCCTTCCCTTCCTGGGGTGAGGATAATGTTATAATGAGTCCAAAGTTGTTCTACTTTTGCTGGAATGATCCATCAGGAAGACAGCCCATGTGAAAGGGAAATGGCTACTGGAAGTCATTAGAAAGGGTGATTAGAAACTGTAAGGAAGGAAAAATTTATTTCTTCCTACCTTTCCTAGGGTCATGACTGAGGTCCCTAGAACATAAAAGAGGTCAGTAAGAGAAAGGCATACATATTTATTATTCAATATACATTTTATATGACATAGTAGTCTTCATAAGAAAATGAAGGCAGTTAAACCTGTGTGTTTTTTGTTTGTTTGTTTTCTTTTGCTTTGTTTTTAGATTTTTGTCATAGGGCTTATGTTCTTGCCAGAGAGAGACAGGGAGCCCCCCCGCCCCCACCCAGGGGGAATGCCCACGCCGCAATCCCTTCTCCTCCATTCTCCTCTTGGGATTTTGGGCATGCACACACATGTGCTCAGGATGATTTTCAAGCCACCAGGTCCAGAACTCAAGCTATGGCCAGCCATGTGGGAGTCCAGTGCCTTAACCACCACACAACTTGCTGGCCCCAAACCTCCGTGTTTTTCATAGTAAATTTAATGAGGAGTGGATAGTCATGGAAACTAAAATAGGATAAAAAGAATGATCTAATGGTAATAAACTAAGAGAAACTTAGCAAAGCCTGTTTCTTCAGATTCTTTTTTGTTCCTTTGTGTTCAGAGATAAAGATACTCCTTTCTTCTAGGTACAGAGTAGGCACCTGTCACGTGAGAGTCTTATAACTTGCTTTAGGTGTAGATCAGAAAATCCTTTCTAGGTTTTATGATCTGCTTCAGTGTGGAAGGGCGAGGGAAGGTCAGAAAGACCTTCCTGCTTCTGTTTTCTCAAGTCCCTTCATCTAAAAATATCTGGGTAGTGTGTCCTGAAACCCATCATTCGAGGAGTTAGCAGAGTCCTTATAGAGACGTTCCTGGGCAGGAAGGGGGAAAGTGGTGAAATTGTAATTAACTGTCAGTGTTGGACAGAGAATAATGGGTAGTAATGGTTTACGGAGAAGCTGGAGACTAGATCCAGACTGGAATGCAGCTGCTTCTCAAAATAACTGCCGTGTTGCTGTAGACACCCTGCCCCCGGGTGCTAAGCCTCTTAAACGGATGTATTACTCTTCACAGCAGCCCTCCATCACGGGCACTATTATCTGCATTTTACCAATTAAGAAGCCATCTTAAAGGGATGACTTGACCAAGGTACCACATTAGTAAGTGGCAATTAGACTGTGAAGAATCTAGCTGTATCCACCCTCTCAGGCTGCAGTTGTTGTTTTAAGCATATGAGTCAAAGTTTTATCAGCAAATATAGGTAAGTTCAAATTGGGAAATATAAAGTGATGTTAATAACAATCATTTTTAAAGGTGTGAATAGGGTGTAGGGAAATCACAAGGAATAGAGCAATATGTCAGGGCAAGAAACCAGGAGGTACTATGGCAGCCCATAGGCCTGGAATGGTAAGGCTGGAGGTACCAATGGGATTGGTTGGAGGTACCAATGGGATCCCGGAAGAGGGGGCAAAAGGAGCTGTGATCTTCAGAGGTGGACAACCTGGGATAACCTACAGGGAGGTAGGCTAAGGAACCGTTTCCTGCCCTCAGAGTCCTCCAGTATTTAGACCACTTCACTGGTCAAACTCAACAGGAAGACAAAGGCAAAAGGCCGGTCTTGGGGCACAGAACATGGTGGAAAGCACAGAGTGGATCAAGAAGAACAAGTGGAAGCTTCCAGCACAGTCAAGCCAACTGAGCTGAGCTGAGAGAAGCTAAGCAGTAGGGCCAGGCTGGCTCATAATCGGGCGTGCCTGGAGATACTTCTTACAGAACTTCAACCTGTTCTTCGTGGTACCTCCTAAAGAACTTCCATCAGACTTTTCCAGGGCATTCCCATTCAAGTGTATGCTGAGGATGTGAAACTGCGTTGTAACTTAGACGTCTTTTAGAAGGGTCTTGTTTTCTCCCTTGAGGGTAATAGAGAGATATGTATGTACCTGCTTGTGAGTGGGGGGAGAAAGGCAGAGATAATGGATAAATGAATGAGTGGGTTAGAAGTGAGACCTAAAAAAAAAAATACCCCAACCTCTAGGACTGTGTTCCTAAGCAAAATGCTCACATAGCATGTTTCTCATTAGCACTTCATTCGTCCCCAGGACCTCACTATGTGACTTGGTCCTGGACAGCTGGCCGAGAGCATCTCAAACATTCAGTCCATAGCAGAAATCAAAGTGGAGAGAATGTTGGATCTAAGCAAAGCATGGGATGTGCTTTGCCTATGGCCTTTAAGACCATCACAACCACACGTCTCTTCAGATTTTACTCCTGAATTTGTCCATGAGCTGTATTTTGTTTGTTTCTTAGAACACTCCACTGAAATTGAAAGAAAGTAAGGATGTTTTTCTGTTTTGTCTCAAGAACAATGCTTAACACATAGTAGGATCCAATAAATAGTAACTGAATGAAGAATGGTTGATGATACAGATTTTTAAGTTTTAAAAAAAGAAGCAAATGCATTTACAGGTATTTTGAAAAGGGACAAAAATCCTGGATTTTCTGAAGAATGAGAAGTTTCTGGGCTATCCAACAGGTTTTGCAAGATCACAGCAAAGAGCCAGTCAGATCGTCTTATGCTTTCTTGCTATGTGTTGCGTTTGAAGCTAACCATCCAGCTGGGCACAAAGTCCACAATATCAAATGGAAGAGTCAAAGGGCATTCTATGAAACAGAATGTGTTTTTCTTGTTTCGATCTATTAGATAATTTCTCACCACAGTGATTTGAAACCCAGCATACTAGTGATTGTTTCTATAGCAATTGAGTTATTTAATGAATTTATATGCTGTCCTTCCATTATCATTCAAGAATTGTAGGGGAACCAGCAGTTAGCGTAATGGCTATGTCGCTGGACTCCCACGTAGTCGACCGTGGTTTGTGGACCCGGTGGCTTAAAACTCACGCCGGGTGTGTGTGCATGCGTGCCCAAGATCCCAAGAGGAGAATGGAGGAGAAGGGATTGCGGCGTGACCATCCCCTCTGGGGGGGTGATTTCTCGCTTTCTGTCTCTATGTCTCTCTCTGTCTGTCTGGCGAGCGCACGCGCCCTATAGTGAAAACCTCTCCCCCCCACCCAAAAAAAAAAGAATTGTAGTATAGCCATGAAAGCCTGTAATTAAGTTTTCAAAAACTCTCATATAGGGACTAGCAGATGGCATAACTGTTATGTGACTGGATTCACACATTGTTGACTGCGGTTTGAGTCCTGGACCAAGTGACTTGAAACTCACGCTGGGCGCGTGTGCATGTGTGCCCAAAATTCTGAGAGGAGAATGGAGGAAAAGGGATTGTGACATGGCCACCGCTCCTGGGGAGTGATTTTTCACTTTCTGTCTGTCTCTCCGGTGAGTGCACGCACCCTATATCAAAAATTTCTCTTAAAAAAACTTAAGGAAACCAGAAACTCTCATATGTATTTATGTATTTCATAAATAAGGGTTATACTGTTATTTTGATATGTGATAATTTATGGAAATTAATACTTTAAAAATATTATTAGAGATAGTCTGGCATTCTTTTTGAGTTAATATAAGTTTGTTCTAAATTGGCATCTTTTTTTGGAGAGATTTTTCGCTATAGGGCGCGTGCGCTCGCCAGACAGACAGAGAGAGACATAGAGACAGAAAGTGAGAAATCACCCCCCAGGGGGGATGGTCACGCCGCAATCCCTTCTCCTCCATTATCCTCTTGGGATCTTGGGCACGCATGCACACGCGCCCGGCGTGAGTTTTAAGCCACCGGGTCCAGGACACGAACCGCGGTCGACTACGTGGGAGTCCAGCGACATAGCCATTACGCTAACTGCTGGTTCCCGGCATCTTTTTTTTTACAGTGAAATCAGTATCAGGAGAGAGGAACATGTCTACTCTAATTCCATTCTTTTCATTATTCTAACAAAGGTGGAAGTAGAGAGTGACTCTGTTGAACCTATTAACCTGTGACCTCCTTTGTCTTCCCAAAGCAGTAGACCATGGTTAGTCATGTTTACCGAGTAGAACTGAACTCAGTGGGCATTGCCAGTGTGCACACCACCTTGCCATTCATTGTCAGAAAAGAGCAGGATTATAAGGTATGATCACAGCCACTTGTAGTGGTATAGGCTCTCTAAAGAAATATTACTACCTATGAAGTAATGGTAGAAAGAGCATAAACTGTTAATGGCATGAAGCTCTGCTCTGAGCCACCTCCTTTTTATTCCCGGTACCTTGGCAGTCTTGCTCAAGGCCATCTAATGACTTTAACTACTGCCTTCATGCTGCTAATTGTCATAGGTGTATCTTCCACCCCATGTTCTCCCACCTGCATCTCTAATTTGCATGTTCAAAGCAGCCCCCAAGTCTCCTTGACCAAGTGTCGTGATCCAAGTAAATGGCATTGCCAAAACCTGGCTATTCAAGTAAGGAACTTGGATGCATTTTAATTTCTCTCCTCTCACTCCCTATTTCCAGTCCACCCTAAGCCTATGGGTTCATCCCTTCTACCTCTCAAATAATTTCATCTATTTTTCACTATCTCTGCTGGCTACACTCTGTTTGAAGCACTGTTGGTTCATTGCATTGTAGTAGCAGACAACTCAGTGGTGTTCTGACCCAATCCATTTTCCTCACAGCAGTTGGCATAAAAAATGTAAATCAAACTATGTTACTCATTTAAAACTGTTCACTAGACTCTGTACATAGGAAAAAACTGCAAAGAACTATACATACATAGAAATGAATACATGCATGTAAAAATCGGTTAAGAGCTGAATAAGGCCTGTAGCCTAGTTAACAGTCTGGTTTTTTCCTTTTAATTGCCAAAGGGTGCCTTTGCTCACTGGAGAGAACAAGAGGGAGAAGGCATCTTGGGTAGGGTCATACTGTAATACCTTCTCCTCTATTTCTTCATCCTGTTTAAATTTTGGGCATGCACGCACATGGACTTGGTGTGATTTTTCAAGCTACTAGGGCTGAGATTGGGTTGATTCTAGGTGGAGTCCCTTGTATTTCTTGGATCTGAATATTTGAGTGCCTCTCTAGGTTTGGAAAGTTTTCTTCTAGAATTTCATGGAATAGATTATCAATGCCCTTATTAGTTTCTTCACCTTCTGGGATACTGATGATCAGGATGTTTGGGTATTTAATGGTATCTAGTATTATTTGTATGTTACTCTCGTTTTGGGGGGTTATTTTCTCAGTCTTTTTGGTAAATTTTTCTAGGTCAGAGGTTCTATCTTCTAAATCTGAGATTTGATCATCTGCATGATCTATCTGCTTTTGATATTTTCAACAGAAGTATTGTTTTCCTGTAATAGAGCCTTGATCTCTAACAATTCCGCTTAATTCTTTTTTATGATGTGTATCTCCTCTTTCACATTGTGCAAGAAGTTCCTCACCTCCTGGAACTCGGTGTCTCTTTTTTCCTGCATCTTCTGGAGTTTCTTGTCTCTATTCTCTTGCGTCTCTGTTAGCTTTGTCACATTGAATATTTTAAATTCTTTAACTGACATTTTCTTGAGTTCCCTTGTATTCTTTGTGGAGAAAGAGGAGTTATTCTTTTCCATTAGAGGAGAGATATTTTCTTCGTTTCTCATGTTGCTTATGCCTTTGAGATGGTTTCTGTTCATCTAATGGATTATATGCTTTTTGGGAGTTAAATCTGAGCAATCAGAGGAATGTAGAAGGGGGTGACCTGCAGTCTGGCTCCTGGCTAGACTGGGAGCAGGAGGATGCAGTCTAGGCAGAGGGTCTTCGATGGCTGAAATCCAATCTCCTGATTTTGATAGTGTGCTACACTCAGGTAAGAGGACACTATTGAGAAACACTAGGAAAAGGCAGACAGAAATCTATGTACTAACTTCACTACTTTCTTTGAGTCTATAACTAGTTAAAAATAAAAAGCATTTTAAAGACTTAAGTGGAAAGAAAACCCTTCTTGACTTTCCCTTCTTTGGCAAATCCAATTCCTTACCGTGGCTTGCAGAAATCATCCTTGCTGTGACTCTTGTCAGCTTCCTTTCCAACCCCATCCAATGTCATTTTCCCATCAGTTACTCTTCCTCAGCTACATGGCATTCTTGGCAGTTCCCAAGACAGAAAATAACTGCACAAGGACATTCTCATATCCCATCTACTTAGAATTCTATTCCCATGGATGGTTCTTCCTCATTCTTTAGATATGTTTCTGACATCTAATGTATACTGGGCTTTGTGTGACTCTTTTTCTTAATAAAACTGTTTGTGATCTGTAATGACTGTCTGTCATTGGTATTCTTTAGTATTTACAATCTTGTGAAAGTGGGAGAAAATGAATAGAACATATATGTTTTATTTACTAATGTACCCCTTGTCATTAATACTAGTGCTTGAGCAATAATTAGGGTTCAATAAATATTGATCGATAAGAAGAAAGAATCAACAACTATACTTTAGGGCTCCAGAAAATGAGGATGTAAGTGTTAAAAGGAACTTTAAGAATTTTTTTTGGCTGGGACCAGCAGTTAGCGTAATGGCTATGTCGCTGGACTCCCACGTAGTCGACCACGGTTCGAGTCCCGGACTCGGTGGCTTAAACTCATGCTGGGCGCTTGTGTGTGCATGCCCAAGATCCCGAGAGGAGAATGGAGGAGAAGGGATTGAGGCGTGGCCATCCCCTTGGGGGGTGATTTCCTGCTTTCTGTCTCTCTGTCTCTCTCTGTCTGTCTGGCGAGCGCACACGCCGTATAGCAAAAACCTCTCAAAAAAAGAAAAGAATTTTTTTTGGCAAAAGCTTATGAGAATTTGAATTAACAAAGGTTATCTGGTGTGGTGAAATTTTGTTGTAGTGTGCGTGTGTACAATTAAGATTTTGTTTTTGACATGTAATTGTACATTATGAATACATACAATTTCATTTTATGTTTTCTCTACTTTGAAACTTTGCAATCTATTGTAAAACCAATTGCAGGAACTATTGCAAAGTCGAAGTATTTTAAGTCTCCACTGATAGCCTTTGGCTTTATTTGACCTAATTTATTTTATTTACTTATTTTGCCATAGAGGATAAGGTGTGTGCTAGCCAGAGAGAGACAGGGAGAGACAGAGAGGAAAAGTTAGAATTCACTCCCTGGGTGGGGGGGGGGGGTGGTCAAACTACAATCCATTATCCTCTCAAGAGTTTGGGCCCCTTTACACATGTGCCAGGTGTGATTTTCAAGTCACTGGGTCCGGGACTCAAGCTGTGGTTGGCCATGTGGGAGTCCAGTGCCTTCGCCACCGTACCACTTTCTGGCCCCCAGAAAGCAGTTTTTAAATGATAGCGCCATATTTCATTTCATTGTTTTCCTATTGCATTGATGTAGTCTCATTTATTATTATCCTCTTTGAAATGTAGGTTATTTGTCTCTGCTTTTACACATTTGTAATGTGATGAATATCTCTGTGCACAAGTGTTTGTCAGAGTTTCTAATATTTGCTTAGAATAGCTTCCTAGAATTACTGAATCAAAATGTAGCAGCATTTCTAAAGCTTTTGATAACATATGGCCACATTGTTTTCCAGAGAAAATGCATTCCCAAGCCTGTTACTACATTTCAGAGCTATACCACATTCCACAGTAGATTAAAATCAGTATGAATCAGGCCCGTCCTGGATTCCCTGCAAGAGACATGTTACTAAGGTCCAAGAATGGTCTCACTCTGGCATAAAAAATGCATACACAATGATCTCAAAGCCTGGCTACCCAAAGACAGTATTACCCTAAGTCTCCTACACAATTTATTTTCTCATTATTCTAGAGAAAAATGTTCATATTTGGATCTGATTTGCTAAGCTTTAAGATGGAAAAAAAGTAGAGGAGGTGGATTAGTTAAAATTCTCAGAGTATTCCTTTGTATAAGTGGAAAGTTACAATTTTTGAACAGATACCTATATTTCAGGGAGTCCCATGGTGCCTGAAGAATTTAGGGGGAAAAAAAAGAATTTAGGGCATGATTATAAGAGATGAAAGGAAATAGAGTCAAAAGACCTAGAAATCCAGTGGTTGAGCCTGAAAACAGGATTTCAAGCTTTGCGAATTCCATATTCCCTATTGCATATCCTGCTAAGTTTGGGGCATGGGTAAACGTCTTTGGAAGATAGTACTGATGTTTAAAATACTTCAATAACCCGAAAGCAAGCAAATAATAGAAATTACAATAGGCTGACAGGTATACTGAAGAGTAGTTATTGTTATTCTTATTTATTTTGGGGGAGGAATTATTTATTTAATTTTATTTACTATTACTATTTCTTAAATTTGACCAGAGAAAGACCGAGAGAGAGGAGATGTGAGAAAGCAAGCTTCTGGATCTGGGACTTGAACCACGGTTGACCATATGGGAGTCTAATGCCACCTGCTGGCCCCAGTTATTGTTACTCTGAATGAGGTAAAATCTGAGTGAAATGCATTTTTTTGGCTCTACTTTTACTTTTCCTTTTTAAAAAATTTGCTATAGGGACCAGCAGTTAGTGTAATGGCTATGTTGCTGGACTCCCCTGTAGTCGACCACGGTTCGCGTCCCAGACCCGGTGGCTTAAAACTCATGCCGGGTGCGTGTGCGTGCGTGCCCAAGATCCCGAGAGGAGAATGGAGGAGAAGGGATTGCAGCGTGGCCATCCCCCCTGGGGGGGTGATTTCTTGCTTTCTGTCTCTCTGTCTCTCTGTCTCTCTCTGTCTGTCTGGCGAGCGCACGTGCTCTATAGCAAAAACCCCTAAATAAATAAATAAATAAATAAATAAATAAATAAAATTTAAAACAAACTTTGCTATAGGGCACATGCAGTAGAGGGGGTGGTGTGGGAGGGAGAAGTACAAGCAAGAAAGCACCTCCTGGGGGATGACTCCTTTGTTTCTCCTCTCACGAATTTGGGCACACACGCACATGTCCCCAATACGTTTGTTAAGCTGCTGGGTCCGGGACTCTGACCATGCAGACAGTCATGTGGAATCCAGCTGCCTTAGCCACATTGCAACCTAGCTGGCCTTATTATTGGCTTTTCCTTTTGTGTCTTTCTTATTTAATTTCAAAGTTTGAACAGAGAGACAAATTTTTCACAAGCTTGTGGTGAAATACAGTGAATTGATAATAAGAAAACGTCTGTGTGTGCATGTGTGCGTGCGTGCGTGTGTGTGTGTGTGTATGTATATTCAGAGAGCACTGATGTAGATTTACATGTTCTGTAGACCATGGAATTCATTTGATGTATCTATGAAGGCTTCTCCAACCTCTTAAGGGCCCATGTGGCCACTGGTGAGGTATTCTATTATAGTAACTCCAGAACAATAAAGCTTGGCATAAGTATTCCTTTCTTCAAAGCAGTGGTTCCTGTAGAGTTCAATTCCTTGAACACTTATTTCCTGGCCCGGAAGAGCTTGCATTGCAAACAGAGATAGCATCACAGAGCTTACACGTGCTTCCCTTTAAAGGCACACTTGGGTGTTAACTAATTACTAGGCAAATGCACTATTATTTCTAAGAATTTTTCTTTTTAAAAGCATATTTGTTGATACTATGATTAGGCTATTTATAGGAATCCTTTAAAGGCAGTTTTTGGAGCATTTCTCTGTAAAAGCAAACAGAGATAAAATTAACAGTGGGGAGTAGGGGTGTTAGCTTTTGTAAGAATGTGGTGCTAATGAGGACATGACCCCCTAAAGATGGCTAAAGCCATTCCATCCCTACCAATAGCTCTCCTCACTTTCACCAGTTACATCAAAACGCTACTTGTCATGAAAGCAGCTGGGAGAAGATGGTTCTACCCAAATTTCTCTACCTGTGACTCCCCTCCTGGCGATGAGTTGTCATCATTACCACCCATGACAATGGTGACTTTTTCCTTAGTTAATAGAATTAGAAATATGCTTCATGAGTTACCCTGGCTTTCCCTTAAAAATGCCAGCTGTCGGCTGTCAAAGCTAATACTTTGGGTGGGTACAAAGACAGGATGGAGGAAAGGCAAGGCTTTCTGGGCACCCTCAGGGAGCCCCAGTTGTGCCAGCTGCAAACACGCTTTTCACCCAGTAGTCGGAGGCTTTCTCTGGGCCTGCTTCTCACTACGTTATAAACACTCAGTGCATATCCACAGATGAGAGAGGGCCACTGCTGCCTTCTCTTTTAAAACCACATCTACCAGCCTGTAGGCCTGTGGCCTGAGCCCTGGTCTGGTGGCTTAAAACTCACGCTGAGCACGTGTGTGTGCATGCCCAAGATCCTGAGAGGAGGATGGAGGAGAAGGGATTGTGGCATGGCCATCCTCCCAGGGGGTGATTTCTCACTTTCTGTTTCTCTCTGTCTCTACAAGGAGCACATATGCCCTATAGCAAGAAGCTCTCTCTGAAAAAAAAAGGACATTTCCCTACCTGACTACACCACCATTTTCACAAGTAATAAAACCTATAGTAATTCCTTTATAATACTTAATATTTTTTCCCCTATTTCCAGAGAGTACACGTGCTTATGAGAGAGAGAGAGAGAGAGAGAGAGAGAGAGAGAGAGAGACGTGGTCATGTTGTAATACCTTCTCCTCCATTTCTCCAGCCTATCAGTGTTTTTTAGCCACTGGGACTGAAATCTGTACTGCAGTTAGCCACGTAGAATCCGGCTCCTTTAACTATTAGGCTACAGGGCTGGCCTTACCTTTTCTTTTTAATTTCCCCATTGTCTCTAAATGTCATTTATAGTTAGCTTATTTGAACCAGGATCCAGTCAAGGTCTACATATTACATTTGGTTGTTATGTCTCTTAATCTCTTTTAATCCAGAAGAGTCTCCCCTTTTTTTCCTCCCTGCCTCATTGACTTGTTGAAGAAATCTACCCAGGTATTCTGTCAATTAGCCCGATTCTATTAGTCACTAAAGAAAAAGGCAAGAGCCATTGGCAAAATAGTCTCTCCACCTTAACAAAACTTGGTTTCATTATTCCATGACTGACCATTTTGACGTGCGGTTTACTGAAATCCAAACTCAGGAACTAGGGAAATAAAAAGCAAAATACAAATCCTGACCTTGACTTGAGCACTACTCTGCATGTCGTTGTTCTATGACAGAATGCCTGTGATTTAGTACCGCAAATCTGTGTGTTTATGGCTACTTCTCACTAATTTGGTGCCCAGTTCTTTTGAATGCCCACTGTGATGTCTTATTTCTTCTTGAATTTTATTTTACTTTTCTGACAACCAATGACCTCTACACAGGGGTTGCAGCTAGAAAGCTGTGCAATTCCCCACCATCCTCTAAACTATCTCCCTGGTTAGGAGACTATATTAAATGGAAAGATGTTGACCGAATTTCCCTTTCATCTGGTTAGATCTGATCTTCTCTATCCTTTTCTTATATGAAAAAGAAAGCCCCCCCATAACAGAATAGCAATTAGTACTAGTATTCTCTCCAGGAATCTTAAATTTTACATTCACATACAATGGAGTGGGGAATTATTCTTCATTCACTATGAAAAAAATGACTCCTACATGACATATTTGGAAAATAGTGCCTGCTGGTTAATTAGTATAGGGTAAGCGTTACCCTTTTTTAAACGTGTTGACTGAAGTATTTTTATTAGACTGCATTCTAGTTCCAGTTGAACCATATTAAGTGGGTAGCTCCAGACAACATCTTTTAAGATTTATACTTCGTTTAAAAAATCAAGAGGTGGGGCTGGCAAGTGGCAAGATGGTTAAGGGTGCTGGACTCCCACATGGTGGACCACAGTTCAAGTTCCAGACCTGATGGCTTGCTCTCTCACTTTCCCTCTCTCTCTCTCTCTCTCGTTCTGTCCCTCTCTGATCAAATTTAAATAAATAAAAAAATAAATAAATAAATAAAGTTAAATAAAATAATTCTTAAAAAAAAAAAAGTAGGAATAGACTTCTAAGTTTCCAACCAGCTGTTGAGCTAAATGACTTACTCATGTTTATAGCAACTTTAATTTTCTCACTTTTTCTTTCCCCTACTCCCATTAGTAACCTTCTCAGACAGGCTCTTGCCTTTGTGTGTGTTAGGAATCTCTGTGATGGTTAGGGAGCCATGAGTCAAAATGTCCCCATCTTTAATCTTTGAGTGTGACTCTGCCAAACAGGTAATTTCATATCCAAGTGTATATGCTTTAGCATTCCCATACGTGGAATCTACTCACCCTTCTACTTTAGACCAATGAATCCTAATACATTTATGTTAAAGGTGTGTTGTGATAGGGCGAATAAGAACCAGTTGGATTAAAAAAATATATGGAGCAAAGGCTGGCTCTTTGCTGAAGTGGTAATGCATTGCTCAAGAGAAATCGAATTCCGTACAGCTGCCTAGGTTCAAATCCCCAGCTCAAGTCAGCCTGAAGCACACTGGGTGTGCACCCAGGTGCTCAAAATCTGAGGGCTGGAAGACTAGAGGAAGGGGATCGGATGTGAACAGACCCTGTGGGAAGTCCTTCCCTCTGTCTCTTTCTCTCTCTCATGTGTACATGCATGAGCTCTATCGTGAATAAAGAAGAAATAAATCACAAACAAATATGGAGCAAGAAATAGTATAGTACTGAATGGAATAACTAATATTTAGTGACACATTGCCTAAACTGAAAATACAGCAATAAAAAAGGAACGCATTACTGGGCTAGACCCTGTGCCAGGCACACGTAGACCCATCATCTCGCTAATGGCCACAGCCACCAAGGAAGGAACTGGAGTTCTGAGAATCAGCAGCACAACTTGGCATTCTGCATAACACAGCGCAGATTCCAACTCATATCTTCCCACATCAGACAACTTCTCTTTCCAGTGACCAACTCAACTTTATAAAAAGTTGTATATTTGAGCAGTATTATTGTTTATATTTAGACTGTAATTCAAGAGCTGTCCCGTTTTTCCTCCTGTATTATCCTACAGAATAGATACCACAGACACATTTAGAAAGCTTTTCAGAATGATTCCTATTTGGAGAAAAAAATTCTGCCACAAGATATTTGTACCAGGCAGCCGTAGAAACCACAACCTTGGTTTGCATCTTCTAAAAGTTCTTTTTATGAAGCTGAATAGACCAAAATTCCTGCTTCATGTTTTAAAAAAGGATTGGCTATTAACGTGTGTGGTTATTTCTCCCTCTCTTCTATTTTTGCTGTCTGGTTGGCACAGCCGTGGCCTTTTGAAGCAGCTGGGATATAAATATAAAGTGGGAATTGAGGCCCATTAGGACTGGAAGAACAGCTGACAGAGCACAGCAAAGCCCCAGGCTCTGCAGGGCCAAACGGCCAGTCTGGGCACGTTGGTTTCGGTCTGATTGACTTGTCGGCGTTATGCTGAGCAGGCTTTAATGATTTAAAGGTTGGCATAGAAAGCCGTGTTTCTTGCCATGAGACTCTCCATCTCTATTTGTAATGTACATGGTAATTAAAGCTAGACTTTTTGATGGAGCATCATCTTTGGCAGAATTCGAGGTGTGTTATTACATTACATGCCCATTTCTAGCTTATTTTTAAAGGTGCACATTAGATGTGAGTAAAATGTTTAAAAATGGTTCATGGGTTCAAAGTCATTCGGCATCATTCTTACCAATTTATAGATGTGTCACTCCATGAATGTAAGTCCTAATGTCAGAATATGAAGTACTTGTCTAAAAGCAAGGAAAGTTCTTATAACAACATTTATGATCCCTTTTGCAAACCCTGGCAGTATTTTTGTTTTGGCTGTTTTGTTTTGTTTGTTTTTGGAGGGATCATTTCTTAAACATTTTATGAGGGAAAAATGCTATTGCTTATTAATTATGCTTGATTTGCAATTCAAATTGCTGCCAAAAATTCAAATTGCTGTGTAAAATTCAATACTACATTCATTTTTTTTCTGTTACTTTAATTAAAGGTGTTTTTACTCTACATAGCTAAATGTCATATGATTAATGCTTCTTTTTAGGGCCAACAGGTGGCATGGAGGTTAAGGCAGCTGGATTCCACACAGCAATCTGTGTGGTTCTAGTCCCAGATTGGTGGCTTGAAAAACATGCTGGGTGCTTGTGCATGAGTGCCCAAATTCCCTAGAGGAGATGGAGGAGAAAGGGTTGTGGCATGGTCATCACCCTAGGAGGGTGATTTCTCATGTTCTCTCTCTTGCTCTCTCTCTGTCTCTCTCTGATGAGTGCATGCACCTAATAGCAAACAAACCAACAAACCATAAAACCAAAACAAAAAACCTTCTTTTTATAGTACTTAGAATACCCAAAATTCATTGGGTCTTCCTTCTGCTTTTGTCTTTCTTTAAGTTGACACATAATAATTGTACATATTTGGGGGTATAGGGCAACTTTTCAGTATATAAGTACAATAAATAATGATCAAATCACAGTAATTAGCATACCCATCTTCTCAAACATTTGTCATTACTTTGTGCTGAGGTGTTTCAAAACCTTCTGTTTGCTAATTTGAAATATTATACAATAAGTTATTGCTAGTTAGGTTAATACAGTACCCTAGTGTACTGTATAACACTAGAACTTGTTTCTTATTTAACTGTAACTTTGTACCTGTGAACCAATATCTCTTTATATCCCTTTATCTTCCTTCATCCTTTCCAGCCTCCAGTAATTACTATTTAACCCTCTACTTCTTTAACTCTTTTTTTCTTAGTTTTCACATATAAGTATGAACATGTGGAAACATGTTCTCTTTCTGTGCCTAAGTTATTTCATTTACTATAATGTTCTCCAGGCTGGCTTGTTCATGATGCCTCAAATGACAAGATTTCATTCTCTGTAATGGCTGAGTAGTATTATATTTTTTTATCCGTTTGTTTGTTATGGGCACTTAAGTTAATTCCGTATCTTAGCTATTGTGAATAGTCCTGTGATAAACCTTGGAGTGCAGATATCTTTATGACATACTGATTTATTTCCTTTGGATATACCCTTAGTAGTGAAATTGCCAAATCACATGGCAGTTCTACTTTTAACTTTTAAGGAGCCTCCATACTGTTTTCCATAATGACTGCACTGATTTACATTCCATCAGCAGTGTAAAAGAGTTTCCCTTTCTCTCCATACTTGCCAGCATTTGTTATTTTTTTTGACTTTTTGATAACAGCCATGCTAACTGGGGTGAGATATTTCACTGTAGTTTTGATTTTGCATTTTCCTGATTATTAAGATGTTGAGTATTTTTTCATATGCTTTTGGCCATTTGTATATCTTCTTTTGAGAAATGCCTATTGAGATAATTTGCTCTTTAAAAGTCATGTTTGTTTTCTTTTGCTGTTAAGTTCCTTATTCTGGTTATTCATCTCTTGTCAGTTGTATGGTTTGCAAATATTTTTTCTCATTCAGTAGGTTGTTTCTTCACTGTTGATTGTTTCCTTTACTGTGCAGAAGTTTCTGATTTGTTATGGCACTCTTTGTCTATTTTTGCTGTTAGTCTGATGAGAATTCCTTTATACATGACTTGTTGATTTTATCTTGTTGCTTTAAAAGTTGTCTCTTCATCTTTGCCTTTGAGAATTTAATTATGTGTGCCATGGTGAAGCCCTGCTTGGGTTGAATCTGTTTGGGGATCTTTGATGAGCTTCTTGCAGTAAGATGTTCATATCAGGTCAGCTAGGTGGCATTATAGTTGGATCCCATATAGTCAACTGTGTGGTACAAGTCCTAGACTCGGTGGCTTGAAAAACACACTGGGAGCATGTGCATGTGTACTCGAAATCCAGAGAGGAGCATAGAGGAGAAGGGATTGCAGCATGGCCCTCTCCCTTGGGGATGTAAGCAGCTTTCTCACTCACCACATACCCTTGCCCGTCTCTCACTGGTAAATGCATGCACCCTACAACACATTAAAAAAAAAAGTCCATATTTCTTCCAATAATTGTGAAGTTTTCAGCAATTATTTTATTAAATAATCTTTCCTGTCCCTATCTTTGTCTCTTCTCCTTCTGGAACTCCTGTAATGGGATTATTTGTTCACTTGAAGATAACCCATAAATCCAGTAAGTTGTAGTCATCCTTTTTGCTTTCTTTCTTTCTTTTTATTTTTCCTGCTTTTTTTTTTTTTTTTTTTTTTTTTTTTTTTTTTTTTTTTTTTTTTACCAGGGTGATTGCAAAAGACTTCAACGTCAGAGATTCTTTCTTCTCTTTGTTATAGTCTGCTGGTGAATTTCCCAACTGCATTTTAAAATTTGATTTATTGAGTTCTTCAGTTTGAGAATTTCTTTTTTTACTATTTCACTTGGAGTTCTTGTACTAATTGTAGATTGTTTTCCTGGTTTCATTGAATGTCCCATCCGTAGTTTCTTGTATCCCACTTAGTTTGTTTTAGAAACATCATTTTCAATTATTTTTTCAGGTATTTAAAATATTTTATTTCCTTTGGAATCTGTTACTGGAGTATTATTGTGTTCCTTAAGAGATGTCATGTTTTCTTGCCTTTTCGTGTATCTTGTGTCCCCACATTAATATCTGCATGTAGTGGAACAGTCATCTCTTCTGATTTTATGGAAGTTTTCTTAGCAAAGACTATTTCCTGAGGATGTGTTGGGTATGGCGGGTACAACGTTTGGTTTTGATTCTGAGTAGGCATTGTGGTGTAATCTCTGTGTTATTCCTTGGCTGTAATCAATGTCAGAGGTGTCTGATAGTGCTCTCTGGTTCCAGTCTGTGAATGTTTGTGGTGACAGTGGTGCATCTTTACCAGGGGTGGGGAATCATCAGGTGGGCCACTTGGCAGCCAATAGTGGTGGGAGCTGGGGTGCCAGTCCACAGATTTGAAGAAGCCAGACAGCTGACAGCTGCAGTCATGGAGGAACAGTGGAGGTGTGGTCTGGCAGTGAAGAACTGCTATCCCTAGAGGGCTCCTGTGAGGCATACAGACCTGGATAGTAGAAACGGGTTGGGTGCCCTGGACAATGGGCATTGGGAGGGCTGGCCCATGGTCCCTGGAGGTTCTGGCAGAACATAGAAGATTGAGTGGTGGATTTCGGGTGGACACTTCAGTCTGTGGAATCAGGAATTTCAGACATCAGTCCTTCAGAGGCTACCTCAGGGAATGGGGGCCCAGGTGGTAACTTTAGGTCAGGCACTCAGGTCAGTGGTGGTAGGGAGCGTCACCTGGCAGTCTCTCAGGAGTACCTGTATAGGTTCACCTGTTACTGGGAGCAGCCTTCCTAGTGAATTGGTCTGTCTATATCCTGGGATGTATGGTGCTGTGTAGATGCAGGTGCCAGTGTCCTGGCTCAACTACTCAGTCTAGCTGGGGTGGCTGCAGCTGCCCATGCTGGTGTGGTGGGATGTTGGTGGGGTCTTAGGGGTGCAGAGAATGGGAGCCATTGTTTCTCAGAGCAGAATTCACTCTAGCAGTGGCCCATTCTCAAAATAGCACAGCTCTGTAGCAGCTTGGACCCAAGGGGGATGGAGGTTACCCTGTGTGAGTTCCTTTCTTGAAGTTATGCAGTCATGTAAATTTCAGAAAACTGTACAGTAGGTCCATGAGGCCCGCTGGAACTCAGGCATCTAGAATTCCAATTATCCACAGTGCTAACTGTGACTGAACTTCTTGCTCCCATTTTTTCCACCTGTTCCTCAGTTTTATCATCTGTAAGATAAGCATAATAACAGTACCTACCTAATGAAGTTGTTATGAGAATTAAATTAGTTAATAGGTACAAGAGTTTAAAAGAATGTCTGGCACAAATAAATGCTAAATAAGTGTTAGCAACTGTTTTTAATATCTGTCCAGTAATTATCCAGATTTGATGTTTCTGTGGGTTGCTAAGAGAATTCTGAATCACATGACATTTTTCCAGAGGCTCATATATCCAAAAACCTTACTGCCATACCCCTGCCAAACCTCATCTTGCAAAATTTCCTATCTTAGCACATAGTACCACCAGTAACAAGCCAGTCCTTCATTCTGCTATGTTCCCAGTGCCAAAGGTCCTTTACATATTCCTTGCCCAAGAGTGACCTTCCCATTTTTGCCAGTTAATGCATTCTCCTCTTGCAAGATCATAGCTCAGGCTTCAGTCTGCTGAATAGCCTGTCTGACTCCTAAACAACTCAGTCCCATATACTACTTGTCTAACATTTATCTCAGGTACCATTTTACATTTAATTGTGTGTTTATTTAATTAATATATACCTTTTCCACTAGACTAAAAGTTTCATGGAACCAGGAAAGTATCAATTTTTGTTAATCATGGTATCCCCAGCCTCTAAGCCAGTCCCTGAATTACATAGTAGGTCTTAATAAACATTTGTTGAAAGAACCAATTAGAAGGTTGTAGTTCATGTATTTGAATTAGTTCATGTATTATTTATTATTTAAATACAAAAGTAATACATGTTGTTTGAGATAAATACTAATAACTTAGAAATATCGGAAATAAGAATTGGCCCCATAGCCTGGTAGTTAAGTGGGTCAGATCCCGCATGGCTGACTGGTTCAAATCCTGATCATAGCAGCTTGAAAACCGTGCTGGGTACATGTGTGTACATGTTTAAAATGGAGGATGGAGAAATGGAGGAGAAGGGATTGCAGCATGAACAAGCCCAATTGGGCAGTGCTTTTTCCCTCTTTCTCTCTCTCTCTCTTTCTTTCCCTGTCTAGTGGACATACCCTCTGGCAATTTAAGAAAAATGAATCAAATGTGTTCCTATACCCATAACCTCATTTCTCAGAGGTATCTACCATTGACAGAGTATTCTCACAAACTTGGTTTATATGCTTCTAAACTTTTTTCTCTGTTTATCAATTAAATACAAATACTATATGCACATATATAGTTCTTATACAAAAATACGTTACATATGCTTCTGTTTTACTTAACACTACAGTGGGGCTATCTTTCTAGATTTGCACATAGTAAGAGATTATGAAATACTACAGAAAGGTCTAAAAGACAATACAATGAGCACTTTTGTATTCACCACCCGGTGTAATAAATTAGGATTGTCAAACCATTGATCACATCCCCCTACATCTGAGGTAACTAACCCTCCCTTAAATTGGACCTTTATTTATTTATTTATTTATTTATTTATTTATTTATTTTTGCAATAGGGCATATATGGTTGCCAGAGAGAGACAGAGAGAGGGAAAGTGAAAAATAATCCCCTAGAGGGGGTTGGCCATACCATCATCCCTTCTCCTCCATTCTCCTCTCAGGAGTTTGGGCACATAAGCACACATGCCTAGACTGATTTTCAAGCCTCCAGGTCCAGAATTTGAAATGTGTACAATGGGGGAATCTGATGCCTTAACCACACGCCACCTGCTGGCCCAAATTGGGCATTTCTCATTTTCAGTATTTTTTTATTATTATTTTTTTTAGTTTTTATTTTTTAATATATATTTTTTTAATTTCAAGAAAAGCAGTTTCAACTTTAATAAATCAAAATGAAGGAAATGCTAAGAGAACTTTGTTTAAAACTTAAAAATAGGAAACCGGTTGGGATTCTGTTCAAATAGTAGGTACATGAACCTATCAGCAGCTTAAGACAAGACAAAGATCCTTAAATCTGGAAAACAAAGCCTAGTTTTAGTCAAAAAACGTAAGATTCTATTTCACTAGTTCAGTGTCATGTACTTAATCTTCTTTTGTGGTCCGATCTTATTGATCAAATTCTGGGATATAATATTCAACTACAGACTTGTCCCTACCATTATATTGGTCATTTTCTTAGTTGTTTTTGAACTCTTATTTCTATGTGTCTGTATTTAGTTCTCCTGGTATAGTATTCCCTTTGGAACTTCCTGGAAAGTTGATCTTTCAACTTTTTTTTTGGTAAATATTTTTTTTGGTAAATATTTTCAGGTTTTGTTTATCTGAGAACATTTTTGTCTTTTTTTTTTTCCATATGAAGGATAATATTGCCAGGTACAGTATTCTTGGTTTTCACTCAACACTTAGATACATTTTCCCATTCTTTCCTTGCTCGCATTGTTTCTGATGATAAGTCTGCTGTGAGCCTGATGGGATATCCTTTGTAGGTAACTTGACATTTCTCTCTTGCCAATCTTAGTATCTTGTCTTTGGGGTTTTGGTCAATCTGACTATGTTTCTTGGAAAAGATCTTTTTGGGTTGATTCTATTTGGGGTCCTTTGTATTTCTTTGATCTGGATCTTTGAGTGCCTTTCTAGGTTTGGAAAGTTTTCATCTGGGATTTCATGGAATAGATTATCAATGCCCTTATCAGTCTCTTCACCTTCTGGGATACCAATTACCCAGATGTTTGAACTTTTGATGGTATATAGTATTTTTTGTACGTTATTCCCATTTTGGGGGGCCATTTTCTCAGTCTTTGTGGTGGATTTTTCTAGGTCAGTGATTCTATCTTCTCCATCTGAGATTTGATTTTCTGTATGATCTAGTCTGCTTTTAATACTTTCAAGGGAGATTTTTATTTCCTGTATTATAACCTTCATCTCTAACAGTTCCATCTGATTCTTTTTTATGGTGTATATTTCCTCTTTCAGATCTTGCAAGAACTTCCTCACATCCTGCAACTCACTGGATCTTTTCTCCTGCCTCTTCTGCAGTTCATTGTCTCTCTTCTCTTCCATCTCTGTTAGCTTTGTCATTATGAATATTCTAAATTCTTTATCTGACATTTCTGTGAGTTCCATTGTACTGTCTGAGGATGAAGAGGAGTTATTATTTTCCCTTGGAGGAGAGGTATTTTCTTGCTTTTTCATATTTGTTGTGACCCTGCAGTGATTTCTGGTCATCTGATGGATTGTGCATTTCTTCCTAAATCTTGAAGTTCAATCTGAATGTTCAGAGGTGTGCAGGAGGAGGTGATCTGCAATCTCTCTTTTATTCCATTTTTCACTTTTTGTGCATCAGATTCATTGGGAATTGAGGAATATTCTGATCCTAATTGTATTCAGATGTTTGGATACTGTTTACTTTGACCTGTCTAGACACTCACTATGTGGAGGTTGAGCAGTCAAGGAATGAAGTTAAAGGAAAAAGGGAAAGAACTAGAGAAGAGGAAAGAAGTACAAAATGAAAAGACACAGGGAGACACAGAAACAAAGAGAGACAGAAGGATGGAGAGAAGGATACAGTGGTAGCCCTACCCACTAGAAATGAATCTGGAGGGAGAAGTCTCAGCATAGTATCTTCATTTTTCAGCCCTGGAAGCAATATTTCACAGCTCAAGTTCAGTAGCCATCTCAGGATGGGCCTGGGTTTGTGCCTTTCCTAAATGGGAGGGGAGAAAGGCACAAATTAGCACAATAAAGGAGGGGCTTGAGAGCCCAGAGAATAATTTACCTTAAAAATATTTACAAAAAATGAAAAGATACAGGGAGACAGAAAGAGACAGAAAGATAGAGAGAAAGATACAGAGGTAGCCTTACCCACTAGAAATGAACCTGGAGGGAGAAGTCTCAGCAGAATATCTTCATTTTTAATCCCTGAAAGCAATATTTCACAGCTTAAGTTCAGTAGCCATGCCAGTCAATATTTCTTTGTTCTTTACCTACTGACATTTATATCTATAACCATTGGAGAGTCTTTACATTTTTCTAAATTTTATATAAATAGTATAACTCTCTTTTCATTTTCTATGACTTGCTGTTTTTGCTCAATATTTTGTGAGATTCATTCAAACCGAAATGGGTAGCTCAGGTTCACTCATTTCTCTTAAGACAGAGCATTCTGCAAGAATATGATATAATTAATTATCTGTTCCTCTACTGGTATGCGTTTAGGTGGTCTATCCCACCTGCCTTTTTTTCCTGTTATTTCAAAAAGTGCAGGTGTAAACAATCTTAAATATGTCCTCCTTTGTGCATATGTGAGAGAATTCCTCCAGCATTTACTCCCAGAGCAAGTGCCAAGGTGTAGAAGATGCTTATCTTTAACCTTATTTGATTCTATCAAATCTAGTTCTTCAAAGTTCTTTTTTTTTTTCACAGTTGTGTAGTATTTAATTAAAACAAGGTACACTAATTTATTGATCTGTTTCCTACTGTTTTATTGGATTTTACTTGGAGGTTAAAACAATATTAAATAGATTTTGTTGCCACTTCTCTGCTCACGTCAGTGCTGAGATTCTGAAGCAGCAGGAGAAAATGTGTCCTCTCAACAAGGTTTAGCTGCCAGAACTGGAGAAGGTGGAGGTGCTGGAGTCCAAGGAAGATTTTGAGGAGTTTCAGCTGCCAGTCTTCAGTGAGATGCAGAACATCGTGTCTCTCACTCGAGAGCATGGGAGAGTGTATATATGGAACAGGAACATGTTGTGTGAATCCAGATGAAAATCCAGGTGGAGGCCTCAGAGGAGAGCACTTTGAATCATCTTCAGAACCCAAATGATGGAGTCCAGGGCAGGGTGATGAAAAGGTGTGAGAAGGCTGACGAGAAGGCCAAGAAGATCACAGAGATGGCAGAGATGTTGGTAGAGCTGGTCCCATGGAGAGAGGAGCCAGTTGTCTTGAAGCAAGATTGGTGAATCTTGGTCAACTGATGAAGGTGGGCTGACACCCTGGAGAAGCTGAAACTGGCGCACCTTTTGTTTGCTCTTTTTCCTTCTGTCTACACTTTTTCCTCACTAACACTGCAATTCTGCTATGGTCTGTGGCTGGTGACCTCAATATGAGTTTTGATAGTTAGGTGTTTTTGTTTGGGAAGGCAACTTTTATTTGGAAAATAAATGTTCTCATACACAAGAATTAGGGCCTATATTGTAAACTACTGTAGCAGTCACATTTGTTCCTGTACTTTGGTTGCTTTTTCTAAATTTTGAGGTGCTTTGCTCTTTCTTTTTTTTCTTTTGGAGAGTTTTTTGCTAGAGGGTGCATGTGCTCGCCAGGAAGACAGAGAGAGACAGAGAGACAGAAAGCAAGAAATCACCCCCCAGGGGAGATGGCCACACCACAATCCCTTCTCCTCCATTCTCCTCTCGGGATCTTGGGCATGCACACACACACGCCCGGCGTGAGTTTAAGCCACCGGGTCCGGGACTCAAACCACGATCGACTACATGGGAGTCCAGTGACATAGCCATTACACTAACTGCTGATCTCCTTTGCTCTTTCTTATGTAACCTGATAGCTCCCTGGAACTTTGGATCTGTTCCTGACACATGAGACTCAGAACTGGAGCTCTGAAAGTGTTGAAAAAGCTACATTGATTCTAGAAGACAACTCCATGCAGCAACTGCTGAAGAAGGGACCAGACTGGGAATGTTGAGGGGACTGATCTGGACTGAGGAATCAGGAGAAGGGATGGAAGATACTGTTGTCTGTATGTGGGGACTTTAATTTCTATGAGACCAAAGGAGCAGAGATGTATTTTGTTCACAACTTAAATTTTACATGATACATTTTCTGACGTAACCTGTCTGGTGAGTTTGTTTGGACAACGTAACTCAGCTTTATGTGTCATGGGACCTAGAATAGGTGATGTTGGTATGCTGTACAAGTCGATGTAATAATAACCCTTGTGCATTTCAGGGGATTCTGAACAAAAAATGAAAGATATTTGCAAAAGCCCTTAAAAGGTTGGGGAAGGAAAGCATGAAGCTGTATAGATTCTAAACTGGACAGGGAAGAGGCAGTTTCAAGGTTCATATGTTGTCCAGCTTTAAGTATATTTGAGTAGCAGATCTGATCAGTATTTTCAGTCAAAACCCTACCATCTTTTCTGTTTGTTTGTTTTTTAAATACCATGTTAACAAAAGTATTCATTTGCTTCAGAAAAAAATGAAATGTAAAATCTTTCACCTGAGGTGACTACACTAGCTGAGCTCAAGCTCAGAAGGCCCCCTGGGGTATTCATCATTGAGAGAGATCAGTTATTACCATTACTGCTTTTATCTCCAACGGATAATGAAACCAAACCTGAGGATGAGGAATCTCAGGTCAAATCCAGCTGGAATGGCCCAAGCTTTGGCTCAAAGATCATCTCACTTAGCTTCCCTGCCTTAGCTGAGAACTGGTCAGAGCCTGGGAGGTAAGTCACAGCAGAACACCACAACAAAGAGCCAGGAGGAAACATGCCTTCTTGCTTGCACCTGTGAAAATGCAGGGTATCCACTCACAGGCTGCTCCTGGGATGCATTGTCTTAGCAAAGGGGGAAGCAGATGGCAGTTTAATAGGACCTGATAGCATTGTTCTGGGTTGGGCAGGAGGTATCCTCTGGAGAACTAGGAGAGAAGCTTTCAGCTAAGAACCATAACAACATGGGAAGGCTCTGGTGGAAGCTACTTCCTCCCTCCCAACCCCCCTCTCCCCAGAGGAGCTCAGAAGGGGCAGGAGTGCACAGGCCCCATTGTTTGCCTGCTGCTGTTCCTTCCAAAACTCCCTGGAGAAGCCAGGAACTGAGACCCAAGGGCCTGTGTGTGTGTGTGGGTGTGTGGGGGGGGGGGGTGTGTGTGCAGTGGGGGCTTTAGGGGAAGGTCTGGGTGTTAAGAACTGACTACAGGGATGACAATGGCCCAGGAATGCCCAGGATAGGGAAGCATACATTAACCAGAGATGTCGACAGAGTGGGACATAGTGTGTTAGGGCTCTGGGAATAATTCCCAAGCTTTGTGTCTTCCTTTTCCCTTTTAATGTGTCTTGACTTGGATTTTATGTATGGCAGTTGTGTGCTATTCCCCGTAGGAGTGGTGGTGAGCATGGTTTAAAACCCAGAGGTCCAAGCTCAGCCCGTAAGCAGCCATGCAGTGTCGGGGAGCTTCTTCAACATTCCTGGGGTTCTTATCTCTTAGGAGGTGCTGTGGTCCCTTCCAGCACCTTTTCTCTATTATTACCTTGGGCTCTGTAATGCCTGAGCTCTGGTTAGCACTTGGGTATCAGAGGACAAATCAGAATCAAGTAGTTTTGGGGAAGGAAACAAAAGCTTGAGTGGCTCTGAGTTCTGCTTGGTGGCAGCTGCTCCTTCTGAGTTTGTGTCCTTGAGGTCAGTGAGTCACCAACCTTCACCTAAAACATGCAATGACAGCATCTGCCCAGCCAGTGCCATATCGTAAAATCCCACCTAGGGCGAGGACAGCACTCTCCACTTTCCATTCTTTTCCAGTGCCACTTGAATGTCACTTGTCCCCTGAACTGAGTCCTCCAGGGGCCTTCTTTGCTCTGGCCTCCTTGTCGTGCTTTCTCTCTCTGGGTGGTCACACCCATTCCCATGGCTACCTAAGCACCAGTGCTTCCCCACTCACATTTTCCAGCCTGCTTCTCCCCTCTAAGGTGGCAGGACATAGCTCTCACGCATCTCCACTCCGGGGTCACACAGGCATCCACAGCCAGGTCCACATTGTTCTCCTCATCCCACTCCTACTGCCCCTCCTCCGTAGTCCTCATTTGCTGATGAACAGTCTCACCAAGTCACCTGCAGATACCACCCCGGGAGGCCTCCTGGACTGGCCACTGCACCTTTCTATGCCCTTCCAACCTCTCACAGCCTTCCCATTGGCTTTCCACACCTCACTCCACAGCCTCAAAGCATTACTTCCTTTTTCCAGTCAGCTCTTCTGTGGTTCTGTTCACATTGGAATCAAACCCAAACCCTCACAGTGGCATGTGAGGCCCTGCCCTACCAGGCTCCCGACTGCCTTCTAGCCTCTTCCCACTCAGCCACCTTGACCTGCCTGCAGTCCCCAACAGGTCACAGTCCTGAGAGTTTCCTCCACTGCTTGGCTCATTCCTTTTTATGACTTCAAGTAGTAGCTTCTCCTTTTCCTGTAGGTCTCCTACCCACTCCCATCTGGATCAGCAACTCTTCCTAAGGGTCTCCAAGCATCTTTTAATGCCTTTTTTCATCGCCACTGATGGCATTATTTGAAGCCCTCCTCAGGAGTGGATCATGGTGGGACCAGCAGTTAGCGTAATGGCTATGTCGCTGGACTCCCACGTAGTCTACCGCGGTTCGAGTCCCGGACCCGGTGGCTTAAATTCATGTTGGGAGCGTGTGCATGCGTGCCCAAGATCCCGAGAGGAGAGCAGAGGAGAAGGGATTGCGGCATGGCCATCCCCCCTGGGGGGTGGTTTCTCGCTTTTTGTCTCTCTGTCTGGCTGGCGAGCGCATGTGCCCTATAGCGAAAACCTCTCCAAAAAAAAAAAAAAAAAAAAAAAAGGAGTGGATCATGGTGACCACTATTATCCTCTGCCCCTGGCTTGGCCCTGGCTCTCAGTGTGACTTATATTTCATAAGTTAAATAGTAAAAGAGGGCCGGCTGGTGGCACGATGGTTAAGGAGGTTGGGTCCCACATGGCTGACTATGTGGTTCGAGTTCTGAACCCAGTAGCTCGAAAAACACAAGGCATGCACGTGCATGCTTTCCTAAAATCCTGAAAGCAGGGAGAAATGGAGGAGACGTAATTGTGGCATGACCACACCTCACAAGGGGTACTTTCTTGCTTTCCTTCTCTCTCTGTCACTGTCTGGCAAACACATGCACCCTCTAGCATAAAAAAAAATAAAGAAGAGGCTGGTGGGTGAGATAGTGGTTGAGGCACTTAATTCCCACATGGTCGACCACGGTTCAAGTCTTGGACCTGGAAGTTTGCTTTCCCTTTCTCTCCGGTCAAATAAATAAAAAATAGTAATTATAATAAATAAAGTTAAATAAATAATTCTTTTTTTAAAATGAAGAGAAAAAATAAAGAAAGACAAAGACAAAAAGCTCTTTTCTCCAAGTTTTCCTGGGGTGGGAATCTTCGGATTTTAACGTATCGCACTGTTTATGAAACTTCCAGAGGGACCAATCCCTGAGGATGTCCTCAGCTTGCAGTAAGTCCTGTGATTAGCTGCTTTCTTCGTGTTTTGGTCCTACCTGTCACTGCCTCCTCCACTGTGCTGCCAGGAGCGGACGCACTGCTGCCATCAGGGAGCCGGTGACTGACAGAAACCTGGGCGTCTTTGCCAGCTTATGAAAACTCAGCTAGGGTAGTGAGTGTCAGCTGTCCAGGAAGGGAGAAGGAAAGTGGATGGCGTCCCTCAGTATTTCAGTCTGTGTCTTCAACAGAAACAGTGTGTAAAAATAAAATGTCAGGAGCACAGCTGAGGAGCTTGCCCTGTGGTGAGGTGTGTGGGATGACAGGCAGAGGAGACAGGTATGGGGAGGGTCAGTATTTCCCTGTTTTTGATCAAGTAATCGCAGAGATGATCAGTCAGAAAAGAATCTGGTGGCAGCTCTTCTCTTGCTCCCTGGTTTCTTGGCTCTTTGATTGCAAACAAATTAATAAAATCTTTTCAGTCCTGACAGAGATGACAACCCCATGAGGAAAAAAGTATGTTTTCCACATTGAATGGAAGATTAAAATATCATATTAAGAAGCAAAATATTTTTCTACCTAAGAGCTTAAATACTTGCCTTACACACAATGTCGTGAGTTAATCTTTGTTTCATGGATATAATTTTTCTTCTTGAATCTTGAGTTATTTCTAGAATTTCAAAGGCTGTTAAAGAAACCATAGTTTTGCCTAAAGTGCCAAGTACAGCCAACTCTGTAAATGGAAGGACAGAGGAAATGAGAGGGGTTATATTGAAGGGTGAAGAAGTTACTGCCTTCAAATGCCAATGTGTGGCATGAATTAAGAGTTTAAAAAAAAAGTTGAGGGCTATAAGGCCTTTAAGAAACTCTATTGATATTTTTGAACCTTGAAGCAAAATAAATTTAATTACTGAGTTGAGCATGGTAATTAAAAAACACTTCATCTGATATAAACTATATTTACATATTTTTCCAATGCAGAAAGTATAGGAATTATGGAATTTAAATGAAGAGAATTGTAGTGTAGAATTAGAGAGAAAACCTGAATACAAATCATTCCCTTCCTTGGAGAATAGTATCTGACTTTAAATTTGGCCAGTTATACTATGAAAGGAATCTGAAAACATGAAATGTAAGTTAGAGTAAGTTATATTGATGCTGGAAAGGACACGAGGACCTGAAATCAGGTCTGTGTCACTTGCAACTCAACGAAAGTCAGCCCCGAGGACCAGAGTTGGTAAATAAAGAAAGGAATGTATTCAGTGAGATCGACATTGGGGAGAGACTAGATCAGCATTCATACTATCTCCTCTGTAGGGGACAACATACAAAATGTATATAGGAGAAGGTTTCAGTGTGACCATACACTTAGAAGCAAAGGGTAAGTTGTTGACTGTTTTGGGGCAAAGTAAATGAGGAGAACTGACATTGTCTTTGAGCAGAATCTCGAGGACTCCTGCTAGCTTCAGGATGGCAATCACTGTTTGATAGGCAGTTTTTTTTTTTTTTTTTTTTTTTAAAAAAAAACATTATCTATTTAATTTGATTTATTATTATTATTTAATTTACTATAGGACTTGTGTGCTCACTAGAGAGAGACACAGAGAGATAGAGACAGAGAAGGAAAGTGAGAAAGCAAGCCTCCAGGTCCGGGACTTGAACCATGGTTGACCATGTGGGAGTCCAGTGTCCCAACCACCATGCCACCTGCTGGTCCTGAGGAGCAATTTCTGTTCTGGGCATGCAAGATGGAATGGTGGATTTCAGTTCTCTGTAAGGGGCTTGAAGATAAACAGTGACTAACAAGGCAGCAGAAGCAAAAGTGGAGTCAGTCAATCAACTCTTAGATCCTGGTTTAGAAGCAGTGAAGGTCTGGGCTTGGCTCTGCAATGCTTAAGCTGGCAAAAATCTTCTCAGTGGTCATATGGAAGGGGGCTGCTGACGTTATTTCTCCTCACAAGAGCTGGTCCCATAGCCTAGTGGTAAAGGGAACCAGATCTCACATGGCCAACTATGGTTTGAATCAAAAGTTTGAAAACCACTCCAGGTATATGTGTATGTATTCAAAAAGAGAAAGGATTGTGATGTGACCACACCTCGCTGTGGGGTGCTTTCTCCTCCCCTCTATCTCTCCTGTAAGTGCTCATGCTCTCTGGCAATTAAAAATATTTTTAATTTACAAAAATTAAGTCACACTGTGTTCTATTATAAGCATTAGAAAATTGCTTCTTTAAGAATTATATTTCTGGGGTCAGTAGGTTGCGTAGTGATTAAGGTACTGGACTCCCACATGGTCAACCACAGTTCGAGTCCTGGATACAGTCATTTGAAACTCACACCAGGCATGCCCAAAATCCCAAGAGAAGAATGGAGAAGGGATTGTCGCATGCCCCTCCTGGGGTGGGGGGGGATGATTTCTCCCTTTCTGTCTCTCTCTGTCTCTTTGGCGAGTGCATATCCCTATAGCAAAAATCTCTCAAAACAAAAATTACATTTCAAAAATGTGCCTGTCTATACTCATTTAGAAGCACAGCTATCAGAATAGAAGCAATTTTCAAATTGATATTTGGGACACAAGAGGGGATTTATGTTTAAAGTCTCATAACATTTTTGTTTAAGATCATTCCATTTAAGATTCAATGGCACAAGAGTCTCTAGCAGAGTGTGTCCTCTGCTGCTAAACTTTTTTTGGCATTCTTTCCTTAACTTCAGGAAGAAAATATGGACTGAGATTTCTGAGCCACAGAAGGCCCGGGGCCTTTATGTTTATGGGTTCAAATCTTCCACTAGACACTTTTCAGCTATGAGAACTTGGGTGAATTACTTCACTTTTCCATGACTCAGTTCAGTAATTTGGCAGTAATTACCTGTTTTTCATAGGTTTGTTGTAGATTCAGTCAGTTTATATAATCATACCAGTCAGTTTCTTATCTAGTAGATCCTCACTCGATTAAGAATTATATTCATAACTGACTTTGGGATGCTCTCACTTTTTCTTTTTTTTTCCTTCTCTCTCTCTCTCTCTTTTTTTTTTTTTTTTAATTGTGTGCTCATCAGAGAGGGAGAAGGAGATAGTGAGAGGGAAATTGAAAAATCAACCTCTCCCCCAGGAGGAATGGCCACACTGCAATCCTTTTCTTTTGTCCTCTTCCTGAGATTTTGGGCCCACGTGCACACATACCTGGAGTGATTTCCAAACTTCCAGGTTTGGGACTTGAACTGTGGTTGACCATATGGGAGTCCAGCACTTTGAACACCATACTGCCTCCTGGCCCCACTCTCGCTTTTCCTAAAGAATTTGTATTAGGGGCTAGACCAGATAGCGATGCAGAGGTGACACAATTGGACCTGCAAAGGAAGATCTTGGGTTCAAGGCCTAATCTGGGCTGAATGACACTGAGGTGGATTGTGATGTGAGGGCCCTGTTGGAGGTGTCTGTCTCCCTGTCTGTCTCTCATGGGAGAAAGAAATAAACTTAAAAAAAAAAAAACATGAATAAAGGAAGACTTAGCTTCTCAATGTCATGTTGGTACACTCAGACTTTTCAGTAGAGAACATAATTTTCAGGGAAGTCAAAATGATTTAGATAAAATATCTTGTCTTCACACCCTAGCATAAAATGTTTAAAACCAAAAATAAAATTAAAAAAACAAATGGGGGTTTAAAAAGAAACAACAAAAAACCTCCTGGCAAGGAGACAAGTTTTTGAGAACTGCTTTAAAGAAGTCATTGTATTCAGGTGGCCTGGCAGGCTATTGTAAACAGCAGGGGACATAAGTAGGAAATCAGAAGCCATTGTGGGTCAATAAAATAGCTGTTTTTCAACTAAACAGATTGTTATCAGCCTAACAGCCGGTTCAAGTTCCTTTCTGCCTGGTCATTTCCTTTTCTGAGTGTCTGTAAGAACCACCCACTCCGGTGTTTCTCAGGATTATAGGTTTTTAGGTCAAACAGAAACCCCAGGAATGCCTGCAAAAGCCAAACAGGAGCAGCTCCATTATGCACAATGTGGATGACGTCAATCTTATTGCTGGTGTGTGTAAGGGAGGCGACTGAGCCCAGGCTTGTGTGAACCTGGTTAAGGGCTCTGTTCTGAGTTTGCTGCTGTCACTGAAGGTCTGCTGGTGGGCTGAAGCAAGGCGTGAGAAACAAACGTGTCCTCACCCACTCCGTCCTTCATCTCAGAAGCTTGAACAGGGGCCCTGCACGCTCACTTTCTTTGTCATCCTCAGGCAGTTCCACCATGGATGAGCCTCACGAGCCTCTGGCCATGACCATACATCTTCTTGCCAACCCTGGGCATGGCTTACTTCTGCAACAGACGTTGGACCAACTCCTGCATTGCATTTGGCCAGAGATCCGTCTCTTTCTGGTGTCTGAAAGGGTCAGCCCGGTGAAATATGACGAGAAGTACCACCCCAGGCGATCCCGGTTCCCAGGGATGTCTGTTTTGCTCTTCCTGCATGAAAGCCTTGGAGAGGAGCGGCTGTTTCGCGTTCTGGACTCCCTACAGCATTCGCCATGGCAGTGCTACCCCACCCAGGACGTGCAGAGGAGGCTGTGTCCCTACCTTCTTGCCAATCAGGAGTTCTACAGTCTGGACAACCAGATGCCTGTGTGGGGTGTGAGGCAGGTGCACTGCGGTGCCGAGATCCTGAGGGTGACTCTCTGCTGCAGTTTCGATAACTACGAGGACGCCGTCAGACTCTACGAGATGATCCTGCAAAGAGAGGTCTCCGTGCAAAAGAGCAACTTCTGTTTCTTTGTGCTCTATGCCACTGAGAGCTTTGCTCTGCAGCTCTCCCTGAAGCAGCTACCCCTGGGAATGTCGGTGGACCCAACAGACTCCTCAGTGCTGCAGTTCCAGGTGCAAGAGATCGGCCAGTTAGTGCCGCTCCTACCCCATCCGTGTGTTCCCATCAGTAGCACCAGGTGGCAGACTCAGGACTACGATGGCAACAAGATTCTGCTTCAGGTACTTCTGTTTTCCCTTCCCGGTCTCATAGGCGTGTACACAGAATCATGCCAGTTTACGTCTAAGTGGAACTTAGAGGTGACTTCGTCTGGTGGCTCTCAACTCTGGTTGCAAATTCAAATCCCTGGGAAGCTTTCAGAGCCTTCCAGTCCAGGACTGTATACCAAGTCAGTTAGACCAGGTTCTCTGGGGACACCAGAGATATGTTCTTTACACCTTCTTGGATGATTCCAACATGTAGACGGGCTGATTTAATCAAACCCCACCTGACAGATAAAGTTCAGATTCAGTGAACTGACACAAGTAGTTTGTGGTGGAATTATACAAGGCCTCCTTTCTCAGCCTGATCAGCTGTATGCAAATACTTTGCCTGCTTGTTGGGATCATAATATCATACTTTTTTCCCACTTGACATAAAGTTCATGTTGTAATTATGTTTGGGGAATGAGAAATTTGTGGTTTGGTAATTTTTAAAGATCTTGTAACACTGTCAAATTTTACCACGGGATCAGTTCGCTAGTTAGAGCCTCTTCAATAGAAATTCTTGAAATGAAAGGCTTCTTTTGTAACCACCCTATTGAAAATCAAGCATAACCTGTGTGTATTGAATCACGCCGGTAGCCATGCGCTGTCTCTTGTGGTGTGTGATATAGCGAGTCAGCCTCCGCACATCATAGTTCGGTGACCTTGGGCCTCAGTTTTTTTCATACTGTGAAGATCATATTAATATTTTCTTATACCGTAGGGTGTTATCCACACCTGTTAATGGCTTAACAGTTATAAAGTGCATAATTAAGACAGTTCTCAGTGGGGCTGGCAGGTGGTGTGGTAGTTAAGGACGCTGGGCTCCCACACGGCTGACCTCGCATTGAGTCCCGGACCTGGTCACTTGCTTTCTGACTTTCTATCTCTTGCTTTCTTGCTCTGTCCCTCTCTCATCAAATTAAAATAAATAAAATAATAATGTTAAATAAAATAATTCCTAAAAAAAGATAGTGCCTAGAACTCAAGTTTTAGCTGTAATTGTTTATATTTTGCCTTATACTAAGGATTTTAAATTGCTACTTTTATTTAATCTTTATTATAACCTAGGAAGTCACTGTTTCCTCATTTTTCAGATGAGAAAACTGAGGCATATAAGGGGTCGTTATTTGCCCAAGGTACAGTGAGGAAGTGTCTATCAGACTTTAAATTCCATGCAGCTAACCATTGTAGTGCCATGCTCCATGGGTGAGTGCGCATGTGTGTGTGACATGATGTGTGTGTGTGTGTGTGTGTGTGTGTGTAAAGGTACACATGGAGGGTCGTTCTTCATATTCACAACAAAATATTCTGTGGCTTCTGTCCTTGAGAAATGGTCACAAACCCCTTTTAGAACAATTGGATAAAGTATTAACAGGCCACAAGATTAATTGTCTTTTCCTTTGATTAATTTCATTGTCATTGCTTTGTCTTCTTAATAAAATATGAATCATAATGATTCTATGTTAAATGCACCTTTCTGTTCACATAAGGTGAATAGTTACCATTAGCCTATTAGATAGATCCCCAATTTTCAAGGAATCTCAAGTTTCTCTTTGAGTTTCAGTTAATCTCCATAACTTAAAACCAACCTCACTGTCAGACAAAAATTTAATATGAGCGTGTGCAGCAGGGGGCTGTTTTCAATCATGGCCATTTGAAAGGCTAACTGACATTTTTACTTTGGAACTGCAGCTTGTACAACTTAGTTACTCAGGAAACTTGATTCAAATTCGGGGAGTATAGAAGAGTTTTCTTTTTTGAATAAAGGGTAAACCCATGAGTAGTAGAAAATAAGCCCTGGCTCTGTATGAACCATCTTAGAAGTCTAGTACTTTCTGGAGGGGAGAAGAGCATCCATTTCCTTCTCGCAGCCCCCCTTGGGGAAAACGCCGCCTTCTCAATCTCTCGGGAAGCTCTCCAATGATTATATACTTCTTCCCCACTTCAGGACACTGGCTTTGGTCCCTTACCTGTCAGTGAGTCTAAGATCTGGCAAACAAAATCAGGAAAAATCCTGTGACTGGTTTCATATTATGAAAGTGTGTGAGGAAAGGACAAAGACTTGGCTATAATATACCATAAAAGACAACACATTGTAGATACCATGTATTTACCCCAGTCTTAAAGTGGAGTGAATTTTTCAGGATAGAAAACATAGCCCAAACTTCCTGTGGGGTAGGCAGGGAGAGAGGATGAGTGGTGAGGCTTTGGCTTTTGTAACAGGGTAGTCCAGCTCTATAACTACATGCTCAGGATCCAGCTCTCAGCTCTGCCACCTCTGACCAGGCCCCTTCCTGAAACAGCACCGCCTGTGGCCACCCATTGGCTGACAGCTGCTCTGGACTATACCCTTCCTGTAGCTCTACACACTTCACTCCATAGTGGCCCAACGACATTTCTGGACTTCTCTCTGTTTGGACAGACTTGGATCTGATTCTCTTTCTCAAAAGCAGTGATTGTACTCAGGGTAGTGGGATTGTGTATCCTGAGGAGAAAGCTCTATCCTCTACTTCTAGATTCTGTGAGGAGTCAAACTGTTTTGTGGGATTCTCGGGGAAGGGGAGGGTCTCCAGTGATGGTCAGAGTGGGGAAGGCAAATGCCAAGTGGCTCCAAATGATTGATGCTCACTGGAAGTAAGAAAATATGTGATACTGGGCCAGAGCAGGTGGCATGGAGGTCGAGGTGCTGGATCCCACATAACTGTGGGATTCAAGTTCAGGACCTGGCAGCTTGAAAAGCACACTGTGTGTGTATGCATGCATAAAATCCTGAAAGAAGACTGGAGGAGAAGAGACTGTGATGTGGCCATTTCCCCTGGGGAAGGGGTGATTTCTCACTCCCCCCCCCCCCCCCACCCTTGCTCTCTCTCTCACTCTCACTTCTGTCTGGTGAGTGCAGTCACCCTATAGCAAAAACTAAAAAATAAATAGATAAATAAATAAATAAATAAAAAATAAAACAAGAGACATTGAAAAGAGAACAGTAGCTACAAATGAACATCTGAACATGTAGATGATCTGCAGTTTATGATTGTTTCTCTTACAATTTTCCAACTTCACAATGGTGCAAAACCAACATGCATTCGAAGGAAACTGTACTTCAAGTATCTACACCACCATTCTGTATTTTACTCTCACCGTAGTAGTCAATAAAGTATAAGAGAGAGTCAACACTTTTTTATAAGGAGATTTTGTGGGAGATGAGTTTGCCCATCTGCAGGCTAACGTAAGTGTTCTGGACATAACTGAGGTAGGCCAGGCTGGCTAGGACATTCAGTAAGATGTGTTAAATGTATTTTGACTTCCTATCTTTTCAACTTATGGAGGTATCAGGATGTAGCCCCATTATTAGTTGAGGAGCATCTGTGGAACTCTTTCACAAGGCCAGTTTGGAGATGAGTGTTCACAGGGGACCTGAATATATGGGCAGTTAGATATAGTGGGTTCAAGAGAGGAAGTTTCCTGAAGACTGATGCCCAGAAGGAATCAGCAAATTGGAGAAGGAAGGCAGGATATTGGAGAGGAGGGAGCGGGTGGCAGTGCATGGCATGTCCTCCTTAGCAAGGCATGTCCAGCCAGCTGCCTGAGTTCCATGTAGCTAGAGTGAGGGGTGAGAGGTCAGGAGAAGAGAATGGGGAGGAGGTCAGAAGCTGGGTCACCAGAAACATTGTAAGTGCCAAGAGGGCAGGGGCCTTTCTGGTTCACTCCTGTGAACCTAGAACCTAGAACTGTGTCTAGCACATGGTAGACCACACATTCTTGTATGAATGAGTGAGCGCCTTACTGAGTAGCTGCCACTCTATCCTTAGTATTATGAACTGTTACACATGGATCCCATGAATGGTACTGGCATGTATAATTTGTGTTATGAGGATCAGGTGAGAATATACATGGAGATGTTTCATGAAGCAGAAACTACAGGAGACCGAGCATAAATAGCACAATTATCACCCACATGTGCGAAGACCACTAGCAGTCTAGCCGAATGCACATAGTGAACAACGCTTTTTCCACATGGCCTCTTGTCATTGCAGACTCTCTGATGCTTGTGAGAGCCTGGAATGTGTTTTATGAAGTTTATTTCTTGAGAGAGAGTGAGGGAGAGAGAGAACCAATAATCTTGATGCCACAGTCAGCCTGGTGGTAAAGACAACCGTGGGGCTGTGGCTACCCACCTGAGTGCAGGGAAGGGAAAGGGTAAATTGACCAAGGGTACCTGGGGAACTTCTCTGGAGGAGGTGTGACTTGGAGGGTGACTGAATCAACTGTAGCAGAGTGTGGGCGGAGAGTTCAAATGAGTTTAGGAGAACAATTTTTGGTCCACTGAGAATGATTGCATAAGGATATAAGATAGGAGTCAAAAAAGCCATTTAATAGTGTTTGTAAAGAAGGGGCAGGCATGCCCATACCTCTAATACATAATTTAGGGAAATAACTCTGGTGCTGTCAAGTAACATAGGTTGAGTGGAGTCTAGACTGACCATTTCAAGGTGACTTCAAATCAGCCAGTTAAGGGTTAGCTAAGTTTAGAAATAGAGAACTCACATGGAAATAGAAGGTTAAATAAGAGCTGCATTTCAGGACTAGTTTAGATGGAATTAATTAGACATAGGGTAAAGAATTTGGAGGTGACAGCTAGTCTGGACACACTGGGTTTGAGGTGCTTGCAGGTCACTCAAGGGAAGATATTCTATAGTTGAGTGGACATGGAGGGCTGGGCCTTAGAAGGCCTTGGGATAGGAACACAGTTGGGGTGGTGGCCAAAACCCTGGAAAGGAGTGACATTGTCTAAGAATAGAGAATAGAGTGAGAAGAGATAAAGACAGAATGAGAAAATGTCTTAAATAGGGATGTGAGGAAGGAAGAACTAGTGAGAGAAACTGAGAAAGGCTAACCAGAAAGCCTTGAGGAGAAGATCATGGCATCACAGAAGCCAGCATGGCACTGAGTAGCACACAAGTTCTAAAATGAGGCCTGTTAGGTGTGCTAGACCAGATCCCCAAGGTTCTTCCATGCTGGCCTTCTCACCAGGCCACTGGGTCCTGGGGACCTTGAGAGATTGCTACCTGCTCAGGGCCTTGTGTTCTCCGCTGATAACTGCTGCCGCCATACCTCAGGATTATGGGAAAGTCCCCGCCATGCTTCTGAGTCCAGGTTGTGATTTTCAATAAGATCTTTCTGAAGATTGGAGGGTAAAGAGTAAAATAAGCAATTTCATACAAGAAGAATAGCTTACAAACTCTAAATGTCACTACGCTCAGAGCTCCCAGGCTGAAACATGACCTTGAGGCCCATCACAGGTCTCCTTTGAGTCTCCTGCACACCCACCTACAGGAAGTGTTCCAGACTCACAGTGAAAGGAGGATGGTTGCCTCTCATCTCCTCTAAGGCCCACCTTCCAGGTCTTTTTTATATATATAGGTGACACTCCCTAAGTACACATAGGAAAATGGAAAAGTTTGCATCCACCTCACCTCCCATCTTCACAGGGGTGGTGTCTTGTTCTTCGGGCCTGGGCGAGGCTGACCAGTTACATTAGTGCATGAACCCAACATCAGTACAATCTTGTCTTGCCAACAGATATTAGTTATCAGTCATCCATTCTAGTGGCTTTTCCCAATTTATTCTCTCTGAAGAACAGGAAGTCATGTCTCTCTTTCCTTCTTGTAGCCCTTGGGCCTCATCCCTAATTTCCCTGCAATCACTGCCTGAGTGAGAATCCGCACATCTCTCTAAGACATGCACAAGTGGGAGAAGGGCATGTATTTTTTGAAAAAGATTCTGTTTTTCACTTACACTCCTCTTTTTGTCCTCTGCATTGAGACCCATCCCTCCAGACTAATGCTTCCCCCGGGACTTCCTGTGATGATGGAAGTATCTCATAGCTGCGCTGTTCAACGTGATAGCTATTGGCCACAGATGCTTACTGAGCACTGGAAATGTGGCCAGTGAAAATGGAAAGTGGGTTATTAGTTTTTAAAATTTTTAATAATTTAAATGTAACTGGGCTCATGTATTGGATTACTGTGTTGGACAACTGAACTAGATCATTTCTAAGGTCTCTTGCAACTAGAAACATCTGTAACTATAGCGTATCTAGCTTTGTTGTTGGAAAACATCATCTCTTAAGGGTAGAATGTAAGTTTTTTGAAACAATCAAAAGACAAGTCATTCTTACTGAACATGGCAGATGAAATAAACAATTTTTGATACTATTTTTTAGGACTGTAAGCTATGTATCTCCCTAGTCTGAGAGTGGTTTTTCTAAACTAACTCTGAAAATTAGATTGCTAAGAAATTTCCAAAAAATATGTGATGGATCACCAGTCTTTTAAAATGATTATCCATCTTTTAGGTATCTATGTATTGCTTTTTATAATCACTGCATGAAAACAGCATATGGTTAATGTAATAATATGTTATTATTTGTAATGGTTAATGAGTATTTATATGCCAAGTATCATGCATGGCTTCATTATAAATCTGTCCATTTTATAAATAAGGAAACTGAGGCTTAGAAAATTTAAATAATTTGTTCATGGTTACACAGGAAGCAAGGGAAAGAGTCAGGTTTCAAACTCAGGTCTCTATATCTCCAAAGTCTAAGCTTTACCATACAATTTTTGTTCTGTTTAAAAGGAAAATTTTAATGAACAGTGTTTTGATTTCCTTTATAATTTTAAGGAACAGTTTGCATCATAAATCCTTCAAAATTCAAGATAGTACAGTACAAGGTAATTAAGCACATTTTAGGTAATCTACTTATTTTATTTCTAACATTGTAGCAAAGCTTATTTCTTTTTTCTTCTTATCAAGCTTAATAACAGTTACTTTTTCTGATACCATTATTTTCCCCCATTTCTTAGCAAGATTTTAATAAGAATAACCTACTGGATAATGTTTCGAATAGCGTTCTTTTTTCTATTACAAGAGGGCCAACAAATGTTTCTTTTAAATTAGAGGTTATTTTCCAGCTTCTATTAATAATACTTAGAAAAAAATTATTGACAAGTATTGGGAAATTTTTCCTCAAATTGACTTAATTTGATAGGTACACATGTGGAGACTTCAAAGAGCTCATGAAAAAGTGATGTTAAGAACAAGTTAATTCTGGTGCAAAATAAATTTGAAATCTATGCACAGCTTTTTTAAAAATTTTATTTAACTTTTATTTATTATTTTATCATTTGTTTTATTTCAATTTGACCAGAGAGGGACAGAGTGAGAGAGAGAGAGAGAGAGAGAGAAAGTGAGAAAGCAAGCCGCCAGGTCCAGGACTCGAACCATGGTCAGCCATGTGGGAATTCTGCGCCTTTAACCACCATGCCACCTGCCGGCTTCTATGCACAGCTTTTTCATAATACACATTGTCCACGTACTTTTTGAAGACCCTGCGTACACCCGCATCTTTTGGTCAGATTCTGTCCCGTGTGTGTTTCTATTCTTCATGGATCTTACTCTCCCATCTATTTGCTGATTGAGTATGCTCATAGCGTTTTCAGTCTCTCCTTTGTGGCCGTAAGTCCTGCTTGCCTTCAAGTTCAAACAAGCAAACTTTCCTTGAACTCTCCAGCTCTGATCGCTTGCCTTCCAGATGTCCCCACATTGCCCTCCTGCAATCTGACTTCCTCCATAACTGAGGACACTGATCTCCCCAGACCAGCAGTGCCCGAGGACTAGCCATCACATCACCGGTAAATGGCCATCTGCCTTCTTCAAATTCTCTCCTCTGCAGGCTTCTGTAACCCAGTTCTTTCAGTTAAAGTGTCATTGTTTCTGAGTATCCTTTTGTTTCTATTTTTAAAGACTCTACTTTTTTTTTTTTTTTTAAGATGTTTTTGCCTTAGGGAGCATGCGTACCCTCATTTGCTTGAGAGAGAGAGATAGTGGGAGGGAAAGTGAGAAATCACCTCGCAGGGGGGTTGGCCATGCTGCAAACCTTTCTCCTCCTGGGATCTTGGGCACACATCTACACACGCTCAGCATGACTTTCAAGCCACTGGATCCAGGACTCAAACCGCAGTAGACCATGTGGGAATCCAGTGATGTAATCACTATGCCATCTGCTGACCCAAGACTCAGTTCTTTATCCTGCCCCTAAATGAAGTTTTCTCAGCCTGGGCTCAGCATTTTGGAGAGGTAATTTTTTGTTGTGTGGGTCTGTCCTGTGCAGCATGGGATGGTCAGCAGCGTCTCTGTCCTGTACTCATTAAATGCCAGTAGCACTGCCCTCCTTTAGTTATAACAAAATGACGCCAAACATTGTGACAAAGTGTTGCCAGATGTCCCCTGGGAGGACATGAACTGCTGCCCTATGCCGGAGGTGTTTCCTCTATGATTAAAAAATAAAAATGGCTTTATAGATTTGGTCATCCCTTTTGTTTAACTTAGTCCTCTATTTACATCTCCATGATCCCTTTAGGTTTTAGCCGATTTCCCACTTGCTGTGAGACCGTCTCCTCCAACGCCATCCTCCTCACAGACTCCCCAGTGGAGCCAGCCATCAGCTACAGCCTCTACGCTCCACCTCCAGCTTCTCCAGCTCTGTCTAGTGTTTCCCCATTTGCCCAGGTTTGAAGCTCCTGTTATTTTTTAAGCCTCTGCTGCAATCAGTCCCCACATTTCTGATGTTCCTTGGGTGTTTCTTCTTTCTCCCTTCCTTCTTGAAGCCCACAAAGTTCAAGTGCACATTATTACTCTGGCGTTTGAATTTCTTCAGCCTGGGCTTCGGGCATTCTGCTCTGTCCTGCACACTGCCAAAGTCGTTTCACTTCTCCGCTCAACAAGAAAAAGGAGATTAATTAAACCGAAACCTTTGCTTCGCATTCAAGCCCTTCTTATTCTGGCCCCATCTGACCTTCTCCTTTAATGCTTCATTCTTTGGCCATCTGTACCCTCCTCCCCTCCCCTACCTTCCTAAACTCTACACTCACTCCTGCACCTATGGCTTATTTATTTAGCTAGTTAGGTTTTTTTACCATAGGGTGCATGCACTCACCAGAGAGAGAACAGAGAGACAGGGAGAGGGAAAGTGAGAAATTGCCCACCATGGGGATGGCCATATCATAACCCCTTCTCCTCCATTCTATTAGGGTTTTGGGCACACAAAAATGTAGCCTGGTGCGATTTTCTAGCCGCCAGATCTGGGACTTGAATCGTGGTTGGCCATGGAAATTCAGCACCTTCACCATGCCGCCTGCTGGCTCACTACTTATTTTTTTTTTCTTTATTTTATTTTTTTTTTTCACATGTCTTTTACAGTATATATTTCTTTTTCCAACACAAATACTATGCCTGTCAGTCAAGACAGAGATATTACTGTATACATTATCATCACTACTTATTTTTAATCTTAGTTTTATTATGGTAAACTTACACATGATAAAACTTTACCATTTTCATCTTTTTTAAAGTTGCAGGAGCCTTTTTAAAGAAAATTGAGGTAAAATACATGTAAGTTTACCATATTAACCGTTAAAAAAATTGCCAGAGAATGCATGTGCATGACACAAAGAGACAGAGACAGAGAGAAAGAGAGACACACCCTTAATGGGGTCTTGTCATGCTGCAATTCTTTGCTGGGTACTTGTGTAACTGCTGTGCCACAGAGGCTGAGCCTGGCTTATTTTACTTATAATGTTTTCAAGATTCATCCATGTGGGGGCCAGCAGGTGGCATAGTGGTAAGTGCCAGACTCCCTCATGACTGACTGTGGTTTGAGTCTTGGACCTGGTGGCTTAAAAATCGTGCCCGACATGTGCGCATGTGTGCCCAAAACCCCAGGAGGAGAATGGAGGAGAGGGGATTGGCCCTCTCCTTGGGGGTTGATTTCTCACTTTCCCACTCACTGTCAATCTCTGTCTCTCTCCAGAGAGTGCACTCCCTCGTGGAAAAAAAAAGTATCCACGTTTTAGCATTTAAAATAATTGTATCCCTTTTTATGACAGAATATTATGCTGTTGTATGTATATTTGCATCCATGTGTTGCCTGAGCTGGATGTTATCCAAGGATGTTTTCCATTCCCCTTCAGTTATCAACCTTTAAGGCCCTGATGGAATTGCACTTCCACATGGAAATCTCCTGTGAAGCTCAAGGGCACTATCACCTCCATTCCTAACTAGAACACTACACTTAAATCCTCATCACACATAGCTGATTGTGTGTTTTCCCATTCTTGTATCATTTACTGTGGACTTCATGATGTTCCCTCTCTTCTCAGTATTTTATGGTGAATGTTTGTTTCAGTGGAATATGGCAGAGAATTGCTTCTGGAAGATGTGTGGATTGGTTGGCTGCTTGTTTTCAGGAAATAGGTTTGTCTTTTTAAATTTTTTAAAAATTAAAAAAAAATTTAAAAAGAGAGCCAGCAGGTGATGTGGAGTTTAAGGCATTAGATCCCACCTGGCCAGCTGAGTGGTTTGAGTCTTGGATTTGGTAGCTTGAAAATCACTCCGGGCACAAGTGTGTATGTGCCCAAACTCCTGAGAGGAGCGTTGAAGGGAAGGGATTGAGACATGGCTATCCTGGCTGGGGGGTGATTTCTCACTTTCCCTCAGTCTCTCACCACAAGCACATATGCCCTTTAGAAAAAAAAGCAAGCAAGCAAGCAAGATATACATATATATATATATATATATATATATATATATATATATATATATACACACACACACACACACACTCTAGAGGCTAGTTTGGCATAAGCAATCATGTGTTTCATTTCATTTTATCAACAGATACTTAGCTATGTCCATCTTTATGTTCTTTATTGCCATTGAAAATAAAAACATACTCTCTCTGGAAGTAATCTAATTTCTTCTCTAGCATTTCTGTAGGGCTCTTTTTTCTCATTCTTTGTCTCTTAGCTATACTCACGAGGACTCTACTACTCCCTCTTCATTCCTCTCATTTCCTTCTCACTCTTCCCCACCCCCTACATACCCCCCCCCCACACACACACACACTGGACACACCCACACACTCTTAGTTCTATACACTCTGTATTTTGGCTTAATGTGCCACTGAAAGAGGCTTTTCTCAGGAGGTTTTGGTCAAATGATTAAAATAATTACTTAAAAAATCAGATAGTTGGAAAAGACTGATTTTAACTCTTGAGTGAGTCTGGTATTGTCTTGTTTTTCTTTATTTTTTTAATTACCCATGTAACTTGTTTCCATGCAATCATTTTTTTCCCCAGTGTTAGAGAAATCCTCTCTTGTTATCTTCTTGGAATCATTATTAATAGGAAACAATCTTATTTTCTCTTCACGATGTGAGTCTGCCCCTTACCAGGCTAGTCATTTTCCAGAATGATTTTTTCTTGTTTTTCAAGGATATAGAGTCAGAGGAGTGATGAATGATCTTCCTGTTCATCATGATAGTTGGTAATGTTCCCCAAACTTGAAAAGAACTAGCTGTCAATTTATAACACTGTTCAAATGTTTCTTAAAAAGATAAGTAAGTCCTACATGATCAGAATTCCTACAAATGCATTTCATTTTGTTTTTTGGCAAAAGGAGCTTTATTCTTCCTCAGGGGATTCATCTCAATCCCTCAGCATTGTCTTTCTCCTGGAGATTCTTTATTCCAACCACACACATCTGCATTTCTATGCTAATAATGTTGCAACTCATTTTTGCCATATGGTCTAAGGAGTGTATACTTCTCTTTTTCAATAAATGATAGTTTCCTCTCCTAAGAACATTGCAAAAATATCCAGCCATAATAATAAAAGCCATTTTGAGTTTTCTACACAAGACTTTATGTCTACTTAATATACAATAATTAAGGACCTAATTTATAGATGCTACATTTCCATCTGTTACTATGCTCAAGGATTTATATTGTGCTAAGTGTTAGCTTTATTTTTCTGTCCAACAGATATTTAGCGATTACTTACCAGATGTTGGGTGCTGCACTCGGTACGGAGATGTAAGGATGAGGAGATGTAAACAGTCCCTGCTGCTCTGCTCCAGATGGCAGTGTCTAGGGGAAGGCACAGAGAGTAAACAGCCAAGAGCGAAACAGTGTGGAAGGTCCTGAGATTTGGGAAGAGGAAGTCTTACTAGCTGTGAGAGCTGGTAATACCATCGAGGATGACAACAGTTATCAGTCCATATATAATAATAGCCATATCCCAGGCATTGTTTTTAACTTACTCTTCACAGCAACCTTGTTATGTTGGCACTTACTATTATATTCTTTTACAGATGAGGAGACTGAGACACATAAATAGTAAGTAGCCTAAAGTCCCACAGGTCAAAGGTAGTCGAGTCTATCTTTAAAGGGCACTTAACTCAGATTTGGTGATATTGAGAAGCCATCTAAGAGGAAATGATGTGTAGACATGGTGTTAATAGTAAGTAGGGATTTTCAGGGAGAAAAGACCTAGAGAAGGCCATCTCAGACACAGAAATAATGAGTACAAACTCTGGCATTAGGAAAGAACAAATCATGTTCAAGGAATTGCAGCAAGGTTAAAATGAAGAAAGTGTTGAATGATCATATTAGGGTAAGAAGGAGCAGATTATGTAGGTGATATAGGCCTTATTCAAGGGCATAGGTTTTTGTCTTAAGAGGAGGGAGCCATTGAAGCAGGATGGTGACATGATCAAATTGTTTTCAAAGCCCCTTTGCTAGTGGAATAAAGAATGGGTTAATGGGAGCTAAGAGCATCCACTGGGTGTCTCAGTAGATGATTGTTGGGGTAATTCAGATAAAGGATATGAATAACCTGCTCTATGGTTAGCAGTAATGAGAACAGAGAGAAATGATTTGAGAGATCTTCAGGAGGCAGGGTCCATAGGAATGGACGACTGGTTTATGTGGGATATAAAGAAAGACAGATGCTCTTGCTTGGGTAACATGGGGTAACAATGCCATCCTCTAAGAGAGGGAAAAATAAGCACAACTGATTTGGTGTGAAGAAAAAGACGAGTTCAGTGGTCCACATGATTTAGAGCATGATGAGTTTGATGGGCTGGTATCTGGAAGGCAGCTGGGTAGATAGGAATGAAGCTTAAGAGACAGATTTGAGCTGCAGTTGTGCTTTTGGGAGCCTTCATCATGTAGATAATTTGCAAAGCATCAGTGCCCATGAGATTGCTCTGGAAATGTGTGTAGAGTGAGAAGAGGGTCTGGTCAGCTCTGATGAATTATGTTACTAAATGAATTAAATAAGAAGTGTCTTCTTTAATGGAAACCAAGAAGAGAAAGAAGAAAAGAACTAGAAAATCCAGAAGAACGTATTGGCATAGAGAAGACTTCTAGGGTAAAAAGTAAAGACTTCGAAGTAAAATTCTACCAAGAGCTCAAAAACAAAACAAAACAAAACAAAACCCCCCCAAAACAAATAAACAAGAAACAAATGAATGACAATGAGACTACAGATGACCTTGGTAAGAGGAATGCCAATGGAGAGGTAGGCAGGAAAGTCAACACCATGGGTAGAGGCCATAAGGGGAGGTGAGTGGAAAGAATAAATGCAGACAAATTTTATAAAGATATTCGACTATGATGGGGAGGAGAGAAAAAGCTGGAGGGGAAAGGAGGGTAGAAAGACTTTCAAAAGTTTAATTTATGTTGGAAAGAAGTTGGGTAAGAAGAGGGGAAGAGGAAGGGAGAAAGTGATGCAGGAAGGGATAGAAATGTCAACATTGATTGAGTGTATATGATGATAAAGTGATTGAATGACAGGTTGGGGTCACCAAGTAGGCAGGAGGTGATGGAAGCTACAGTCCACCAAATGACTGGTCACTTTCATTGTGGAGAGGATGGGAAATTTGGAGGTGAGAAACTGAGAGAGCTACTAACTAATGAAGAGCACGTGCTGTAATCTGTATAACAAGACCACCTGATGAGAAAGTGGTAGGGAGGTCGTGCACTGAAGGCTTCAGGACAGTTCAGATTGCTTGATCAGCTGCTGCGGGGAATGGAGAGAGGAGCTGGGAGGACCGGCAGGTAACTGGGTGGAGTTGGAAGCCAGCACTTGCAGGAGAACCAGTCTTCGTGTTCATTTGCTTTTCTTTAGCATCTTGGGCACAAGTTAAAAAACAGAGACAAGGAAATTGATCCAGGAGTAGGAGATTTGGAAGGAGACTATGGCAGAAAAGGAGTAGTACAGTGGAGTTGGAGGTAGGGGCCATGTGAGGGTCATTGGACTCCATTTGGCTATGGAAGGCCATGAAGATAGGCAGGAACTGAGAGGGAGAAAGTAGGGGAGGAGGTGCCCATGTCGAAGAGCAGTTGTGCCGGGAGAATTGAGTGCTGGAGCAATGGCCCGAGAGAGCGAGGTTTAAGTGGAACTTTTCCGAGGTGGAGTATTTTAAGAGATCAGGTCCGGGGAAGGCTATGGACTGGGTAATCGTGGTTGAGCAGAGGGGTGCACCGAGCTGGCTCAGCAGGACCCACTGACTCCAGTGGCTCAGGAGACACATCCTGGCTGCCCTGAGAGGCTCAGCGCTGGCTGTGGCTGAATCTGAGACTGATTTATTAGAAAGAAAAAAGAACTTATTCAGGCTTCTCTTTCTTTCTTTCTTTTTTTTTTTTTGTTTGCCAGAGGGTGCATGTGCTCTCCAGAGAAAGACACAGAGAGAAAGAGACAATGAGAAATCACTTCCCACAAGGCATGATTACACCCACCACAATCCCGTCTCCTCCATCCTTCCATCCTCTATTCTTCTTCTTCTTCTTTCATTTTATTTGTTTTTTAAGAGAAACTTTTTTCAATAGAGTGCATGCACTCCCTGGAGAGATGGAGAGAGACTTGAGAAACAGAAAGTGAGAAATCACTTCTCAGGGGGATGACTACACCACAACCCCTTCTCCATTCTCCTTTTGTGGGATTTTGGGCACATATGCACACACACCTGGCACGAATTTAAGCTGCTGTGTTTGGGACTTGAACCACAGCCGACCATGTGGTAGTCTAGCACCTTAACTGCTGTGCTGACCCCCGTTCTCTCTTTTGGAATTTTGGGCAAGCATGTACATTTACCTACAGTGTTTTTCAAGCCACCGAGTCTGGTATTCAAACTGATCAATTAGCCATGTGAGATCTACCACCTTAATTGCTGGAGTATAGGCTGGCCCCAGGCTTCCCTTTATGTTCACGGTTGCTACAAAATAGAATATGAGCCCCAGAGTCCACCTTACAGAACTTTTCCAAACTAGGTAGCTTGATATCAACTCTGACCGATTTCTGAATATGGAAATAAACATGCCAGTTTCCGTTTCTAGAAGAAAAAGACTCTGTTGAGCCGAATAAGAAGGCACAATATCATGTCCAATGATTCTCCAAGAGGAAAAGAGGGTAAAGGAGGGCTGACAGCGAAATGAAGTCAGGAGCAGGAACTGCCAGGGATATGGAGCAGGCCGCTTTACGTGATCAGGAACCACGGTGCCACAGGGTAGGTTCCTGAGGCACAGCTCGGCCAGGTCTATGGCAATGGCTCCCAGATGGTGCTGCGCATGGAACCACCCTGGGATATTTCAAAACTCCTGATGCCCAGGTTTTACTCCACTGTCTGGGGTGGGAGCCAGGCACCAGTGTTTCTTTTTCTGTTTGTTTGGTATTTTTTTAGAGAGAGATTTTTGTTACAGGGCACGTGCACTCACCAGAGAGACAGAGAAAGACAGAGAGACAGAAAGTGAGAGATCACCGATGGCCACACTGCAATCCCTTCTCCTCCATTCTCCTCTTGGGATTTTGGGTATGCGTGCACATGTGCCTGGCGTGGGTTTTAAGCTGCTGGGTCCAAGACTTAAACTTTAATCGACTACATGGGAGTCCAGGGACATAACCATTACGCCATCTGCTGGCCCCAGGCGTCAGTGTTTTTAAACCATGCCTCGATAGTTCCTGTGTACAGCAATATTTAGGAACAGAACTTTCTCCTATGGGTTGCATGAAGGGCACATCTGTGGTGCAGCGGGTTTATGTTTGGCAGTGTCCTCGCTGGAGAGGCTCAGATGCCAGCCGAAGCTCTGCTCAGTGCAAGCTGGCACACCGCGCAGAGGCATGGAGCGGGGAAAGCATATCAGTGAGCAGGTTTCAGGTACATGGAGCCCTCTGGGGTACTGGCTTGCCCAAGAAGTAGAATTTAGAGACCTTGGAATCATGATTTTCAGACTGTGTCCTGAGAAGCTGTAGGGACCCGGTAAGAAGGAGGAGTCAGCAGCTATTGGGGGGAGGAGGACTAAGAGAGGACTAGGAGGCAGGGGATCCCCTGTAAATGGACAGAGGCTGCTCTAATTCAATTGTTCGCATTTTGGACTTCCAGGTAAGATACTATTTGAAGTGAAATTTCTTATGCTTAAAAAATAAAGAGAAAGAGAGAGAGGATGAGAATCGCTGATCTAGGGCAGGGTTTGGTCAATTGTGGTCCCTGGGACTAATAATAGTTGTCTATTTTTAAGTGGTTGGAAAAAGGAACTTATGATACATGAAAATTATGTGAGATTCAAATTTCAGTATTCACAAACAGACTTTCACTGAAACACAGCCACACCATTCACTTAGGTTTGCCTGTGGTTGCTTTGTGGCAAAGTGGAGTCGTCAGGATAAAGACCACACGGTTGACAAACCCGCAGATGTTTACTACGTAGCCCTTCACAGAAAGTGTTTGCCTACTCTTATTCTAGAAGAATCAATGGAACTCCCATTTTTGTTTGTTTTTGCAGCGTGGCAATAGTCACCTCACCACTCCTATCAGAAAATTGTAAGGAGAACATGTTTTATCCACACAAGCAAATACTTACTGTATGTGTCTTAGTCTGTTATTGTGTTGCTAACAATACATGAAACTGGGTGATTTTATAAAGGCAAGAGAGGGTGACTTACCAAAAATCCCAATTCTGGTGACAGGAAAGTCTAAAAGCTTAGGCCTATAGCACGTTGGACGGGAGCAGAGAGGATGATAGGTCTGTGCAGAGGAGAGCAAGAACTGCTCTTGTTCTTCCTTTCATAGCAATGAGATCTCCCCAGAGCCAACCCCTTCTGAGAGCTAAACCTGGGAATACATTTCTGACATTGACCGAGGTCACTGAATAACATTTGAGAACGTCTTCGTGTTGTTTGGACACGATGTGTGTGGTGGTGGTGTCAGGTAGCCATTTGATACCCAGTCTTACTCTTATTGAAAACCTAATTTAGGGAGTTCAAGGCAGAGATGTTTGAGCTGATGCCGATTATATCCCTCATAAGTAGGTGGTACTTATCACTTTTACTTGATTCAACCAACCTTGGGGAAAGGGTCTGCTATGGGCACAGCATGGAAGAGGGTTGATAAGGGACGGTCTGCTGTTGGCCCTCAGTAATGGAAAGCATGTTTCCTTTGCTCCTCATTTCCTCCTCCCTCAGGTGCAGCTGAACCCAGGACTTGGCATGAGGAGTGGCGAGCTGTCTTTCCTGAATGGCGTCTCGGGCGCTGACATGCTTCTTCAAGACTCAAGGCTGACACCAGTCTCTGCAAAGAGGAACTTAGAACTAAGAAGCCGGAGGAGCTGGAGAAGGCTCAAGGTGCATTCTCTGGAGCTTCCTGAAGCCAGTGGGAGCCCAACACCAGGCAGCTCTAGTGGCACCTTGTGGAAAAGACCTAACTGGTCATCCCAGGCCAGCAGCCCAGCCACAGGGACCCAGCTGCATCTTCCTTCTCCCCACCTCGAACCTGGGGCTAGAATGAAGGACTTCAACCAGGAGAACAGCTTCCAGAAGCTTGAGGCAGAGACTAATGTTGACACAGGGTTCACGGTCATCAATTCTGAACCCAAGCAAGCTGTTTTGAGTAGATTTCCAAAGGATTTGCAGCCAGGCCAGCTACCATCCTGCTTGCCAGTTTCTTCCTCAAGGGTCACTACGTCCCCAAACAGCAGAAGCTTTAAGGAAAGAGTCCACCCTTTGTCACTTGCTGACCAAAAGGACGTTGGTGCAAGGAAGATTAGTTCAAAATGTTCCCTTCATCTGCCTGTCCAGAGTGAAGAAAAAGAAGAATTCTTCATATAGCTTAAAACGAATGTGATTTTCTAAAGCACCAAATCAGATTAAGAGTGTTCTAGAAAGGAAGCACTGACCCAGTATCATTCCGTTTCTGGTTTATCTGAGTGGGCCTGCACGCTACCCAGGCACAGATCTATATTGCCTGTATTTGAAATGCTCAACATCTGAAAGTGCTGGGAGTGATTGTTTATTTGCTATCATGGTCTTCAGGGAAGAGCCCCACGCTCACGTTCCCTGGAGGTGCTCGAACCCAGCTGGATGAGTTGAGTTCAGCACCTATCAGGATAATTGCATTGTATGCAAATGGGCCGGATGTGTTATTATGCAATGCTGATTAGTGTATGCAATTTGGTTTTAATTTTTACTTGGGCTGCATAGCTCATCCCTCTGGACAGCATGGGCTATTTAGTCTGCAGCGCTTTTTAATTTTTATGTGACCTCCTTTGGTAACTAGGCCCTGTTGATCACATACCCTCTTGTGATTTGTCTTTAAAGTTGTTTGCATCTGGAATGAGCAAGAATGCAAAGTGTCTTGAAAATTACAAACAACTTATTTATTTTTTTCTGTTTAATGAGCAGAAACACTGGAAGTCAGAAAATGAGGTTAAAAACGAACGCTGGACTCTAGGGTTTTCCTGCTCTTCTGTTTCTCATTTGCTTCTGCACTACACTAGAGAGGTTCTTGTTACAAACCAGGGAGAAGTGTAGGATTATTTGATGATTTGAAAGCGCCATTGATCACAGCAGGAAGGTGGGATTGGTTGGGTCACTGGAACAGGACTTTGGCTCTTCTGACCATATGTAAATCCCCAAATTCCACTGCGGGATTCATTTCTTTCATTCATTTATATGTTCACTCAGTAAATATTTATTGAACATCTTCATTTGAATAAGACATTGTATATCTGTTACATATACATTCCATGGTCATTGAATCCCAAAGTATTCATTGCTTGTCACTGGTATGACCATTTTACCAACTCTTTTTAAAGATTTTTTGGAGAGGTTTTTGCTATAGGGTGTGTGTGCCAGAAAGACAGAGAGAGACGGAGAGACAGAAAGCGAGAAATCAACCCCCCCCGGGGGGGGGGATGGCCATACCGCAATCTCTTCTTTTCTATTCTCCTCTCAGGAACTTGGGCATGTATGCACATGTGCCTGGTGTGAGTTTAAGCCACCAGGTCTGGAGCTCAAACCATGGTTGACTACGTGAGAATTCGGTGACAGTTATTATGCTGGCCCCCATTTTGCCAACTCTTAAAAGATAAAAAGTCCAAACTTATTCCTCCAAGAACATCTCCATAATTGAGGCCCACACTTTCTACACAAGGATGAGGTGAACATTCGCAAACTACAGACGGAGACTGGGCATATTACGAGTTGCAGTTATAATTGTAATGGGCAAATTCTCAGTTGCTGGTATGTTGGGGATTTTGGCTATGACTATACACGTGGTCTTAAAAAATGAAGTCTCTGTTTTGGTTAATTACAAGGTTGTTCTATTCCATGAACTTCACTCTCCAGAACAGATGTTACATAGTAATGTAAATGCTGATTTAGCAGCAGGATCTAATGAAGAACTGGATACATGTTATGCCCAGTTGGAGAGAAAGATGAATTCAAGTCTAAAGACAAATCTCTCAGAAGTGAGTCTAGGCTGAGCACCGGTGATTTTTCCAGCAAAAGGGATAGGAGAGTTGCAAGTGGACAAAAGCAAGACTTATACATTGACTTTTTTTGTTCTTAAAACATCAATTTACTCTCATTCTTATTTTCTCCATCTCCCACGTATTAAAATTATTTTAGACAATCAAGGCCAACAGGTGGCGTGGTGGATAAAGCACTAGACTCCACATGGCCAACCACAGTTCCAAGTTCTGGACCTGGTAGCTTGAAAATCGTGCTAGGTGCACATGCATGCGTACCCAAACTTATAGGAAGAAAGTAAAGAAGGGACCGTGGTGTGGACATCTTCCTAGGGGGGTGGGGGTGGGGATTTCTCACTGTCTGTCTTTATCTCTCTCTCTCCTGTGACTGCATGTGCCCTATGACAGAAAAAAAAAAAGGCAATGGAATGAAAAACTACATTGGGTATGACTTTCCATAATAAGAGTTAAAAAATAAGAAAGAAAGTCTTATTTAGGTTGAACTATTGAACTGCCTTGAAAAACACAGCATGGAGATGTTTTCAAATTTCCTTCTCACTTCTTTTAATGTTATCTAAATTTCTTTACCATAATACCTGAGTAAAAATATAAATATATGAAAATAATAAAGGATATTGAGACATATGAATAGGTGCTTTACAAAATTGACTTGTAAAGTAATATACTCTTAAAATGTCATCTACTCTAGGGACCAGTGGTTGGCGTAATGGCTATGTTGTTGGACTCCCATGTAGTCAACTGTGGTTCGAGTCTGGACCCGGTGTCTTAAACTCACTCTGGGCGCATATGTGTGCATGCCCAAGATCGTGAGGAGAATGGAGAAGAAGGGTTTGCATCATGGCCATCCCACCAGAGGTGATTTCTCACTTTCTGCTCTCTGTCTCTTTCTGTTTTTTTTTTCTGGCGAGCACATGCACCCTATAGCAAAAGCTTCTCAAAAAAAAAAAAAAAAAAAAAAAAAAAAAAAAAGTCATCTACTCTCTTCCCAACTTAGGAATTCAGCTTACAGCATGATAAGATAGAAATGCCCATAAATTTGTATAAAGGCTCAGGTTTGGATCTAGGTTTTAAATTATACTGTTTGCACAACCGTGTCAGTCTCTTTTTTTTTTTTTTTTAAGACTTTAAATATTACTATATAGGGTGCTCACCAGAGACACAGAGACAGGGAAAGTGAGAAATAACCACCCAAGGAGTATGGCCATGCCACAATCCCTTCTCTCCTATTTTCCTCTCGGAATTTTGGGCATGCATGCACAAACACCCAGCGTGAATTTCAAGCTAGATCCAGGACTCGAACTGCAGAATTGGCCATGTGGGATCCAGTGCCTTAACCATCATGCCACCTGCTGGTGCTCAAGTCAGTCTCTTCAATCCTCTGTTGCCATATCTACGGTAATGAAAGGTTGTTAGGAGAATCAAGATTATCTAATAAAAGCATTTAAATATTAAACACTGTAGGTGTGTGAGATATTTTTTATTAATATAGTATATTTTATACTACTTTCTATATTGTGTTGTTATAATACAATTCATCCTTCAGATCCACCATTTGAAAATGTCATGAGGACAAAGGATTTTTTTCTAAGCAAGTTTTAACAAAATCAACGAGACAATAAAAAATAAATGTACCTTTCTAAGGTTTTTACTATATGTGCCATTTGGTTTATGTTCCTATAGCTAGGAGGAAGCTAGGAGGAAAGTTATGCATAACAAATAGCTGAATATATCCTAAAGTTCAACAGAGATTGCACACAATAGGGGTAAACTATAAAGTAGTTTAATTCAATATATCAAATTAGCCAGACTTAATTATATTGGATTTCCTAAAATGTAAAATGATCGTCACTTTAAAAATCTGAGAGTCTTCTGGTGGTCAGAATATTTTATTTTTTCCTATATAGGTGTATTAAAAATCAGGGGGCCAGCAGGTGGCATGGTGGTTAAGGCAGTGGACACTCCCACATGGCCGACCATGGTTCGAGTCCCGGACTTAGCGGTTTGCTTTCTCTCTCTCTCTCTCTGCCTCTGGTCAAAGTAAAATAAATGAATGAATAAATAAAATAAAATAAATAATTATTTTTTTAAAAAATCAGCTGCATTGCAGCTATCTGGTTATTTTTAATCTTGTTAATAGTATTTCACACATTCATAAGCATCATTTGGACATTGCTAAAATGACACGAATGGTAACAAGTAAACTTGTAAGCATATTTGCACATTAGCAAAAGCAGAGCAGGGATGTGGGATTGGTGGGTGGAGAGAGGCTCAAGGGATGGCTTCACCACCATGTATGGAGGGAGGTGAGCGGGCCCCTCATCTACTCTCTCCTACTCTCAGCTGCCATCTGCTCGGATGGGAGCTTGGTACAGCTGGGCTTGGTCTCTTGGCTACACAATCTTCTCAGCTAACATGCACCAAAGAGGTGCTGATGGAAGGGCCCCTTCCTCCCCTCCCAGAGAAAGATGGAGAATGGGGAAGGGAAACATGGAAGAAGAGAATGGAACTACGAGGGCACGCCCCCTTTTTTGTTAATTAAAAACTCCTAAATCTTATTTCCATATTACAAAACGCATTTAGAAATTCCCATGAATAGTTACTATTGTCTACCTATCTAGAATCTTCTCTAGACCCTCATATGTTGATCCGCACTCCCTCTTTTTCTTTCTCTGCTACTTCTCTGCCCTGCCCCCTTGCTGTTCCTTTCCCTTCCTTTCTCTTCCTCTCTTCTTCTGTGTGAATGTGGTATGCTCTATTCTTTACAGCTTTAAAATATGTCATGTTTGGGACCAGCGGGTGGTGTAATGGTTATGTCACTGGACTACCATGTAGTCAACCATGGTTTGAATCCCAGACCCAGCAGCTGGACACATGTGCATGCATGGCTAAAATCCTGAGAGGAAAATAGAGAAGAAGGGGCTGTGGCATGGCCATCCCCCCTTGGAGAGTGATTTATTATCTTCCGTCTCTGTCTCTCTGGAGAGTGCACACTCCCTATAGCAAAAATCTCTCCTAAATAAATACATACATACATACATACATACATATATACATTGTGTCTGCTGCATCTCCCAGAGTTCCTGAGGATGTCACATAGCCGAACTCAGAGAGAATGAGAAGGATGAGACCTTCTCTGAGGAAATTCTCCCATTTCCAATTCATCTTCATGATTCTGCTCTGGGACTATGATGCCCACATCACTTAGAGACAAACCTCTCTCCCTGCACTGTGCTCTCCTTCCCCACCTACTGACGCTTTCTCTGAGGTGTGAGGTATTTCCCGAACATTTCTCACCATTGTAAAAAAAAAACTCACTGTCACACATGATGGGGAAAAAAAAAATAACACTTGTTGCTCCCGGGACACATAATTAGAATTTATGCTATTAAAAACCTTGATTCTGCTAAATTGTATTTTCAAATACTTTTTTTAAAAAAGTCTTCTGATTCTAGAGAATCTACATAGGCTACTGAAGACACAGCTTCTCTCTGCTTATCGTGGGGAGAAAAGTATTATTTGTGCAATCTTACTCTGCCAGAGGTGTTTCCTCAGAGGACAGCTCTAAGGGTGGACAGTAGAAGCAAACCTGGGCCGAGTGTGAGGGCAGACTGATGCAGCACTCTCTTTTTAAAATATTTTTAGTTAATTATTATTATTATTATTTGCCACAGGGTGTGCACAATTGCCAGAGACAGTGAGGGGGGAATGAGAAATCATCCCCAGCAGGGATAGCCATGCTGCTGTCCTTTCTTCATTCTCCTCCTGGGATTTTGGGCACTCATGCACACGCACCCAGTGTGATTTTTCAAGTCTCCAGGTCTGGAACTTGAAACGTGGTTGGCCACATAGAACTCCAGCACCTTCACCACACCACCTGCGGGCCCTGGTGTGACACTCTCCCAAGCATTTCACAACATCCTGTGGGGGCGGTGCTGTTTGGGGCCAGCGGATGGTGGTCCCCACCTTACAGATGAGGAAACTGAGGCACACAGAGGTCAAGAGTATAATTCGGAATTGCACAATGGTAAGTGACACAGTTAGTATTAAAATCCAGACTATCAGGCTGGGGGGTGTGCCTCTGGCCCCCCATTCTGTCCTTCGGTGGGGTCATTTTGGCTGTGGACAGTGGCCACATTGCCTCTACCCATGCACCAAGCTCTGGATGCATCGCCCTTGTTCCCATACTGCCCCCAAGCACGCTCCCCTGGTCCCATCAGCCTGGAGTGCTCTGTCCCCAGACCTGCTCAGTGGGCTCCTCCTTGTCATTTAGGTCTCAGGTTAAAACCTGTGCTGCTAGGGGCCTGCCCGGTATTAAAGCAGCCCGGGTGCCATGACCCTAGCCTGGAACAGAGGAGATGCTTTTACCAACATTTGTTCCACGAATGCACCACGGGGGTAGAAACACAGAAGAGGCCTCTATTCTTTGGATGCTAGAAAAGAGATTATCCTAGTCAATCAGGCTGCTAGAACGGAGTGCTACAGAGTGGGCAGTTTAAACAGAAAATCTATTTCTCATAGTCCCAGGAGCTGGAAGTGTGAGCTCAGGGTTCCCACATGGTTGGGGGCTGGCGAGGGCCCGCTTTCTGCTTCGTAGATGGCCACCTTCTCGCTGTGTCTTCCCCAGTGGTGGGGATGAGAGGGGAGAGTGAGTGAGCTGTCAGGTGTCTCTTCATAGACAGGCACTACTCCCGTCCTAGGAACCCCATCCTCAGGACCTTACTTACCTCCCAAAGGCCACACCTCTAAATACTAGCACAGGGAGGGCTGGGCTTCACTGTATGCTCAGGGGATCGGGTGCAAACATTCAGACCATACTAGACGTGAACCGTTTCATCCCTGTCTGAGTCCCAAGTTCCAGATCTACCCCAGAGGACCCCTCTCTCCATTTGCCTTTCCTCCATCTCTCAGTGTGTGTGCTTTTGCTCGTTTGCCTGTTGACAACAGACCTGTCACAACCCGCCCTGGCTCAGTCCTCGTCTGACGACTTCAGTGCAGGAGCGTCATTGCTGTTTGTTCCATCGGTCATGCTGCTGTACGCTTTCTGAGACGTACTCCCAAGGTTTGGACCCCCTCCCTCCAAGTCACTACGCGTCTCTGTGCCAGACTCCAGGCTCGTCCGGACTCCAGTGCCTCAACCAGCGAGGCCCGCTGCTGAGACCTGGGGCACAGCTCAGATGGAAGGGACTTCGAGGGAAGAGGCTTTCTCTTCAGTTAAGAGAGTCACCCCGAGGTCACAGCAGAAATGATGCTGTCGTTCTCATCACAAGGGCTGCTTGAATTCCTGTGAGAACGAACTGTGATTGGTTCAAACTAACACCCACTGTAAGTCAGGGTTCTTTTTATATTCTTCCCGTGGACTGCAGTTGCATTTTGGAATTTTCTCTTGCACAATGGCTTCATTCACAAAATTAAGTAGGACTGAATTTCAGCAGGATTTTTTTATGGGTCATGTAAATACAGTATTTACCTTGTTTTTCACCCTTTCATAAGCCTGTCACTAGAGGGTGCTGGTGTGACACCATCTCCTATGGGGGTTGGGAGGAGGGAAGTCAAGCTCTTTTTTTATCCCCTCAGATTCACTCCCAAGAGAGGACAAAGTAGATATTTTAAAAATTCCTTTTTAGGACATTTCCCCCTGGGAGTCTTGGTGGGAGACAGAGCCTGCCTGAAAGATGTCCCATACCCATTTCTCTTGACTTGGGCTCACCTGTTAGACCTGGCCAATCAGGCGCTCTCACCTGGGGTTTTTGTGCCCCTATGCAGGAATGGGAGGACTTCAGGGTAGGGGGAAGTGGGCACCATTGCTCTGGGCCCAGGAAAAAGTGCTGTCTGGTCTTTGGCCATGGGGAAGTGGAGCCCTTGAATCCAGTTGGTTCTGTAGCCTGATTTTTGTTGAGAAAGGAGTTTATTATCCTTTCCCTCAGGATCACCAGTTGGTATAATGGCTATGTGACTGGACATCCACGTAGCTGACCGTGGTTCGAGTCCCAGACCTGGTGGCTTAAACTCACACCGGGTATGTGTGTTTGTGTGCGTGCCCAAGATCCCAAGAGAAGAATGCAGGAAAAGGGATTGTGGTGTGGCCATCCCCCCCTGGAGGGTGATTTCTAGCTTTCTGTCTGTCTCTCTCTGTCTTTCTGGTGAGCACACGTGCCTTATAACAAACACCTCCCAAAAAAACCCAAACAAAACCAAAAACATTCTCCTTTTCTTCTTGTGCATTTTCTGAGCCCCCTTCTTCAGCTTTCTGATAAATCCTTTCTCAGTTTGAACCAGGCAGGATCAGTTCTGTTATCGCATCAAACTTCTGAGGCTGATACAGGTACAATACTGATGTGCATTAAACCCAAGCACAGAATTGGTGCACGGTGTTAAGGAACTGAATATTCAAAGAGATAAACAAAGATACTAAAATATTTATTTGAGGACCAGCAGATGGCATAATGGTTACGTCGCTGGGCTCCGACACAGTTGATTGCAGTTCAAGTCCTGGACCTAGCGGGTTAAAAACTCCGGCCGGATGCATGTGCGTGCATACCCAAGATCCCAAGAGGAGAATGAAGGAGAAGAAATGCAGCATGACCATCCCCCCAGGCGGTGATTTCTCACTTTTTGTCTTTCTGTCTCTTGAGCAAGCACACATGCCCTATAGCAAAAATCTCTCCTAAAAAAAAAATTCATTTGGGGGTTCAGTGTCTCTGAAGTTCCTTGTTTATTTCTTTTAGTTTCTTCCTTTTCGATTGTTTCTTTCTTCTCCTTCACTACTCTGACAGTAAGGGGAGGTATCCTTACCTCTGCATTTTCTTAGGCTAACAAGGAAGCACGAATTGACCCATGACAGAGAGGTGGGTCTATCTTTAGACTTCTGTCCAGATAAAGGAAAAAAAAAATCTTATGGGCTGCATATGATCTGGCATGAGCCACTGGGACTGGGCCTCACATTGGAGCCCTGTCACTTACAGCAAGAAACTGAGAACTAATTTAAACAAAATAGGAAACAAGGGATGTTCCTGGACCTCCTAACTAGAAAGACTGTGTCAGGGAATCACAGTCCCAGATTCACATCACACCAGCTTAGGCCCCTAGTGAGAAGATGGAGTATTTTTCTCAGAGCTCCAGAAGAAAATTCCTAGAGAAGACTATGATTGGCTTGGTAGTCATGTGACCATCCCTGGGCCAATAGCTTTGGATGACAGAGTTGTCTGATTGGTGAGACTGTGATACTATGTCTCTTTGCATGAATGAGAATTTGGAGGATGGGAGGAAAGGAACCAGCCTCGAGGGAATGAGACTTCCTACATACTAATCAGACTTGAGAGGAGATGCTAGCAGACCGGAAAAGCAGGCTTCCACTCCTGGCCAAAACTGTAGCAAGTATCAAGGAAAGATTACCTTTCTTATGTTCTCTATGAAGGGGACCATGGTTGTGGGCTCCTTGTCATCTCTTTCTTCCCAAGGACATGTTTTGGACTGTGCCATACCCCTAGCACAGGGGTCCATCCCTGTTTTATTTCCTTCAGAGCCTGTACTAGATTCCTAGGGCTGTTGTAACAAATGACCATGGCTTAAAGCAACAGAGGTTATCCTCTCACAGTTCTGGAGGCCGGAAGTCCAAAACCAAGGTGTTAGCAGGACTGGTTTCCCTCTGGAGGCCCAAGGAGAGAATCTTATCTTGCCTTTTCCAGCTTTTAGGGTGGCTCTAGGTGTTCCCTGGCTCGTGGCTGTTTAATTCCAGTTTCTGCCTCCATCTTCACGTTGTCTTCTCTTCTTTGTGTCTTTTACTCTTATAAGGATGTGTCATTGGATTTAGGGCTCACCCGGATAATCCAGGATGAGCTCATCTCAAAATCCTTAATTTAATTACATCTGCAAAGACTCTTTCTACAAATAAGGTCACATTGACAGTTTTAGTGGACATAGCTTTCGAAGGTGGGAGTCTCTAACCCAGGATGAGCCCTTTTCATTACAGGATCTTTTCTAGATTTGGTATTTGTTTTTATTGTCTGTCTCCCTCCCTTTGTCCACCCTACTGTGCTCGCCTGCTCTCTTTCACTCCATCAGAGTTGGGACCTGCCCATCATCTCTGTAACTATATCTACAGGGCCTAAAATAGTCTCTTTGCCAGAGTGGGTGCTCAGTGAGTGTTAGTTGATTGAAGGAAAGAACAAAAGGGTTGATCTCCTTGGATCGTATCCCCTTCGCTGCATTTCTTCTCCTTCATTCTCCTCTTGGGATCTTGGGTATGCACGCACATGCGTCTGGCCGGAGTTTTTAACCCGCTAGGTCCAGGACTTGAACTGCAATCAACTGTGTCGGAGCCCAGCGACGTAACCATTATGCCATCTGCTGGTCCTCAAATAAATATTTTAGTATCTTTGTTTATCTCTTTGAATATTCAGTTCCTTAACACCACAAACTTAGTGCTGTCCTTAACCCACTGCATCAGCGTGGAGTATGTATGCAACCCTGTCACTTTTTTTTTTTTTTTTTTTTTTTTTTTTTTTTTTTTTTTTTTTTTTTTTTTTTAATGCCAGAGGATACATGCAGAAAAGAAAGAATGGGTTAGGGGAGAGAGAGAGGACAGAAAGCACCCCCTCACAACAGGGCCTGATCCTACTGCAAACCTTTTTCCTCCAGTTCTCCATCCCATCAGGATTCTGAGCACGTGTGGCCAGTGTGTTTTTCAAGTCAACAGAGTTGAGACTTTGACCTTGGTTGGCCATGTGGGATCCAGCTTTCTCTGCATGGCATCTGACTACTAGGCTAGCTCTGTCCCTCCCTCCCTCCCTCCATTGCCCACCACTGCATTACCTCTATCTTTACTATCTCTAGTATCTACCATTCTGCTCCCTGCTACTATACCTTCCAAACTTTCAGTTTTTCCTATAGAGCACAGACAATCGGTATATATTGAGTGGGGACATGCAAAGTCTATCTTTCATAGTCTGGTTTGCTTTGCTTAGCATTAAATCTTCCATATTTGTCACTTTGTATCAAATGTCAGGGTCTCCTTGTGTGTGAGTGTGTGTGTGTGTGTGTTTTATGGCTGAGTAGTACTCCATAGAGTACATGTGCCATATTTTTTTCAATCCAATCATCTATTTTTGGACATTTGGGTTAATTCCATGTCCTGGCAATTGTAAATAATGCTGCAATAAACATAGATGTACGAGTGTTTTTCTGACTGAGGGTTTTTCTATCCTTTGGGTTAATACCTAAGAGTGGAATTACTGGATCGAATGGTGGTTCTATTGCAGGTTTCTAAGGAATCTCCATGTCATTCTCCAAAGTGGTTGCACTAATTTACATTCCCACCAACAGTGGAGGAGAGTTTCCTTTTCACCACAGCCTCACCAGCACTTAGCATTATTTGTTTTCTTAATTTTAGCCATTCTGACTGGGGTTAAGTGGTATCTCATTGTGGTTTCTCTTATGATAAGGGATGTCAAACATGTCTTCATATACTTTTGGGCCATTTGTATGTCTTCACTGGAGAACTTTCTGTTCAGCTTATTTTCCTATCTTTTAATTGGATTGATTATTTTTTGTGTGTGTAAGCTGCTTGAGTTTCCTGTATAGTCTAGTTATCAATCCCTTATGTGAGGTATAATTTGCAGATATGTTCTCCACTCTGAGGATTGTCTTCGCACTCTACTTATTGCTTCTTTGGCTGTGTAGAAACTTCCGTGTCCCTAGTTTAAGATACACTCTCTGAGGCCTGTTTTTCATAATTCTAGGCAATCATTTCTGTCTTGCAATTCAGAGCCATGAAATTTACATGCCCAATATTGTGCTAGATGCTGCCCTAGGAATCAATAATAGATAAAGACAAGTATAAATACAGCCCACATATCTCATAGGTTTGGTTTTATTTTGATTGCCTGTCCAGCTGTAAATAAGTTTGGCTTTTTAATAGTCCTCCCAATGATTTTCCTTATATCAAATTGCATGTGAAGCTACCAATCATTGAACCACATGTGGCCAGAGACATTAAGTGTTTTTTCCATCTCATTTTCTTTTTTCAAGTCCATCACCTTCCCTAATTTTTATTTTCTTAAATTGGCCCTGAACAACTGTGGCCTGAAAGAGAAGCTTCATATGGACATTAAACTATTTCAATCGCTTGAAAAGGAGGAGGCTAAAACATGATTTTGACTGTCTTCAATCTAATATTTTTTAGAGAAGCATAATTAACATGTTCTACCACCTGGGCAGCTGCCTCATTAGTCCAAAACACCTACTGGGAAGAAGTTTTAATGGAGTAATTTCCATCGAGACACTTCACAGCTACAGAAATAATCAAGGCAGCAGGGACACCCCACATTCTGCGGGGTTGGATGTGTCCATCCTGTGTGTCCTACCAGTCTTCGACAAGTCTTTCCAGAGTCCTTACTACCCAGTGGCCCAGTGTAGACATATAGGAAATATTTGTCTGGCTTGGGACACAGGGATTTACATCAATTCTTGCAGCTTTCTCATGAGACAAAAGTGCTCCCATTTTTGAAGACAGAGTCAGTGTCCAGCAGACAGCCAGATTTCCTTTACTTTGCACTTTGTTGTATGAAATGAACAAGCTTTGAAAAGGCCCCACATTATTGAGACCAGTAGATGGCATACTGGTTATGTTGCTGGACTCCCACATAGTTGACTGTGGTTCGAGTCCTGGACTCAGCAGCTTAAAACTCACATTGGGTGCATGTGCATGCCCAAGATCCCGAGAGGAGAATGGAGGAGAAAGGATTGCATCATGACCATCCCCCATGGAGGTGATTCTTACTTTCTGTCTCTGGCTCTCTTGCAAGTGCACGTGCCCTATAGCAAAAATTTCTCTAACAAAAAAAAAAAAAAAAGAAAAAAAGAAAAGTAAAGTCCCTGAAGATACTACATGATTCTCCAAGTGCAAAAGCGTAAACATGTAAATATTTCCCCACAGAAACTACTATAGGAAAGAAAACCTTGGGAATGAAAACCAGATTGGCATCAGGTTCATGAGATACATAATTAGGGAGCAAATCATGGCTTAAATGGTTACTCACCAGTTTTTACCACACCATCGTGGGCTGGATTTTGCTCTCAGTCACACCCATGAAAGTCTGGGCAAGTCTGTAGTAACTTCATGCTTAATTTGACTTCGGGAATATTTGCAGTTTGCTTTTAAAAAGGTTGTAGTCTGATGCGACGATTGAAGTAAACTTCAATGGGAAATTCTTTCCCTTGTATTGTGAGCATTATTTTGAAAGAGGTGAAAAATGTGACTGTGGAGGCCAGTAGGTGGAGTAGTGGTTGAAGTGTTGGGACTTCCATAGAGTTGTCTGTGGTTCAAGTCCTGGACTTGGCAGCTTGACACTCATGCCAGGCTTGTGTGCATGCATTCCCCAAATCCAAGAGGAGAATAGAGGAGAAGGAACTGCAGCGTGGTCATACCCACTGGGGGGTGATTTCTTGCTTTCTGTTTCTCTTTCTCTCTGGCAAGCACAGGTGCCCTATAGCAAAAAATCTCTCAAAAAAAAAAAAAAAAAAAAAAAAAAAAAAAGAAAGAAAGAAAGAAAGAAAGAAAGAAAGAAAGAAAGAAAAAAGAAAAAGTGACTGTGTCTTGGGCAGTCTCCATGGATCCCAAGACTGGCACAACCCTATTCCACATTGGGCTAAAATTGAGATGGTACATTTCTGTGCACATGTTGTTTTTTTTTTTCAGGGTTTCTCCTGCAGAAAGCCTACAGAACTAGAGGAAAATAGAAAGGCCCGTAACTAAATACATGGATACCCTCTCAGTTATCACGTGAGGCTGTGACCAGTTCTCTTGCCACAAATAGTGTGGATAAGAGGGCCCCAGAAAGAGGCAATGATGAGTAATATTTTACATTTTATTAAGAAAGCAGTAGAGGGAACCAGCAGATGGTGCAATGGCTATGTCGCTGGACTTGGACTCCCACATAATTGACCATAGTTCAAGTCCCGGACCTGGTAGTTTAAACTCACGCTGGGTGCATGTGCATGCATGCCCAGGATCCTGAGAGGAAAATGGAGGAGAAGGGATTGCAGCATGGCCATCCCCCTGGGGGGTGATTTCTCACTTTCTGTCTCTCTGGTGAGCGCATGTGCCCTATAGCAAAAATCTCTCTTAAAAAAGGAAAGAAAGAAGAAAGAAAGAAAGAAGGGAAGGAAGAAAGAAAGAAAGAAAGAAGGAAAGAAAGAAAGAAGAAAGAAAGAAAGAGAGAGAGAGAAAGAGAGAGCAAGAAAAAGCAAGCAGTGGCAGGCCTCAGTTTTCACACAAAGCCTTCGCCTCCTTCAGTGGATAGGTCTGTAGCTGCTGTTTCTTCAACCCTGGGCCAGGGCTGTGCACAGAGCTGGAGAGTACCTGCCACAGGTGAAGCCACTCTGGAGCTCAGCGCTCGCCTATGAGACACTGAAGGAAAAAGAAAGTATGTCCCTGGCGGGCGGTTTTATTAGGCAGAGGAGAGGAAGCTGGGAGAGGGAAGGAACAAGCCTGCTGGGACAAAATCAACTCACAGAACAGCAGGGCACATGGAATTTCCCTCGGCTCCCAATGGGCAGGGCCCGGGTTTAGTGTGATAGGAATTAAGGGAGGACCTGGCACTCAGCAGGGGGCTGCTTTGGGTCAAGTGCAGGGATCTGAGGGTCTCAGACAAATGTCCTAGAAAATCTGGGGCAGATAGAGGTGGCTGACTGTGGCCTGGAGCTAAGTCAGAAAAGAGAAAATGAAGATGAGTGAGAATGGGTTGTGTGTGTGTGTCTGTCTACGGAATGTGCGGTTTTTGGTAGGATAATAATGATAACCATGTTGAACGCTCAGCATGTCTGAGGTACTAAGATTTTTTTTCTTAATGTGCAATTCAAATTCTAAGATTTTTACATATTAAAATGGACATTAACTCATTCATTCCTTATATTATTATTATTATTATTATTATTATTCTAGTTTTGCTAAGGCACTTGTGCTTGCTGTTGAGAGATCGGTGGTGGGGAAAGAGACAGAGAGGGAAAGTGAGACATCACCCCACAGAGAGGATGGCCATGCTGCAATGCCTTTTCCTCCATTCTCCTCTCGGTATTTTGGGCACATACACACACACCTGCCGTGATCTTCAAGTCATGGGGTCCAGAACTTGAACTATGCGATGGCCCTGTGGGATCCAGCCGCCCTAACTTCCATGCCACCTGTAGGCCCCAATTGCTCACTACTACACCCTCTTATCTAATGAGGAAACTGAGTCAAAAGGAATGTAAACAATATGCACTGTGAGTAAATAAAGATAACGCTACCTGATTCTACATTCCTGACTCTATATTGCTTTGCCACATTAATAATTAATAATTGCTGATTAATAGCCCCCAAAGATACCTAGTTCCTGAGCCTGGGCTCTGTGACTGTTACTTTATGTGACAAAAGAGATTTTATGGATGTGATTAAATGAAGGATCTTGAGATGGGGAGACCACTGTGTATGATCCTGTATCCTAAATGTAGTCGTAAGTGTCCTTCAGGGGCACGTGGAGGTCAGTGTACAGAAAAGGAAGAAAATGCTGTGATGTGAGGAGAGTCGTGTGCCAAGCAATGCAGATGGCTTCCTAGAAGACCAAAAGGAAAGGGAATGGATGGTCTCGGAGAGCCCCAGGAGGCGCCAGCCTTGGTGACATAATTTTAGCCCTGTGAGACCCATTCCAGGCTTCTGACCTCCAGAACTGTAATATAATAAACTGATGTTTGAAGTCACTAAGTTTGCAGTGATTTGTTACAGCAGCCATAGGGAACTCATACGCCAAAGCTGTCAGTTCTCATGGAAACACATGGAAATGAATTTCTCCAAGGTGAAAAAAGTACCCATGGGCCTATTCACATTTCAATCCCCTCAACTTCTATTGAACTAAATAATGTGTGTATCTGTGTGATTTTTGGTGAAGGCAAAGCTTAATGAACACATATCTCAAGTATATGTTTTAGTAATATGAAAGACCCCAAAATGAATTTCTTAAGAAAATGTAAATATTATTCATATAATACACTATTTTAAGCCTTATTACTTTGACTCCATGAAGAATAATAACAAGTAGGTAGCATTAAAGAATAAGCCTACATAACCCTTGTTTGGTTATTTGTAATTATATATATATATACACACACACACACACACACACACACATATACACACACACACACACACACACACACACATATATATAATTTAAAAAAATATTTATTTATTTATTTTGAATTTGACCAGAGAGAGACAGAGTGAGAGAATGAAAGAGAGAGAGAGAGAGAGAGAGAGGGAATGTAAGAAAACACATCTCCAGGTCTGGGATTCAAACAGTGGTCAGCACATGGCAGTCCAGTGCCTTAACCATTATGTTGCCTTTTGGTTCCCTATATATGTAATTCTTTAAATAATTATTTATTTAATTTTAATTATCATCACTATTATTAGTTTTAATTTGGTCAGAGAGACAGAGAGAAAATGAGGAAGCAAGCAGCTGGCCATGTGGAAGTCCAGTGCCTTAACCACCGTGCCACCTGCTGACCCCAATATAGATTATTTTTTGCCTCATTAACTTGATTTTGTGATTGTCAACTTCCACTAGCACCCACAAAAATATTCTCAGCATTATCCTGCACTCCAAAATGGAGATTCAGATACCTTACTCTTCTTTTTTGTCTTTTCTTGATAAAAGTGTATCTATGGTGGGGCCAACGGATGGTGTGACGGTTAAGGCAGCTGTATCCTATGTGGCCAACTGTGTAGTTCAAGTCTCGGACCCAGTGGCTTGAAAGACATGCCAGGCATGCATGCACGTATACCCAAAATCCCAAGAGAAGAAGGGAGAACGGACTGTGGTGTGGCCATCGCTCTCTCTGTCTCTGGTGAGTACACGCACACACACACGCACATGCACACACACACAAAGAATCTGCAGTTTTAAGAACAAGGAAAAAGGGAATAAAAACAGAACCACAATTCAGCACACAAATCCAGGCCACCTGTAGAGGTTGAGGTCCAGGAATGTTTACTTTCCTGCTGTCATAAACTTCAGTCCTTTTGCTGTGACCATCAGAATCCAAGTGATGGAAAGTGACTTGATTGGAATAACCTGAAACCCTACCTTTATATTACTCATTGCAAAGCCTAGCATTTGTGTTAAACGGCAGGATACAGGCACCTGGTGTTCACTGCAGTGGACAAGGAAGGTACATCTCTCTTTCACAGGTGAAAGTGGAGCCTCATTGCCTGGTTGCATCGGTTGGGTGTGCATGTTCGAGGGCTGCCTTCGTTGTTGAACGTTTTTGCATTTGATTTGTTGGGACCTGTTCCAGAGGCAGCAGTGGAGAGCTGAGGGCAGGTGCCCTTCTCCTAATGTATTCAAGGACTCCATACGGGCTACCGAGGTGGGTCCCAAGAACAATAGCACAGGCACAGCAGGATGGGGTCCGTGGTAGAAACCGTGTCCCTGTGACGGTCATTTTGAACTGTGAGAAGAGGAGCCAGTAGCTGCAAGGGCAGGTCGACACCTATCCTCAAGCACGCGCCTCATGAAGAAGACTTGGTGGGACGGCCTAGAACCCCCGTAGTGTAACCCCCCGCAGTGACTTCATATAAGATGTAAGGTAACTCCCCTCTGTCACAGAGACATGCTGACGCCTGATTGACATGAACGCCACTGGTGTCATTTTTAAATTTATCATAAAAATCACGCTTAAGTGAAAAAGTAATAATCCACAGAGGCAGCCAAATAATGTAATAGAAATAATTTTAAATGAAATACTTTTGCTAATTTTCATTGCTACATAAACTTGATGCCAAGCAAAAATGCTATCTGCTAGGCTGTCACAAGACTGGGTTATTCAGCCACCAAACGCAAGTTGTCCATTCCGTAACAGAGGTGTCCAAATAGAAACAACTTCTGACACTTCATTTTTTAGAAGGGATTAAGTGCAGTAAAGACCCATACTTTGTTCTACAGGAGCATTAAAATTGTGTAAGGTGGGAAGGGTTTACTTGAGTCAATCAAGTGCTAGTGTGGGACCAGCATTTGGAATGGTGGTTAAGGCTCTGGACTCTCCCAAGGCCAACTGCAGTTCAAGTTCTGGATCTGGTGGCTTAATAAATCACACTGAATGCATATGTGTGTGTGCCCAAAATCCTGGGAGAATGGATAAGTGATTATGGTGTGGCCATTCCTCCTGGGGGTGATTTCTCACCATCTCTCTATCTCTCTTTGGTGAGTGTATGTGCCCTATGACAAAAAAAAAAAAAAAAAAAAAAAAGGGGGGGGAGTTTTAAGTCTTTATGAATCTCCAAATTAACATTGAAAAGACTTCATGGTGGGGACCAGCAGCTGGCGTAATGGCTATGTTGCTGGACTCCCACATAGTCAACTGCGGTCTCGAACCCAGTGGCTTAAACTCATGCCAGGCATCTGTGCGTGCATGCCCAAGATCCCAAGAGCAGAAGGGAGGAAAAGGGATTGCGGCATGGCCATCCCCCCTGGGGGGTGATTTCTCACTTTCTGTCTCTGTCTCTGTCTTTCTGGCGAGCACACGTGCCCTATAGCAAAAACTTCTCAAAAACAAGAAAAGGAAAAGAAAAGATTTCATGGTGTAGAATGAATAAATATAAAACATATAAAAGAAAAAGATATTAAATTCAATCAGTAACAGAAATCTCTCCCCAAAATTAATCTCTCTTCTTTCCACCCTCTCTTTTGACCTCCTTGTACCTTCATAATTGCCGGACCACAGACTGTCCTGTAATTCATCTTATAATGTTGTACCTGATTCCTGTAAGGGGTGATGAGATCATAAAATTTTAAAATCATTTAAAAAAATTTTGTATCCCAAATTCCATAACAGAATATTTAGCTATTTAGCTCATAATAGATATTAAATTATAATTTTATGTATGCTATTGGCAATCATGCCTATAGGTAGAATTGTATTCTAATAGCATAAAATATATCAATATGCCAAACCTGACTTGCATCTTTTTAAAACAATGGTTATATCCTGTGTGTAGGGAGCTGGATCCCAGATGGCTGGCCATGGTTCAAATCCTGGCCCCGTGGCTTGAAAAACATGCCAGGGGGACCAGCTGTTGGCGTAATGGCTATGTTGCTGGACTCCCATGTAGCCGACCGCGGTTCAAGTCCCTGACCCAGTGGCTTAAACTCACGCCGGGTGTGTGTGCACACGTGTCCAAGATCCTGAGAGGAGAATGGAGGAGAAAGGATTGTGGTGTGGCCATCCCCCCCTGGGGAGGGGGGTGATTTCTCGCTTTCTATCTCTCTATCTCTCTTTTTCTGGCAAACGCACGTGCCCATAGCCAAAACCTTCTCAAAAAAAAAAAACAAACAAAAAAAAAAAACACATGCCAGGTACATGTGTCTGCATGCCCCAAAGCTGGATGGGATGGAGAGTTAAGGAAAGGGGATGGTGGCGTGACTATGTCTGATTCGGGTGTGCTTTCCTTTCTTACCTCCTCTCTCCATCTTCCTGCTGGCAAAATGAATTAATTAAAAAATTAAATTGTGGACTTTGTTACTATTCAGGTTTGGTGAGACCAACAGATCAGGAGATGACTGCCAGGCTGCCCTTGAAGAGATAGTTTGTTGTACACAGTTGCAAGGAGGAGGGGTAACTAGAGAAGCACCAGAGCTGGTCTGAGTAGAGGGAACGAGGGGAATTGCAGGCAAAAATTTTATTGTGGTTTTCTCAGGAAGGACTGGGCAATGCAGAGTAGGCAAGTGTGGGAGCGGCTAGTTTGAACAGTGTGCGTGGGCTCAGGCTGTGGGGGCTGTATCTAGCTGTTCAGTACCTGGCCCTAGGGCGATTAGGGCAAAGACTATATGAGAGCCCGGGGGGAACTCAGTAACGGAAGTGGTTGGGACGTGGGTTGGACTGGGTGGTTTGCATAGGAAAGGCACACTCATGGGTGAATCCTTCACTATTTCTAGTAACTGGCTGGCCCCGTGAGGGCCTGCCTCTCCAGGGTCAGCAAGGTCTCAGATGTTGAAGCATCGGAATAAAGGAACATGCTTAGTGCAAATGGCAACAGCACGGTCTGACATCCAGTAAGAACTTGAATGGAGGGCACACACAGTCCTTGTTTCGTGCCTGGCATCGCGCCATGTGCTTTGAACTCAATCAATCCTACGCAGCCTTCTGGTTGGTGCACTGTAAGTTAGGTTAGGTAATTTGCCCTGAGGCATTCTGCTGGTAAATTTCTAAATTAGGATGACTAAAGTAGACTGTCTGACTCCCAAGAACCACAAAGGGTCGTAGTAATTTCTAAATTAAAAATTAAAAAAATTTAATTTTAGAATGTGTGTCAGTAGAGAATGAGCATGGCAAGAAGGTGAGTGCAGAGTGGACCGTTTATTCTTCTGAATAGAGAGAGGCAGGGCAGAACACGTCCTGAATGGAAGAGAAATGCCTATGCACAAAATCCTGTTGAGCTAACAGAAATATATGCTCTTGGTGATACTCCATTCTGGTATTTGCTCAAATGGAGTAGAGTGAATTGCTTTGCATTCAAGTGTACTTTTTAAATAAATTGCTATAGAGCTTGTGTGCTTGCCAGGGAGAGAAAGAGAGAGAAAAAGAGAGAGAAGTGAGAAAAGACTCTCTGGGGGGAAGACTATGCCACAATCCATTCTCCATCCTCCTCTCTGGATCTCGGGCACACATGCACACACACCCGCCATGTTTCTCACTGGGTCCTGGACCCTTACTGTGCAGTCAGCCACGTGGAATCCAGCCGCCTTAACCATCACGCCGTCTGGTTGGCCTCCAAATGCACTGTTGAAAGAGAAGTGGTGTCCAGCTTGGCTTCAACAGCTGGTGGGCCAGGCCAGTGTCCTCAGACAACAGCTGAGTTAGGAGCAAAAGAAGCAAGCCCAGGAGAGGGCATCGATGATGGGAAGGGAGGCAGGTCAAACAGGATAGCCCTCCGAGGGGCCAGAGTAGGGCCATGTGGAGGGGCTGTGGTGGTGGGAGGTTCTGATCGAGCCAGGCCACCTGTAGTCCTGTCATTGTCACAAGATGGCAGAAAGCAAGGTGGCACCCAGGCCAAACCAATTCACCTTGAATAATCCCTACCAGGTGTGGTAATTCATCACAAAGAAACCAATTTTGACAGTCCTCCTCTTGGAAAATATCAAGACAAAGCCTTATTGGAGCTCTCTAAGCCAATACAGTGGAGACCTTGCTGGGGCCCCACTCAAGTTTCTATCTTATTCTAGAAAATTAGCATACATGTAATCCTGGAAGGCCTGTGTCTAAGCTTAGAATCCTTGGGCTTCCTGCAGAGTAGCATTCAGTAGATATTAATCCAACTAATTCCGTTTCATGGAGAAAATATGAACCTGCACAGGGAAAAGGTGTAACCATCTCCAGTACACACTCTCAGGGTTTCAATGCTTATCACCCATTCCCAGGGCATTGAGTTCATCTGTGTTAAATGGGCAGGGTACCAGCGCCACCTTGTGATCAGAAGTGGAAGTGCTGGCATTCTAAGAGAGGATTATGTAATAACTTCATTTAAATAGGGAGCAGCTCCTGGCGTTTACTACTGATCAGTTCTTTCATTTTCTTCGTTTTGTTGTTTTACATTGTACTAAAATTTAAATTTTACATTGTACTAATTTTTAAAAATATATTGGCATGGACCTAAACGGGGCAAAAAAACCACCCCCAAACCATTAGAAGCAAGGAAGGGGCCGCTATTTCTATGTGACTCTAACTCTCACCTATTCTTCTCACATGAATCTAGTATGTTGGGGCCACGCACTGAAAATACCAGTACACCTGTCAGGATAATCCTAGGGACTCCATCAAACTGTTTCAGGCATTTCTTCATTGGCAAATATTAGTGATTTCTCCATGTAAATGGTCAAATATGATTTAATTATCTCCTATTTTGACATAGTACATTTTCTTAAAAAATATTATTAATTTATTATTATTTTTTTTTAATTAAAAGGTCTGTTACAAAATCAGGCTACATATTTTGTAAACTTTATCTAGAGAGAGTATTTTCACGGCCTGCAGGTGGCATGGTGTGGTTAAGGCACTGGACTCCCACATGGGCAACCACGGTTTGAGTCCTGGACCTGGTGACTTGCTTTCTGATTTTCCCTCTCTCTCCATTTCTCTCTGGTGGGCACAGGTGTCCTATAACATATTAAAATAATAGTAACAAATAAAAATAACAAAGTTGTAAAAAGAATATTCTCAGGATTTGTAAATTTTAAAAATCAAGATATTACTAACAGGAAAATTTACATCAATTCTAAATGATATAAATCTTTTTATGATTCAGAAACTAGCTCACTCCCCCAAATAGGAAAATAGTTGATTTTAAATGTTATTCATCTCCTATGCAATTTTCACTGATTTCTTTCTTTTTTTTTTTTTTTTTTAGAAGTTTTTGCTATAGGGCATGTGTGCTTGCTAGAGAGACAGAGAGACAGAAAGTGAGAAATCACCTCCCAGGGGGAATGGCCATGCCACATCCCTTCTCCTCCATTCTCCTCTCGGGATCTTGGGCACACATGCACACATGCCTGGCGTGAGTTTAAGCCACCGGGTCCGGGACTCGAACTGCAGTCAACTTACATGGGAGTCCAGTGACATAGCCATTACATTAACTGCTGGTCTCTCACTCATTTCTTTCTCATCATTGCTACATTGCCTCTGTAATTCGACTGCCTCTAGAATGCTGCTGGTGGGTACCTGTGACATTATTTTGGTGAGAAGCTGTTTTAATAATGCTTTCTCCCTGATTTTTAATTAATCCTAATTTGACACATTTTTTTACCCCTTCATCTCTAGCACTCATAATTTTTAAGGTGTTCACTAATATCGAACAGGAAGCTTTTTTTTTTTTTTTCCTGAATATAGGAGGAACGTGTCTTTGCAGGGGGAAAATAAAGGTCTTTTCTTTTTTTTTTTTTTTTCCTTTAGAGAGATTTTTGGGGCACATGCACTTACTAGAGAGACAGAGAAAGGGAAAGCAAGAAATCACCCCCCAGGGGGATGGCCATGCTGCAATCTCTTCTTCTCCATTCTCCTCTCAGGATTTTGGGCACACACACACACACACACACACACACTCACGGTGTGAGTTTTAAGCTGCTGGGTACAGGTCTCAAACTGTGATCAACTATGTGGGAGTCCAGTGATGCAACCATCACGCCATTTGCTGGTCTCACTTTTTTTCTTGTTTAATTTTGCTCTAGGGCACATGCAGTTGCTACAGAGAGACAGAGAAGAGAGAGAGAGACAGTGAGAAATTGTTCCCCAGGGGAGTACGGCCACACTGCTGGCCCAGGATAATTTTGTGTTTATTGGCTAATTATAAATATCTAGGCCTTATTCAGATATTCTTCAGCAATAACTTAGACAAATAAATCATCAAGATCCTAAAATAAACACTCAGGGAGCTGGTAGGTGGCGTGGGGGTTAAGGTCCTGGACTCTCACACGGCTGACTGCAGTTTGAGTCCAGGACCTGGTGGCTTGCTTTCTCACTTTCCCTCTCTTTCTCTTTGACCAAATTAAAAATAATAACAATAAATTAAATAAAATAGACTTGGTGTTTAGAAGGAAGGGTTGCCTGATCAAGTGAAAGTATCAGAACTGTCTGAAATGTATCTCCAAGACCAGTATAGTCTCTTTTTCTTCCCACTCTTTTATAATTAAGATTTATTGGTAGTGTCGTGGAGCAGTACAGACATTTCAGTTTGGACCCAATTCTTAACATACGTACCAAAAATTTAAAAAGCCAAGTATCGTGATTCTTTTTAAGTTATTCCAGTGACATTCCAGCTTCAAATTTGTAGGCAAATTTTCCTTAAGAAGCTATCAAGAACCACTGTCTTCAAATGTTGAAAGCTGTTACGTAAGACCCACCAAATCGCAATTTAGTATCATACACACTACATACTCACGTTTCCAATCTTTCACAGCAAATTAACAAAATTATTAGGAAAATTGGACTACCACGATCACATTATAGAGTGCACACAATTCTGACAGGGAGAGCAACAATCAGAGTGGTTTTCTTTAAGAAACAATACTACTGGGACCAGCACTTAGTGTAATGACTATGTCGCTGGACTCCCATGTAGTCGACCATGGTTCGAGTCTCAGACCTGGTGGCTTAAACTCACGCTGGGCGCGTGTGCATGCGTGCCCAAGATCCTGAGAGGAGATTGGAGGAGAAGGGATTGCGGCATGGCCCTCCTCCCTGGGGGGTGATTTCTCACTTTCTGTCTCTGTCTCTCTGTCTTTCTGGTGAGCGCACATGCCCTACAGCAAAAAAACTCTCAAAAAAATAAAAAAGAAAAGAAACAATACTACTAAAAAACATAATAGAAGCCATTTAAAATATTCAAGACACATTAAATGCATGACTGTGACTCCAAATTGCCATTTAGTTTTTTTTTTTTTTTTTTTTTTTTTGGAGAGGTTTTTGCTATAGGGCGTGTGCACTTGCCAGACAGACAGAGAGAGAGAGACAGAAAGTGAGAAATCACGCCCAGGGGGGATGGCCATGCCACAATCCCTTCTCCGCACTCCTCTCTGGATCTTGGGCACGTATGCACATGTGCCCGGCGTGAGTTTTAAGCCACCGGGTCTGGAACGCGAACTGCAGTCGACTTCGTGGGAGTCCAGCGACATGGCCATTATGCTAACTGCTGGTCCCAGCCATTTAGTATGTTTTCTACTTAGGATATAAAAACTGCCCACCCACCCCCACCTATGGAATGTTAAGCTGACATGCAAGAGAGTCAAAGCCTCCTATAAGTCAATATAGCACTATTTTCTGGTTGTACTGAGAAATAAACAACCAGTAAATGATTTCATCTCTTAAAAAAATGCATTTACACTTAAAAAATGGGATGAGGTGGGATTCTCTCCTTCTTAAAAATGCTTCTAGAGCTACTAAAAAACTTGCCTTTACAAAATAGTTGATAAAATATTCCTCTGGATTGTACAGGAAAGGCGACATGGACCACTGATAAGACACGGGATATGACATTACTCAGACTGGACTTCTTTCTCGCCTGCTTCATCAGAGGTGGATCTCCTCATTTTAGTGTCTCCATTTTCTGCAGGTAAATCTTTAATGTCTCGGTCGGCCCCTTCAGCCTGTTTCCCCTTTGCTCCCCTTTTCCCTTTCGATTGCAGTCTTTCATCTGAGGATCTATCTTTCCCTGCAGCCTTTTTTGGCTTCATCTCCACTTTTGCAGGAGCAGGTTTGGCTAACAACCTCACTGATCTCTCCTTGGGCTCTTCCTTGGTCACCCCTCAGCTGAGTTGACCTTCCTCTTGGGCATCTTGGTTACGGACAGGGTGCGTGCTAGGTGCCTGAGAGGCCGCGGCATGCCTAGAGCCTTTGGGGAGTTGAGCGGATAAACCCTACCACTCCTTCCACTGGAGCTGCTGAAACTTGCCAGTTCAGTCTTTTATTTATTTATTTTTATTTTTTTTCTTTGAGAGATTTTCACTATAGGGCGTGTGCGCTCGCCGGACAGACAGAGAGAGACATAGAGACAGAAAGTGAGAAATCACCCCCCAGGGTGGATGGTCATGCCGCCGCAATCCCTTCTCCTCCATTCTCCTCTCGGGATCTTGGGCACGCACGCACATGCGCCCAGCGTGAGTTTTAAGCCACCAGGTCCGGGACTCGAACCGCGGTAGACTACATGGGAGTCCAGCAACATAGCCATTATGCTAACTGCTGGTTCCCAGCCAGTTCAGTCTTAATAGTCCAGAGAAAAATATTAGGATACTTAGCCAAGAAATCATGTCCTGAGACCTAATGTTCAACTACCACTTCCTTTATTTATTTACTGATTTGATTTGATTTGATTTTTCCTCATAGGGTGCGTGCTCTCACCAGAGACAAAGAGCGACAATGAGAGGGAAAGTGAAAAATCATCCTCCAGGGGGATAGCCACACCACAGTCTCTTTCCTCCACTCTCCTCCCAGGGTTTTGGCCATGCACTCAGCATGATTTTCAAGTCGCCAGGCCTGGGACTTGAACTGTAATCAGTCATCATGCCACCTGCTGGCTCTTACCACTTCCTGTTTTAATATGCGTCATCAGAGGGACCAGCAGTTAGTGCAATGGCTATGTCGCTGGACTCCCACATAGTCGACCGTGGTTCAAGTCCCAGACCCGGCGGCTTAAACTCACGCCGGGCGCGTGTGCTTGCGTGCCCAAAATCCCAAGAGGAGAATGGAGGAGAAGGGATTGCAGTGTGGCCAACCCCCCTGGGGGATAATTTCTTGCTTTCTGTCTCTCTGTCTCTCTCAGTTTGTCTGGCAAGCATACACGCCCTATAACAACAACAACAACAACAACAACAAAAACTCTCCAAAAAAAATATATGGGTCATCAGAACTGCCGGGGTCCAGCCTCGGCAGGGGTGGGTTATCTCGTTGGAGGCGGCGCAGAAAGGAAAGACTGAGGCCTTGGTGCCATTTTTGTGCACGTCCTCAGTCAGACACCCCCAAAGATTGCTCTCTGTAGAGTGACCACTGCTAGGAATTATCATGGCTTTTTATTGAAAATGTGATACATGCAAGTAAACGGGTGAGGGGCTACATGTTCTAATTATCAATTCATAAAGTTTTATCAATAGGGAACATAGATTCCATTCAGGGTTGGATTATGGGCGGGTCCGTTACAGTTCAGCAATTGTCTGTTTGATGTAGGCAGGTCTTCGGGAACTTCATGGAACGCCGATTCGGGAAACAGCCTCCAGCAAGCAGAGTTAATTATCAGCCGATGCTCGGTGGCAGCCATCTTGTGATTACTGAGTACGATGCTAAAAAGAAAATCTCAAGTATAGGTATTAGTTCTTATGGATCTCAATAAAGAATGATACTTATATAGTTTTATAGGGATCTAAAACTTAATTTAAGGAATCCTAATATATTTATCTATTTCACTTGGTGAGGGCTGGGGTGTCCTAGGCCAGTTTCAACCTAATCCTATTTTATGTAAAGAAAAGATTATTTTTCAGCTTATGTTAAATGTATCTTGAAGGGCCTTCCAAAGGTCAAGAAGATTATTTCTGCCTAGATAGAACTTCAGCACACCCTCTATTGTGACCACAGGGATGAAGCATTGTAATTAACAGTAGGTAGTCAGGGCAAAGGGGAGTGGTCGGGGGACTTTCGGGAAATCTTATCGCATATTCAAGATGTATGAGATGGCTATGTAATTCTTTTATAGTAGTATATCAGGGAGTCAGAGGGGGGTCGCTTCCCAGCAAGGCTACCGCAGTCTCCAGAGCATATAGCAAGCGGCCTTGCCGACATACTGAGTCGACCCAAGCTTTGCTCATAGGTCGGGGGACATACAGCAGCGACCTTGCCAACGTGCTGAGCCGACCAAGGCTGTGCTTAAAGGTCAAAGGCTCAAAACAGATCCTGAGGCCCTACTGGGTCAAACTCCTCCACAGAACCTCTGTGTGAATGGGACTGGGAAGATAGTAGTCATTTGAGAGGAAGCGGTGGACCTCAAAAGAACCTAAGCAATCTGAAGGGCAAAACAGAGACCCAAGTCCTGGATTCAGCAGAATATTTCCACCCACTGGAATCCTGGATGGTGATGCCTCTGTTTATATCTTGTCATCTTCTATTTGGGATCTTGGGGTGCTGGAGACAACAGGAAGTGAGGCAGCATTGTTGATCTGCTAGGAAATAAATCAAGGAAATTGTTCAGTAGACAGCAATAGAGGAATTCCTTACTACTTCTGCTCTCACTCTGAGTGCCTCAGCCCTGAGGATCGACAAGCCCAGTGTGCCCACCCCAGCAGATCCCAGTGAGAGTCCTCCCACAGGCATATGTGGCTCTTCCTGGAAGGAAAGCTCCAGATTGCCCCCTCTCCTGCATTCACACTCTTTTTCACTAGAATGTTGTTACATGGTGGTGTTTGAGGCCTTCTTAAATTGCTAACAGTAAGAAGGTCAGGGGCTGGCAGGTAGCATGGTGGTTAAGGTGCTGGACTCCCACATGGCCTGATGCAGTTAGAGTCCCAGACCTGGTGACTTGCTTTCTCACTTTCCCTCTCTCTCTATTAAAAACAAGCAAACAAACAAAAATGAAACAAAACAAAAAACAAAAAGGGACCAGCCGTTAGCGTAATGGCTATGTCGCTGAACTCCCATGTAGTTGACTGTGGTTCAAGTCCCGGACCCAGTGTCTTAAACTCATGCTGGGCACATGTGCGTGCGTGTCCAAGATCCCGAGAGGAAAATGGAGAAGGGATTGCAGTGTGACCATCCCCCCTAGGGGGTGATTTCTCGCTTTCTGTCTCCATCTCTCTCTGTCTTTCTGGTGAGCACACATGCCCTATAGCAAAAACCTCTCCAAAAAAAAAAAAAAATAAAAAGAAGAGTTCAGAGGTTGGCCATGAAATGCAGTGATTAAATGTTGTGCAGAGGAAGCTGGATCCCATATGGTAGGATGACCAGGGTTCAAATCCCAGTCATGAGTGCTTGAAAAAACATGTCCATGTGTAGGCTATACTAATGGAAGGAGCTAAAGAAAAGGGATTGAGGAGTGACCAGGCTCAGTCGATGGTTGCTTTTCCCTCTCTTTCTCTTTCTCCCTCATATGTGTGCATGAACCCTTTGACATTAAATGAAAGAAAAAAGAAAATATGTAAAAAGATCATGGACCAAAAGCAAAGTGCCAATGGCTGGGGACCCTGTGTCAGGGCAGTGGTAGAGGCAGTAGAAACAGTGTCAGGGCAAGGGCAGACACCAGGGCCCAGGCTCATGGGGGTTGCCGTTTTGTTTCCTGGCCCAGAATTTCATCCATTGTCTTTTTTTTTTTTTTTTTTTGGAGAAGGATCAACACAACCAATGGATCTAACAAAAGCTTACGACCACTTCAGCAACAAAGTCCACAAACCAATGGATCCAACAAAAGCTTGACCACTTCAGCAGCAGTAAAAGGTAAAGGTAATAACTAGGTGGTCAGTGAGAAGTGAGCGATGGCAAAAGAAGACTTGTGGAGGGTGCTGAGGAGGTGGGGAGCAATAAAAGGATGTGGAAGGGAAACGGTGCTCTCTGCAAGCTCCTCTGGGCCAGGTTGTGAGTTAGGCATGTTTTTTTCTTAACTGATTTATTTCAATTATTTTTCTTTTTTTGGAGAGGTTTTTGCTATAGGGCGCATGAGCTCTCTAGAAAGACAGAGTCAGAGAGACAGAAAGTGAGAAATAACCCCCCAGGAGGGATGGCCACTCTGCAATCCCTTCTCCTCCATTCTCCTCTTGGGATCTTAGGCACACACGCACATGCACCTGGCGTGAGTTTAAGCCACTGGGTCTCAGACTTGAACCATGGTTGGCTACATGGGAGTCTAGCTACATAGCCGTTATGACAACTGCTGGTCCCAAAATTATTTTTACTAACGGATTTATTTTTTAAAAATGTTTAAATTATTTATTTATTTAAATCACACTGATTTATTTATTTAAATAAATTTTTTATTTTATTTATTATTAATATTATTTTTAATTTGATCAGAGGGAGACAGAAAGAGTGAGGAAGGGAAAACAAGAAAACAACCCTCCAGGTCTGGGACCTGAACTCATGGTTGTCCTTGTGGGAGTCCAGCATCTTAACCACCATGCCACCTGCTGGTCCCCCACTGATTTATTATAACTTTCTTTTTTAAGGAAACTTTTTATTTGTTATTATTTTGTAATTTGACCAGATAAAGACAAAGGAAAAGTAAGAAAGCAAGCCACCAGGTTTGGGATTCAAACTGTAGGCAGCCATGTGGAAGGTCAGCACCTTAACCACCATACTACCTGCCAGCCCTTATTTTAACTTTTTATTACAAAATATTTCAAACATCATTTTGGGCTGCTCAAGGCCAATTATGATGTAATTTTTGTTTGTAGTACTGGTTGATTTGTATATCCTTTTTATGATTTATTTTTAAAAATATTTTTATGATTTTTGTATTAAAGGAAGCTTTACTCAGAATTCCACATCCTTACACGTGGTTCTATTTCCTGTGTTGTCATGCATTTGCATCCTCTCTTCATTGCAACTGTAATTTCTACATAATTCTATGTTCTACTTTCCCTGTCACGGCCACCATGGAACACTATTTCCTAAATTTCCATTTTGCTACACAGTTAGTACCCACTGGAAATTGTAGGGTCTGCTGGCCATTTCGTTGAGTTTATGCTCACATTTCCTTTGAGGGACATATTAGTTACTTGTCTTGGGCTTTTTGTTTGTTTGTCTTTCAGTTCCAAACTATGATCCCAAAGCCCTTCCAGCTGAGTAGACGTGAGCTGACCTCACTCCTCCTCTGGGGCACATTGCCACCGTCTTTGTGTGCCGCAGCCCTTCTCTGATTTTCTGCTTCATGTTCCTCTCTTATTACTCCTGGTTCCCAATCTCACTGCCCGCCTTATGTCTGGTTTATTGACTATTCTTTTCTAAGAGACTTCAAGTAACTTTTTTTAAGTATGTGTTTGTGAGAAACATATAATATTGTTTAAAAAATGTACTAAAATAGGATCAGACCTGCTGTGGTTTGAAAGTGTCCCCAAAGAATGAATCCTCAATGCAACAGCATTGAGAAGTGGGAACTTTAAGAGGTGATTACATTAGGAGGGCTCTGCCTTCGTGAATAGATTAATGCCTTTATTGTGGGCCTGGGTTTCTGATAAAAGCATGAGCTCTCCCCACCCTTTTGCCTTCCGCCATGAGATGGTGCAACAAGGAGGCCCTTGCTGGACAACACCACCTTGTGTTGGCCTTCCAAACCTCCAGAACTGTGAGAAATAAACGGGTTTTCTCCCTAAACTATCTACTCTATGGGATTCTGTTACAGCAGCAGAACACAGGCTAAGACAATGCCCTAGAGCAATTCTGTTTCTGAGTTTCTTTTTTCAATCAACATTACAATGTTGGAGCCTGTCCCCATTGCTTTATGTACAATTGGTTCCTTCCTTCCAATCGCCTCCATTCACACAGCCTTCTAGCGTCTGTGTGGGGCACGTTTCACTTACCTGCTCCCGTTTTGATGGGCATCCTCATCGTCTAACCTGGAAAGTGCAACTCTGTACTCATCTCATTAATAATGTGGTCCCTTGAGCATCTGTGAAAGACTTTTCTGGGATCTAGACATGGGAGCAAAAAAGCAGTGTCTGAGGACTGAAGTGTGCTCAATTTCACAAACCCTTGCCAGATTGTTGGCTGAACAAACACAGACACCATGGTCCCACCAAGCAGAATGTGAGGGGTTTTGTTTTTTCACACCCTTGTCAACAAGTGATTTTACCAAAATTCCTACTCTTGAGCAATCTGATGGGACCTTATCTCAGAGTTGTTTTAATTTGCATTTCTCTGACCCTCATGTGAAATTAGTTTCCACGTGTGAATTGCATCTTAATGTTCTGTTCCATTTTGCTACCAAGTGCTCCATCTTCCTTCCTCTGATTTGCAGGAGTTCCACTGAGATATTGAAAGTGCTATAATCGGCTCGATTCCTTTCTAATGGACTAAGAACAACTTATCTATGTCTAAATAAGCTGAGATGTAAGGTTAAATACATGTTGTCCTAATACCATCTGTCTATTTATTTATTTATTTCAAACTTCTTTTTCTTTAAATGCATTTCTTCCATGAGATAAGAAGAGAGAGACAAAGAGACAGTGCCTTCCACAGGGCGCTCACACCAGGATCCACCCCCAGCCTCTGCAGGCCTGCATCACAGACACAAGTGGGCATACCCAGCAGGCTCAGGAAAGGCCTAGGATATGAACCTGGGGCCTTTCCCCTGTGGGCCCAGCTGCACTTCAACTGGCCCCCTGTCAGTTTAAATGCTGGACGATAAGAAGCAAAGATCACACGGAGGGAAGTGGTCTGAGCGGCCAGCAGCCAAGGCAGGGTGCCTTAGTCACAAGTAAGAGAAACGTAACTGCAAGTAATTAAACATGAAAGAGAACTGGCTCACGGAGGGTCAGAGCAGCTCATATTTCAGATGGTGAGACACAGAGGTTTAAAAGAGGTCATCTTCCATGGCCCTTTTTTATTTTAAAAAATTATTTTATTTATTTATGTATTTATTTTAATTTGACCAGAGAGGGACAAAGAGAGAGAGAGAGAGAGAAAACAAGCCGCCAGGTCCAGGACTCGAACCATGGTTGGCCATGTGGGAGTTCAGCATCCCTAACCACTATACCACCTGCTAGCCCCAGCCCTTTTTTATTTTTAAAGAACCATTTATTTAATTTTATTTATTATTATTATTATTTTATTTTAAAATTTGCTGTAGGGCATGTGCACATACTGGAGAGACAGAGAGAGAGAGAGAGAGAGGAAAAATGAGAAAGCAAGACTCCAGGTCCAGGACTTGAACCATGATTGACTATGTGGGAGTCCAGTGCCCTAACCACCACACACCTGCCTGCCCCACACCTCCCCTCTCTTGCTTCTGCCTTCTGGACAGGCCTTACCCCCAGGGCAGGCTTCACCTCTATTGTACTGAAGAAGAGCCAGGGCCCTCCAGGATGTGTCCTTTAGAGCTTAGAATTTCTATCCCAAAGTGAGCACTTTTTTGTCACAGAAAGAAAAGTTACTGTTTAAGCAAGATTCCTCAGGATCTATGTAACAAATGCAAAATTAAAATTTGGCTCTAGTAAGTCAAAATTTGGTTTTATTAAATTGGTAACTTTCGTAAGTTACAAATTCTTTGTCACATTAGTAACTTTAATAAGTGATAAATGTGGGAGATAGAATTGTTCCCTACTCTTTAAACACTGAATGATAAATTTTGTCATCTGTTTATAAATTTAGTAAATTTCAGCACATTTCAGAGTACTTTTATAACCTAATAAAATTCCCTTAAACATTTAAACTGTATTTATTATTTATTTGTTTTTGCAATAGGGCATGTGTATTGGCCAGAGAGATAGAGAGAGAGAGAAAGCAACAAATCACTCTCTGGGGAGATGGCCACGCTGCAATCTCTTCTCTAGTCTCCTCTTGGGATTTTGGACATGCATGCACATACACCCAGTGTGTTTTTCTTTTTTTTTTTTCTTTTGACCACATATTTAACTTTTATTTATTTATATTTATTTATTATTCTTTTTACTGAAAAAAACTATTTATTTTACATTCATTCACTGAACATCATCACAGTGTACATACAATATGCAATTTCCCATCCAGAATACACTGTATAGTGGCTTAATCACACATGTATTATCAACAAATAATTTTCCATTTCTTGTTTCATATATATGTATATATATTTCCCTCCCCCCCATTTCTTACACTCTGCCATTTCCCACCCTCCTCCTCCACTGTCTCTGGTATCTGCAGTTGCTTTCCATTCCTTCCCCCCAGCCCCCACATTTTATTGATTCACAAATTACCTTAATTAATCTAACTACTTTCAATAGCAAGTTCAGCTTATATATATATATATATATATATATATATATACATATATATGTGTGTGATATATATACACACACACACACACACATATACATATATATATATACACACACACACACACATATATATATATATGTCTGTGAACACATGTTTGACTTTAGGCATGAAACTCTGAGTAGAGTGAATATACTATAAAGTAGCACCTAGCTGAGGCTATGTAGCTTACTGTGGTCATAAAGTAAATATTTTTAAATATATTTTTTAATTTCAAGAAGGGCAGTTTTAGCTTCAATAAATCAAATTTAAAAATATTAAGAGAACTTTGCTTAAGACTTAAAGTCAGGAAACAGGTTAGGATTCTGTTCAAATAGTAGGCACATGGATCTGTCAACAACTCAAGACAAAACTCCTTAACTCTAGGAAACAAAGCATAGAAGATGAGTGAAGTTTTAGTCAAAAGTCATAAAATTCTATTTCACCAGCTCGATTTCATGCACTTTATCTTCCGTTGTGGTCCAATCTTTCTGTTTAACTTCTGGAAGATAACATTCAGTTCTGGACTCGTCTCAGCCATTAAGCTGGCCATTTTCTTAGTTGTTTTTGAATCTTATTTCTGTGAGTCTGACTTTAGTTTTCCTGATAGAGCACTCTCTTCAGAACTTCCTGGAGAACTGGTCTGCTGTCAATAAATTCAGGTTTTGTTTATCTGAGAATGTTCTCATCTTCTCTTCCCATATGAAGAATTATATTACCAGGTATAGTATTCTTGGTTGAAAATGTTTTTCACTCAACACTTTGAAGATATTTTTTCATTCTTTCCTTGCTCGCATTGTTTCCGATGAGAGGTCTGATATTAGCCTGACGGGATATCCTTTGAAAGTAACTTAACTTTTCTCTCTAGCCAATCTTAGTACCTTGTCTTTGGTCAATCTGGCTGTAATGTGTCTTGGAGTAGATTTTCTTGCGGTGATTCTGTTTGGGGTACTTTGTATTTCTTGGGTCTGGAACTTTTTTTTTTTTTTTTGAGAGGTTTTCGCTATAGGGCGCGTGCACTCGCCAGACAGACAGAGAGAGACATAGAGACAGAAAGCGAGAAATCACCCCCCAGGGGGGATGGTCACGCCGCAATCCCTTCTCCTCCATTCTCCTCTCGGGATCTTGGGCACGCACGCACACGCGCCCGGCGTGAGTTTTAAGCCACAGGGTCCGGGACGCGAACCATGGTCGACTACGTGGGAGTCCAGCGACATAACCATTACGCTAACTGCTGGTTCCCGGGGTCTGGAACTTTGAATGCCTCTCTAGGTTTGGAAAGATTTCTTCTGGGATTTCATGGAATAGATGATCAATGCCCTTATTAGTTTCTTCACCTCCTGGGATACCAATTATCCAAATGTTTGGATGTTTAATGGCATCTAGTATTTCTCGTATATTAGTCTCATTTTTTTGGGGCAATTTTCTCAGTCTTCATGGTGGATTTTTTCTAGTCCAGCAATTCTGTCTTCTACATCTGAGATTTGATTTTCTGTATGCTCTAGTCTGCTTTTAATACTTTCAGGGGAGGTTTTGACTTGCTGTATTATAGACTTCATCTCTAACAGTTCTGTTTGATCCTTTTTTATGGTGTCCTATTTCCTCTTTCAGATCATGCAAGAACTTCCTCACCTCCAGCAACTCACTGGCTCTTTTCTCCTGCCTCTTCTGGAGTTCATTGTCTCTCCCCTCTTGCATCTCTATTAGCTTTGTCAGGATGAATATTCTAAATTCTTTATTAGACATTTTCCTGAGTTCCATTGTACTGTCTAAGGATGAAGAGGAGTTATTCTTTTCCCTTGGAGGAGAGGTATTTTCTTGGTTTCTCCTATTTCTTGTGCCTCTACAATAATTTCTCGTCATCTGATGGCTTATATGTTTCTTCCTAATTTCTAGAAGTTCAATCTGAGCATTCAGAGGCATACAAGAGGAAGTGGTCTGTGGTCTCTTTGCTGTTCCATTTTTCTCCCTTTGTGAGGCAGATTCAGTGGGAATTGAGGAATATGTTGACCCTAAGAGTATCCGGATGTTTAGCTATGGTTCACTTAGACCTGTCTAAGTTGGTGGAGGCTGTGCAGCAAAGTGATGGTAAAAGAAAAAGGACAGGAAAACAGAGAAAGGGAAGAAAGAAAGAAAAAAGAAGGAGAACAAATAGAGAAAAAAGAAAAAAAAAAAACACAAAAAAATTTTTTTAAAAAGCAACAAATAAAAACCGTGCAGCATGCTCAGTTCTTAGCTCCTGTGAAGGAGTCAGTCTTCTTTTGCACTTCTGCCTCTCCACTCAAGAATGGGGTCTAGAGGATGTGTATTCTCAGCAAGAAATCTGCATTCCTCTTAGTCCCTGAAAGCACTGGTTCTCTCCTAGTGTGTTTTTCAAGCCACAAGGTCTGGTACTCAAATTACTTTGTCAACCATGTTTGATTTGATTGCCTTAACACCCATGCCACCTGCTGGCCCTAAGCTATATTTATAAATTTATTGTATTCTATTTTCTTTGAAGTACTTCAAGTGTCTGATTAATACACAAACTTTCTTAAGTCTTTAATATGATAATTCAGTCCAGTCTCATGGCCGTGGGTTACAGGGAGCTGGATTCCATAAGGACAACTGCACAGTTTGAGTCCCAGCCCAAGAGGCTTGAAAAACATCCCAAGCACTTGTGGGTGAGTGCCCCAAATCTCAACAAAATGAAGAAATGGGAAAAGGGATTGCATTATAACCATGCCCCAGGGGGATATGTTTTCTTAAGCCATCAGTCTCTGGAAAGTGCATGTGTCCCCAGCTTATAAATGAATAAAAAATAGACTATGATAAATAAGTTACTTAAAACTGTACATATGGAGAGCTTAAATTTCTCTTAAATGTTCTCACACTTTTCACAACTTCAACTTCTCTTATCCCTTTCATCATAAAATTCAAGCTTAAATCAGTTACCCAATGTCCTTTATATAGAAATAACTAGGCCAAATTTGTTAAATAAGCAACTTCTCTTAAGCATTACCAGTGCTTCAAATACCCAGTGTATGCTGATAGTTTTTATTTGTGTACCTAGTGAGATTGTACACATCAGCGTTGTTATTAAGGCATAAGATCTGGAGTGAGACAATGGAGATATTTGTCTCACTCTCTATCGGGACAAGTAGGGCCCTCTCAATGACCCAATAAGCCAACGAGCTTTCAGTCCATGACCATCAAACAGGGTGGTCTTACAAGTCTTTTTATATTATACATTATTTAATTCTGAAATCAGATTTGAGAATGTAGCCTCTACAGTCTCAAAACTTAATGGGATTCAGCTAGTAACTCTTCAATTCTGTTGTATATTCCTTTTGTATCCCTCTTATCTAGCAGCACCAGAACTGCTGTCATTCTGTAAATACATTCTGCTGGAGTCTGTACATTGGAGTCAGGCTCTGCAATCATGAATCCAAAGTCTTGCTAATAATACACCACAGCAGAAAAAGCCACTTTCCAAGTATAGCCCGCATAGATGAGAGAGCTCACTTGGTTTTGTTTGTGTCGTCTGCCTATTTCTGAGATAATCTCTGTATACTGGGCTCTGAAATATATGGAAGGGCCTATTCTTGGGAAAGTTGCTTTCTTTTCTTCATGATATTAGGGAAAAATGTATATAATTTTAAAATTACTATAGAGTATGCATGCTCACCAGAGAGAGAGAGAGAGAGGGAGAGAAAGAGAGAGAGCAGGAAAAATGAGAAACATTCCCCCAGAGTGGATGGACATACCACAATCTCTTCTTCATTCTCCTCTCAAGATTTTGGGTATGGGATCAGCAGTTACTGTAGTGGTTATGTCGCTGGACTCACATATAGCCGACCACGGTTGGAGTCTCGGACCTGTTGGCTTAAACTCACGCCGGGTGCGTGTGTGTGTGTGCCCAAGATCCTGAGAGGAGAATGCAGAAGGGATTGCGGTGTGGCCCTCCCCCCGGGGGGGTGACTTCTGTCTATCTGTCTCTCTCTGTCTTTCTGGTGAGCACACACGCCCTAGAGCAAAAACCTCTCCAAAAAAAAAAAAAAAAGATTTTGGGTATGCATGCATATGCACAATGCATCTTTCTCAAGTCACCAGGTCTAAGACTCAAATCATGCAGTCGACCTTGTGGGACCCAGCTATCTTAACCATCTCACCGCTGGTGGCTCAAGGAAAGCAAAACATATATTTACTCTACACTTTTATAACTAACTGAACACAACTGCAGATATTTATATATTTAAATATATCCTATAAATGGTTACAAGGTATATAAATTCATGATAGGCATCTATTTCTTTAGGATAGATGTTTAGTCAACCCTATAGTTTAGTGGTTAAGGGAGCAGGAATCCATATGGTTGGCCACAGTTCAAATCCTGGCATGGAGGCTTGAAAAACACACCAGGCATGAATACAGGTATGTCATGGATCCTGACAGAATGCAGACAAAGGAATCAAGGAGAAAATAGGCAAAACATTTAAGGGACACAGAAATGGAAGATTGTCTGTTGATGATAATGTGTATCCTATCTTCAGCTAAACTGGTGTGAAGTGTATTCATGTTGGGTAATTCAGTTTATAAGCTGTAGTGATGTACAATGATTGAATGTATAAAATAAATTAATAATTTAAAAATATTTTTAAATTTTTTCTTACAATTAAAAAAAAAAGAATTGGAGAAGGGATTACAGCATGACCATGCCCATTTGGAAGTTTTTCTCTCTCTTCCTCTCTCTCTGGTGAAGACACATACCCTCCGGCAATTAAAATAAAATAAATAAATAATTGACATACTGCATTTTATCAAATGGCTTTCAGTAATAATGGAGACAATTATATGAACTTCCTGTGATTTATTAAATTGGTAAGTTCTATTAGTAGATTTCCAAATGTTAAAACTTTCATTCCTAATGTGAATTAAGTTTTCATGTTTTATTGCTTTAAAGTGCTGATAGAATCATCTGGCTAATATTTTATTACATTCATATTTATAATTAAAATTCCTCTGCAATTTCCTTTCCCATGGGCTCTTTTTGTCAGGTTTTGCTATTGTATGTAACTCATGTTAACAAAAAAAAAAAGGAAGATTTCCTTCTTACTCTACATTCTGGACCAATTTAAATAAAATTGGAACAATATGTTTCTTAAAATCTTGAAAGAATTCTTTTTCTCTCTCATTCCTGTAACAGGGGCTTCAGACAGACTGACTCCATTTTGTTAATCAAAATTGTTTTCCTTTTAGCCTGATGCTCTGTGCTCGAGATTTCTCACAGCAACTCCGAAGAGACAGATGGTCAACCTGGAGCTTGAAACAACAAGGAACATTCTGCCCCAGCTAAAACTGAAGCTCCTGTCTTGAAGATGATTCATCTGAGTGTATCCCTCAGCTAAAACTGAAACTCCTGTCTTGAAGATGACTCATTTGAGTGTATCCCTTTGCTAAAACGGAAATTCCAGACTTAAAGACCTATCACTTGATTGTACTCCCCAGCTAAAATTTAACTTGAGTCTCACTTTTCTATAGTTAGCCATTAGCCGCATAGCTTCTCCCTTCCCTATGTAAGCACCTGTAAGCTGGCTGACCAGTTGAAGATATTCTTACATGTCTTCCAGTGTGGCCACATTGTAATACATTCTCCTTTCCTCTCTCATCCACTTTGCCTCTCTGTGTTTTGTTGAGCGGCAAAGGGTTGGACCTACTTTGTGGACTGGGGTATAGGACCCCTCATTTGGTGACACTCCCTCTCTTTATCTATTTCTCTTGCAACTTCCTCTGTGTGTCCTAGGACAATTTGTTTAGAAGCTCTACCTTGGCTGCGGTCTCTTTTGGCAATTCATATTTTCTGAGATCATTAATTACATACAGACTCCCGAAGTTATTTGCTTAGATTTGATTAAAATATTATTCCTCTTTTTTAGTGTCTTTGAGAAAGGCTATTTCTCTATCCTTAGTCTTCTTTGATTTATGTGTGCTTTCTACCCTTTTTTGTGATTATTGTAGACCAGGGTTACTCAAGACATGACTGACATTTGGGGCCAAATAATGATTTTTCATTTGGGGGCTGCCCTGGAATAGTAGAGTGCTTACTGCTCCCCTCATCTGTACCCTCCAGATGCTAGTAGCAGTTCCCTGCAGCCCAATGTGACAACCAACGTCATCTCCAGACCTGCCCATGTCCCCTGGAGGGAGGAGGGTGCAAATTCACCCACCGTGAGAACCAACAGATTATATAATGAATCTATTTGTTGCTATTGTTAATTTCATTTTGCTTTTTTTAAGAACATGCTTTTGGACTTGTTTTAGGTTCCATTATTTTTCAGTTTCCTGATTTATCTCTTCTTTTATCTATATTATTTCTTCTGGGGTTTCTCTGAATCCATTTTGTATGCATTTGTCTAAATGCCTGGGTTGGTTGTCTCATTTCTTTTTCTTTCTTTCTTCCTTCCTTCCTTTCTTTCTTTTTCTTTCTCTCTCTCTCTTTCTTTCTTTCTTTTTTTCTTCTTTCTTTCTTTCTTTCTTTCTTCTTCCTTTCTTTCTTTTTTAAGAGAGATTTTTGCTATAGGGTTGTGCACTCACTGGAGAGACAGAGAGAGAGAGAGACAGAGAGACTTAAAGTAAGAAATCACCTCCCCCAGGGGGATGGCCATGCTGCAATTCCTTCTCCTCTATTCTCTTCTCGGAATTTTGGGCACACACACATGTGTGCCTAGCATGAGTTTTAAGCTGCTGGGTCCAGGACTTGAACTGCGATCAACTATTTGAGAGTCCAGTGATATAACCATTACGCCATCTGCTGGTCCCTCATTTAATTCTTACTGTTCTTACCTGTCTTCCATCACTCTGTGTATCCAGTGGGATTGAGGGGACTTTGGCATCTCCCTGCCCAGCTCATGCACTCAGATCTTTCTGCACCACAGAAGAGATCAGAGTCTTGTCTCAGGGATGTTTCATCACTTTGGAGAAGTCTATGCTTCACCAGCTCTTCCCAAAGTTTTTCAGCTCCCTATGATTTGGGTTTTTAGTCTTTCCTATTTTACTCTAAGATTGAGCTGCTGTTTTTATTTATTTTCTTTATGCATTTTATTCACTTCAGAATGGAGAAGTGGAGGTACCATCATATAATTCATCATATAATCAAAATCTAGAATGCTAATTGTGTTGGATCTGACTTGGGCCAACTATATATTGATAGTTGGCTGGTAATTTTCAGTAAGTGTGCTATTTGTAGGCACAGTGACTTACAATGTCAGTCAGTTGCTTAGATCAGCCTTCAGAATGAACATCTAAATCTTTATTTTTGATCAACTAAATTATGATATCATTCTATTATTAGAAATAAGTCATGGGGGCCAGGCAGAGGTGTAGTAGTGGTAGCACAACTGGACCCACGTAGAAGGACCTGGGGGTCATGTTCCAGGAATTCCCTCAGCTCACCCTTTTGAGCACATGCTGGCTTGATCCAGGCCTGGCTGAAGCTGGGGGTGGATTGTGAAGGGAGGGCCCTGTTGGGGGCGCTGTCTCTTTTGTCTTTGTTTCTTTCTATTCTGTCCCTATTGAAAAAACAAGTAAATGAATTTTAAAGAACAAAGAAGCAAACAATGAATCCCGGTCGTGATGTGTTAATGATTTAAAATGCTGCTCTTTGTCCACATAGGTATTTCAGAATGATGATCTATATAAGCCTGGCGGCCTAGTTTCTAAGGTTGGAGGTGAGTGTGCAGTGGCAGTCAAGGCGTGCCTCTTGGATGAAATACATCGAGATGCTGGGAGCCCTCTGCTTCCTTATGGAACACAAGTTTAGCAAAGCTGGCCAACCACGCATGTTCATGAGTTTTTATTGTGTTCTTTCTCTAAATAAAATACACTCTTCATGTTTTTAAACTATAATCTCATGTTCAAAACTTAAACTTGAAGTGATATATATCCTATCAGTCTCAAAATTCCCCACTGCACTGAGAGGACTTGAAATTAATGAAATTTAAACTGAAAATAACCCACTACTCAGAGGCAGTAGTGACCATTTTATTAAAAACAATTTGTCATTGTTAAGTGTTGTGTCAAGTTTTGACTCGCAGCAGTAACGTAGGGGCAGGATAGGAAGACCTGGTTGTTTCCTGAGATTTGATTCTTCCCACCTGGTATTAGTGGAAATGTATGATTTTTAAAAATTTACTGATAATTAATATCATTATATGAGCTCACATAAACAAAATGAATGATAAAGTGCTTCTGAAAACTGTAAAAACATGGGAACCAGCAGTTAATGTAATGGCTATGTCGCTGGACTCCCACGTAGTCGACCGCGGTTTGCGTCCCAGACCCGGTGGCTTAAAACTCATGCCAGGTGCGTGTGCGTGCGTGCCCAAGATCCCAAGAGCAGAATGGAGGAGAAGGGATTGCGGCGTGACCATCCCCCCCGGGGGGTGATTTCTCACTTTCTGTCTCTCTGTCTGCCTGGCGAGCGCATGCGCTCTATAGAGAAAACCTCTCCAAAAAAAAAAAAAAAAGCTGTAAAAATATCAAAATTTGGGGACCAACAGTTAGCGTAATGGCTATGTCGCTGGACTCCCATGTAGTCGACCGCAGTTCGCGTCCCGGACCCCGGTGGCTTAAACTCACACCGGGCGCGTGTGCGTGCGTGCCCAAGATCCCGAGAGGAGAATGGAGGAGAAGGGATTGCAGTGTGGCCATCCCCCCGGGGGGTGATTTCTCGCTTTCTATCTCTCTGTCTGTCTCTGTCTGTCTGGCGAGTGCATGTGCCCTATAGCAAAAACCTCTCCAAAAAAAATATCAAAATTTGGTGCAAAGTCTTTTACTCTCATTTTAACAAGAAACATGCATGGCTTTTTACAACTTTGAGAATGTTATTAAGGTCAGCTAAATGATATCGTTATCATATGAGTCATAATTCTTGGTACTTTTAACTGTGGAAAACTATTAATAACTTTAGGTTAACTTCTAGCTTCCAAAGAGAATGTGATTTTGGAATTCTAAGTCACTTACTTTTTTATGAGGTGATGACAGTCTATTGATTTCATTGGTTCTACCTTTCTTCCTAAGAAATTTTGATTTGTGTGTGGGTATCACTGGAATTTTCATATTATATGAAAAGTTTTACAAGTAGGTTTTCTGCATTGTTTTGGAGCAAACTTGTATCAAACTTACTACTTGAATTGATGAACTCAGAAACAATGACTGACTCAAACTCTTAATTAAGCCTTAAAATATCAAAGATATCCTAAGACATTGAATCAACCCAAATGTCCATGAATAGAGGAATGGACTGAAAAAGTGTGGCACATATAATCTATGGAATACTACTCAGCCATAAAAAAACAAAACCCTGGCTTTTGACAGAAAGTGGATGAATGTGGAAGATTTACTGATGAGTGAAGCAACCCAGGCTATGAAAGAGAGGCGTTGTATGTCTCCACTTAATATATACCGACTGTCTGCACTCTGTGGCTGAAATTGAATGACTAGCAGATATAGAAACATAGAAAATGGTTTTAGATACCAGATACAGTGTGGGAAGAAGGTGGGAGAAGGAGGAGAGATTGAAGAAATACATTAAAGAGAAAAATAGAGAGGCAAGACATTTATGGGACAAAAAGAATGGGTTATTATCTGTTGATGATAATGTGTATAGTATCCTCAACTGGACTGGTGAGAAATGTATTCAGATTGGATTCACTTTACAAGCTCAGTGACATATGTGATTGAATGTATAAAAGAAATTAAAATAAAATAAAATTTAAAAATATATCAAAGAGATTCAACTGATTCTTTAAGGAGTAAAAATGGTTTTTATCTGATGGGACAAAACTTATTACCTCTACATATTTATGCACTCCCTTCTCCATTTACTACAGAAAATCTTTTATCTGATGGTACCTTCTTCTCTCATGCCCTCTGCTTCCATCACCAAAGAGGAAAACTTCATGCTTCCCAGGAAAGAGGTAAGTTGACACACATTAAAAAAAAATGCGAAGAAAAACTGAAAAAGGGGATTAAAGAGGCAATGTGGGGTTTTGGCTTTTGACAGTATTTTAGCCAGAGTTAGGAAGCAGAAGAAAAGGCTTTTATGAAGTTTCAAGTGGGTCATGACTTTTATTTGATGTTCTTTGAGGTGATCTGCCTAGTATACATTTTCATTTTAACTACTACAGATTATTGAATGGTGGGTTTTATTTGTTTTGCTTTGTTTTAGAAAACGATTTTTGCTATAGGGCATGTGTGGTTGGCAGAGAGACAGAGAACCAGAAAGCAAGAAATCACCCCCCAAGGGGGAATGGTCATTCACTATCCCTTCTCCTACATTCTCCTCTTGGGATTTTGGGCACACACACACACACATCTAGCGTGAATTTTGTCATTGGACCAGTCTACTATATGGGAATTCAACACCTTGACCATTATGCCACCTGCTGGGTACTGGTGCTTCTTTAAATACAGCTTCATAGACTGAATCCTAAGCAATGTGACACCCTTATAACAAGTTTATTTGGGGGGTTATTGATACACTCTATAATGGAAATGGAAAGTTCTTGGTGGTTATGAAATCATTGTTTATTTTGAAAGGATAATTTGTTAAACTATTTTTAAAAATGTAACTTTTTAGCTCTGTCCCAGACTAACATTTATCAGGCTCTTATGGTTGATGATTTTCATGTGATACAATAGGGACTTTTAGTGTTAGGCCTTGCATAAAATGTATGAGTCACATAATATGGTCCCCCTTTAAAAATTTTTTTTTGCCATAGGACATGTGCACTAGCCAGAGAGAGATTGAGAAAGAGGGAAAGTGAAAAATCAATTCCTAGGAGAATGGCCACACTACAATTTCTTCTCCATTCTCTTAGGATTTTAGGCTTACACGCGCACATTTGCCTGGCGTGATTTTCAAGCTGCCAAGTCTGGGACTTGAACTACAGTTTCAGCCATGTGAGATCCAGCACCCTAAGTGCCATGCCACCTGCTGGCCCTAGTCTTTTATTTTTCTACTGGCTTTTGTTCATTTTATATATATATATATACATATATATATATATATATGTGTGTGTGTGTGTGTGTGTATGTATATATATAATTTGTTCATTATATATATATAATTTGTTCATTTTATATATATATATATATATATATAATTTGCATATTTTTAAAAAGTTCATGCACTTTTATACAATCACGTTATTTAGCTTACAAATTGAATATTCCAACCTGTGTACATTTCTCCCTAGTCCACTTGATAATACTATAAAATTTAAGATTTAAAATTGGTGTTTCTGAGGAAGTTTGGAACATTATAAAGAGAGAAATGTTACTCATAAAATGACCCATTACAGGGAACCAGCAGTTAACGTAATGACTATGTCGCTGGACTCCCATGTAGTCGACCATGGTTCACGTCCCGGACCTGGTGGCTTAAAACTCACGCCAGGCGCGTGTGCATGTGTGCCCAAGATCCCGAGAGGAGAATGGAGGAGAAGGGATTGCGGCGTGACCATCCCCCCGGGGGAGTGATTTCTCACTTTCTGTCTCTATGTCTCTCTCTGTCTGTCTGCCGAGCGCACGCGCCCTATAGCGAAAATCTCTCCAAAAAAAAAAAAAAAATTAAAATGACCCATTACAGATCATTGTTGTTAAATTCTTGACTTACCTTTTCTTGCTTTTTCCTATGGCTAACTTATGATCTTTTCTCAAAATAAAGTCAAACTGTGTTTAAGGTTTTATATCCTGTATTTTTCTTTTCTTTTTTTCTTTCTTTCTTTTTTCTTTTTGGAGAGGTTTTTTCTATAGGGCGCATGCGCTCGCCAGAGAGACAGAGAGACAGAAAGTGAGAAATCACCCCCCAAGGGGGTTGGCCATGCTGCAATCCCTTCTCCTCCATTCTCCTCTTGGGATCTTGGGCACGCACGCACACGCACCTGGCGTGAGTTTTAAGCCACCGGGTCCGGGACTCAAACCGCAGTTGACTACCTGGGAGTTTGGCGACATATCCCTTACACTAACTGCTTGTCCCATATATCCTATATTTTTCTAAGGGCATTGTTGTAAGCACTTGCTCATAACAAGTGGCCTTCAAAACCAAGGTTTACAAAGGTAGTGTGAAAGTTATAGTCCACTGGAAGCATGAGTTAAATTCATATAACCATTCTGATGATTGTCGACTATCTAGGTGTCTATGTTCTTTCTTCTTTTCACAGTTGTGAATGAGCCTGAAGAGAATATTTTAATGCATACATATTTTAAAGATTTTTTGTTTCTTCCACAAGAGAAAGATAGAGAGAGGGAGCGAATGACAGGCACCTCCAGCAGGGCTCTCATGCCATCTTCTACCTATGGCCTCAGCCAGGCCAGATCACAGGCACATGCACACATGCCCACACACACACGGGAAGGCCTTGGGTTGCAGACTTGAGACCCTTCTATGTGAATCCAGCATCACAGAATTGCATTGCTGCTGCGTCACTAACTGGTCCTCCCCTTGAAAGCTTATCTACTTACTTTCCCCAAGGGAGATGAAGACAAATATAGAAAGAGAGCACACCCAACAGGGTCCTGGAGCCATGGCCACACCCTGAGCCCCAGCCCTCACTGGACCGTGAACATGTACACTGCCAGCATCTCAGGGAGCTCTTGGGAGGCGAACTGGGGCCTCCCCATGTGAGTCAGACTCCCAGAGCTTCCATCCCACCACTGCATTATGTCCCAGCCCCTGTTTGGCTTTTCAAAGAATAGACTTTGTTTTCTTTAGGATAAAGTTGGTTGTAATGAGACCTGAAATAGAAGATAGAATTTTCTCCATCTCACATAAAAGTCCAGAAATAGACAATCCAAGCACAGACTCTGGGCTGTTTGCAGCTTTCTGTCGTACTATCTCTTGACAGACCCCTATCTTCTTGGTCTAAGGAGTGCCAGCCATCACATCCATGTTCCTCCAAGGAGCTTGATGAGGAAGGTATGAAAGGAGGAGTGAACGCATGTGCCAGATGTCTTTAAGGAATTTTCCAGAAGCTCCTGGAAAGAAGTCATTTATAGTCTAATGGACAGAATTTTGCCAATGGACTCCACGGTTACTGAGGAAGGTAGTCCTAGTTCTATAAACCCAATTATATTTTTCCTAGGAAAAGAAAGAAAGAATAATTATTCAGGTCCGCCTATCAGTCTGTCTCATAGTCCCTAGTAGTGACTAGGCATTCCGGGGTCAGATCCATCCTGACCTTCAGCAATGGTCCTTGGTACAGGTGGCCAAAGCGCTTTCAAAGTGTTTCCACCCTGCTGTCTCTCTAGCAGTGCACAAGAGTGTCTGCCTTATCCAGCTCTTGCCAACATTTAGTATTATCACCACAATGAAATATTTGACTGTTTGACAGAAGAAAATAAATCATAATTATATTTGCATTTTTATGATTATTGGTAGGACTAAATATTTATTTTACATGTTCATAGGATATCTGTGTGTGTTTTTTTCTTCTTCTTTTTAAAAATTGTGCTAGAGGGCAGAGAGACAGAAGGAGAGAAAGGTGAGAAAGGACCTCCCCAACCTTGGCGAATCCCTTCCCCTCCATCTCTCCCTCCTTTCAGGATTCTGGGCAGGCATGCTCATGTATCTGGTGATTCTCAAGCCACCAGTCTGGGACTTAAGCCAGGCAGTCAGCCATGTGGGATCCAGCCACCTACCTCTACCACCATGTCTCGGGCTGGCCCTGAATTTCTTCTTTATTAATTGTATTTTTATATCCTGAGTCCTTTTGATGGTATATTAATTCAGTTTCTCAGGTATTAGATTGCCCTAAATGAGTATGTCTAGAGGCCAACAGGTAGTATGGTATTTAAGGCACTGGAGTCCCACACTGTGACAGACCACAGTTCAAGTCTTGGGTCCAGCAACTTGAAAATCACTCATGTTCAAAATCTTGAAAGGAGAATGGAGGAGCAGGATTATGGCATGACTCTCCCCCCAGAGGGTGATTTCTCACTTTCTCTTTCTCTTTCTCTCTCTGGCTAGTACACTCATCTCATGGCAAAAACATAAAAAGAAAAAAAAAATGAGTATGACTAGCAAGGATAGGAGAGGGTGAATGGTTTCTTTTACCATTGAGGATCGAATACAACTTTAACTCACACATCAGACTTCCCTAGGCTTAGAGAAAACTCCACTGAATGGTAAATCATTACCTGGCTCTCGTATAACTTAGAAAACCCAGGCTCATATTGGCTTTGTCTGGATGTTAGCAAGCAAACCAGAAAGATTAGATAATACTTCTCATACAATAAACTGGATTCTCTAAATTCTGTGAAAACAGTGAAGTAATACCACTTCATCTCGTTCAAATATGGAGCTATCCTTGGAGTGAGGCTGATGAGGTAGAACGTCCTGTTTCAGTTTGCACAGAGCAAGAAGAAAGATCATCTTGTGAGGAGAGAACCTCTGGAGTTCCTTCCCAGTACTGAGGATGGCGATGACATCATGAGAATGAGACTTGATGAATGTAGCTTCTCCTGCTTCGTGCTACCTGTATTTAAGAATCACTGCTAGCTGGGTGTCCTTCTGCTCATCTTCACTGAAATGGTCAAAGTGGAAAGCGTGAAAATCTCAGTGCCCTTTCAACAGTGAATATTGGGGATCATCAACTGGCATAATGGCTATGTCACTGGATTCCCATGTAGTCGACCGCGGTTCGAGTCCCGGACCTGGTGGCTTAAACTCACTCTGAGTGCATGTGCATGAGTGCCCAAGATCCTGGGAGAAGAATGGAGGAGAAGGGATTGCAGTGTGGCCACCCCCGGGGGGTGATTTCTCACTTTCTGTCTCTCTCTGTCTTTCTGGAGAGCGTACACACCCTATACAGAAACCCCTCCAAAACCAAAAAGTGCATTTTGGTGTGCTCGTCCAGCCTGTGTTCAGTAGCACACATTCAGCTCAGCGGCTGCATAAGCAAAGCATGTGTGTGCTTTTCTTGTAGAAACCTGAATACTTCCAACCACCACCACCACCTCAGAAGTAAGTAAACTCCAGATGATTTTGCCAACTTCCAAACCACCATGGCAGAGAAAACTGGGGTTCACCAACAATACTGGGTTATGTTCAGTGGTTCTTAGATGAGATCCCTTGCAGTGTGGTCAAGAGTAAAATACCCCAAATCATTTGCTGCAGCTGTGGGCAGTGAGACACCAATCCCAGCAAGAGTTGATTTTTGTGGTGAGTACACATACATAGAAAATATTTCTGTATGTGGGTGAACCGCTGACGTTAATTGACTACCCAGGACCGTTCAACCTGAGCTGATATTTCAGCAGTCCCATCGCATGACAAGAGCTCATTGATAGGTTTTATAATGAGTTAACTTGGGGCCAGTGGCATAGCAGTTATGTCACTGGACTCCCACACGGCCAACTGCAATTAGAGTCCTGGACCGGGCAGCTTGGAAATCACTCCAGTAGTGTGTGTGTGTGTGTGTGTGTGTGTGTGTGTGTGCATGCCCGAGATTCCAGGAGGAGAATGGAGGAGAAGGGATTGCTGGGTGGCCATCCCCCCAGGGGGTGATTTCTCACTTTCCCTCTCACTGTCTCTGTCACTCTCTCACACAAGCTCTATGGCAAAACCTCTAAAAAATAAATAAATAATAAAATAAAATGAGTTAACTCAATTGTGACTTGACTAGTGAAGTAAATCATAACCTATTACCCGCCCTCCCACATCGCATAAAGAAATAAGCCTCTTATTTTAATTTTTTTCCTAATTTCAGAGTTGTCTTTTAATTCTTTTCTTCTTCTTCTTTTTTTTTTATTCCTTTTTCTTTTTTTTTTTTTTTTTTTTTTTTTTTTTTTTTTTTTTTATTCCTATAGGGCACATGTGCTTGCTGGAGAGAGAGAAGGGAAAGTGAGAAATCATCCCCCAGAGGGGATGGCTATGCTGCAGTCCCTTCTCCTAAATTCTCCTCTCAGGATGCTGGCACTTACACACAGAAACCCAGTGTGATTACTAAGCTGTTGGATCCAGGACTTGAACTGCACAGTTAGCCATATGGGATCTGGCTCCTTAACCTCATGCCACGTGCTAGCCCACTTCTTCTTTCTATGATCTGTAGTAATCAACTGTTTTATGGAAAATTATGTACAATTAATGTTTTGGGATTTTGGGGTGTATGAGAGTACTTTTAAAAATTGGTAGAAAAATAGAATTGTAGTATGAGTTTATTATGATGCAAGAACTTTTGAGATCCATGGATGGCTTTTTTTCTTTTTCTTTGTGTGTGGAGCGGTTGCTATAGGGTGTGTGTGCTCTCAGAGAGAAAGAGAGGAGAGAGAGAGAGAGAGAAAGTGAGCAACCACCCCACGAGCAACCACCCTACCAGGGAGCATGGCCATGCCACAATCCCTTCTCCTCCAGTCTCCTCTCAGAATTTTGGGCATGCACACACATGCACTGCTGTGATTCTCAAGCCAGCAGGTCTAAGACTCCACGTTGGCCACATGGGATCCAGTACCTTAACCTCCACACCACCTGCTGGCCCTATATTAAAAATCTTATTTAACAGTTTTATTTCTTTATATCTTAAAATGCCTTAAAGTTGTTCAAAATTCTCAGATGGTGAAGATGCTGAAAAGCCCAGAAAACTCTGGTAAGCTGATAAATGATTTCAGATAAGTGAAGGTTTGTACCTACAAATGCAGAGGAGATTATGGGGCCTGAAAACCTAACATGGACTTGAATTTTCCACCATGGCACCTGTTTCCCTAAGTTAAGCCCTTTGCTTTGAGATAACTTACTGAGGGTTAGCACTATCAAATGATTTTTTAAAAGAGGTTTTTGCTATAGGGCACGTGTGCTCGCCAGAGACAGAGAGAGACAGAGAGACAGAAAGGGAGAAATCACCCCCCAGGGGGGATGGCCATGCCGCAATCCTTTCTCCTCCCTTCTCCTCTCAGGATCTTGGGCACGCACGCACACACGCCAGGTGAGTTTAAGTCACCGGGTCCGGGACGCGAACCGCGGTCGATTACATAGGAGTCCAGCGACATAGCCATTACGCTAACTGCTGGTCCCTCAAATGATTTTTATAGTAATCATTATGTAATAGGTAGTTCACAGATATTTTTCAGTCAGGAGTGAGTGAAGATCAGAGAAAGAGATGTTAGATTACATGGCAGGGTCCTTAGAGGGCAGGTGAGAGATGAGAATAGGTATCTTATTTTTAGACTTTTTTTTTTTTTTTTTTTTTTTTTTTTTTTTTTTTTTTGCTATAGGGCACGTGTTCTCACCAGAGAGACAGAGAGACAGAAAGGGAGAAATCACCCCCCTCAGGAGGAATGGCCTCACTGCAATCCCTTCTCCTCCATTCTCCTCTCAGAATTTTGGGCACGCATGCACACACACACCCAGCATGAGTTCTAAGCCTCCAGGTCCGGAACTTGAATTGCAGTTAACTACGTAAGAGTCCAGCACGTAACCATTACACATCTTCTGTTTCTGAGAGTACGTATCTTTAAGGAGCAGTTGAAAGTCCCCCAAAAGAAAGAGCCAACATTTGGAGAGGAAAGGATGATCTCTAACACCCACCACACAAAATTCTTCCGAGGAATTGGGACTGTTGAAACCATAAAGTGATTCTTTTATACCAGCACAAATATTTTACACTTGAGGTTGTTTTTTCTCTTGAAAGTCTTATGTTTGGTTGATTGCTTTGAGTGCAGCTTTAAAAAGAGATTGAAGAGGTTCTTATCAGAAAATGGAAGAGCTCTATTAAAGAGAAGCATGTGGAAGAAATAAGATACAATTAAAGGATATAAAGAGATGGCTCTCCTTGTTCCCTTGAAGAGTGATCAAGTATCTGTCTTAGGAGATAGTCCCTCAAAGGCCACTCCTAGCTGTATACTTTAATGCATCTTAGACTCATGAAACAAAAGGAAGGCTTAAGGAGCAATTTTTTAGTAGGTCAAAGGTTAAAGAAAGGTCAAAGTGACACTTCTGGGGGACCAGCAGATAGTGTAATGGCTACATTGCTGGACTCCCATGTGATCGACTGCAGTTCGAGTCCCGGACCCGGTGGCTTAAACTCATGCTGGGCACGTGTGCGTGTGTGCCCAAGATCCCAAGAGGAGAATGGAGAAGGGATTGTGGTGTGGCCATCCCCCTTGGGCAGTGATTTCTTGCTTTCTGTCTCTCTATAGCAAAAACCTCTGAGAGAGAGAGAGAGAGAGAGAGAGAGAGAGAGAGAGAGAGAGAGAGAGAGACTTCTGGAACTATCTAACTACCAACTAATGGAAAATGAGAATTTTGCTAGCCTCAGACCAGAGACACAGAAAGCTCATATTCTGACTTTATCAACCATTATTTACAGATTTGTCTTTTCCTTGGTTTCCCAAGGATTAATTTTGATAATAAAATTTACCAACATGGCAGAAGGAAAGATGCAGGCCCAAGGGAGGTGAAAATACCTGTGGACTTGCAATAAACAGGTTCAGTCTATGACATAGTCAGTCTTGACATTGTGTCTTTCACCAACTAGGGCAAACTGTCTTTTGGCCTAGACAATTGCATAAATTACTTTTTGCAATTTATGACAAAGGTCATCTGATAGTTATCAAGGATCAGATTAAAGGCTCCATATCTTAGAAGAAAAGGGGTTGCTATTTTTGGGGGGAGGCTCATCGAATAACCTGGCTGTTGTTACTAGCTGGATCATTTATCAAGTTAGAGGTAAATTAAAAACTTACAACATTTAGGTAAGGAGAGTTTACAATGGGAGCAAAAATACACCCAGTGCTTTTGAAGATCATTGTCAAAGCACTTGACAGCTGTTCTAACAAATCACTCTGGCATCTCACACAACAGAACCATCAAGGACAGCCTTTTCTTTTAATCAGATGAAGTTAAAGTTTTGCAATAAAACAAATAAACAAAAAAATCAGACAGTATTATGATCAAATAAGCCTCTCCAGGTAAAAGCAGTTTTTAGCCTAGGCTGGTATTTAAACCCTAGTTTCTGCTGACTTTAAAATTCCTTAATACCTGATTTGACGTATTGCAAACCAGGGTCTGATTGATCCTCTTCTTAGAGGCTTATTCTGATGAAGTTTAGAATGTAGGCTTGATTCCCGTATGTTCTCTTTCATGCCTGAAAGACTGTCTAGCCCCATCACCTGCGAAGTCATTGATGTAAATCTAGCATCTCTAATGAGAAATCAGCTAAATATACAGCCAGCCAGTGCTGTTAGCTACACACATCAAGTAAATGCCAGAAGGGAATAAAATCTTTGTGAAGAAACTGCACCCAATCCTTCAGGCCAGGAGGCACTATCTTGAGTCCTGAGAGTAAGTTGAGAAGGAATAACAACCCCTGCCCCCTTGTCTCTTCCAGCCTACCCAGTGGCTGATGTGCTGTCGAATTCCAGGAACCAATCTGACCAGGATCTTAGAGAACATTTTGTTCACTTTAGAGCTAAAGAAACAGAAGCTTTTTTCATTTGTCTTTGTTTAGACTTTTTGCCATAGGGTGTATGTGCTAACTGGAGAGAGATAGAGAGACAGAAAATGAGAAATCACTTCCTAGGAGGAGTGGCCACAACACAGTCTCTTTTCCTCCACTTTCCTCTTGGAATTTTGGACATACATGCACACACAGCTGGCATGTTTTTCAAGCTGCCAGGTCCAGGACTTGAATACCGGAGTTAGTCACGTGGGATCCAGTGCCTTAATCACCATTCTACCTGCTGGCCCAGAGGGAAGCTTTATGAAGAATATTTTTTAATAAATTAGTATCAAGATTTCTAATACCCAATGTACAGTGAATTAACTCTGCGGTCAGAAGGTATGTCATAATTGATGAAGTCTCACATTCTTTCATCCTAAAGCTAATGTTTTCACTTGGTTTTAGAATAAGAGGTATAGAGAATCAGCTAGGAGGAGGCAGCCTTTATGGAACATACACACACACAAAACTAATGTGAAAAGAAATCGAAGACACAGTGCATATTATAAATGTATCACCACTGTCGCTTCTCTTGAGGAGAGTGTGATGCCATCAGTTCTTCCCCTGGGAAGAGTGCGTGACCACCATGGCTTCTCCTGAGGATAATAAGGTGAGGACATCATGGATTCTTCTGAGGAGAGTCTGAGACCATCATGGCTTCTCCTGAGGATAAGGTGAGGCCATCATGGATTCTCCTGAAGATAATGTGAGGCCATCATGGCTTCTCCTGAGGATAATGTAAGGCCATCATGGATTCTGCTGAGGAGAGTCTGAGACCACCATGGCTTTTGAGGATAATGCGAAACCATCATGGCTTTTCCTGAGGATAAGGTGAGGCCATCATGGATTCTTCTGAGGAGAATCTGAGACCACCATGGCTTCTCCTGAGGATAATGTGAGGTCATCATGGATTCTGTTGAGGAGAGTCTGAGACCACCATGGCTTCTCCTGAGGTGGGTGTCATGCCACTGTGGCTTCTTCAAGGAAGAGTGTGAGACCACCGTGGCTTCTCCTAAAGAGAGTGTGAGACACCGTGGCTTCTCTGAGGGAGAATGTGTGATCACCATAGTATCCTTTGCCATGTAACCAACATATTTATATAATTTTTGGAGGATTAAGACATGGACATCTTGGAGGTCAATTATTCTGCCCATTATAGAGCTCTTCTAAATTTGTTTTATTTGTAATGTTTTTGTGTCTGCCATCTCACCCTAGTGATCTCCTTGAAGCTTTACTATTGTGTTGATTCCTAATACTGGCTATATTTCTGGGTCTATGAAAAAATAACTTTCATAAAAAATGGATATTTAATTAAACATTTTAGTGGACCACACCATCATGTTTTCTAGAAATTAAGCATTAAATAAATGGAAATACCAACTAAAGACACTTTTTTTTTCATTAAAAAAGTCCCTGGTTTATTTTCAAATGAGAGAAACAAGTTATAAGAAGATTAAAAACATAATTGAGAAAAGTAAAATTATTTTTTATTTTTAGTTGTAAATCGGACCTTGTTCCTAATTTCAGTAATATTTGTCAAATGCTTACCTCTAGTTGAACTCAGTCTGAATCTTGTTACTGTCAAACAAGTATTATTCCAGTGTAGTTTTGCAGAAGCTACCAGGAAAGATGAAATAGCTCAGTTGGGAGAGTATTAAACTAAAGATTTGAAGGTCCCTGATTCAGTTCCTGGCTTCAGCAGTGTTTTTTAAATATCATCAATAAATATCATTTCTTGGCACTATGAAGCATTGGGTGAATCATTTCCTCTTCTTGAAGGTCAAAGGCTCCCTGACTGTTATTGTTTCTAGAGGCACCTTTTCTTTTAAATCCACCAATACCTTATTACTTTCTGATTTTAAAAATGCTAGTTAACTTATTTTGAGATCTCACTATGTGTCAATCTTACATTTAAACTCTATATATTAATTTATTTAAAATGAAGTCGTTGTTAAGTAAATGAGAAGTTTTGTGCCTGAGACCAGCATATGATTGTTACTTGTTACATTATCATTTCTATTGGCTAACAACTGTAGACAAGCTACTGCTATGAAATGAGAATTGTTTCTCAGACTCCCTCACCTCTCAATCTATTGAATAAGGCAATATTAAAGGTCATTATTTCTTTGTATCCTCCTAGTTTTAAAATTCTGTATCAAATAATTCCTTGTTTGTGTATAGTAAATGAAAGGATATTTTCCCCCAAGGCTTTAATATTTTGCAAAGGGAGTTAGCTTTTATTCTAAAGTTTCTTCCCTCACATTGGCAGCAGGTCTTTGAAATCTCTGAAAGGGAACACAAATCTGAGTGTTCATATGTATATTTTTCCCTGGAGGAAATTTCCAGAAATATCATCAAATTCCAGGTTTGTGCTTAGAAAAGTTATATACCAAAGGTCTCCTCACCACAAATACTTGCTGGTAGTTTGTAATGTGACCTTTGAACTTTCTCAAGACCCTGAAGATAGGACTTTTCATGGTTGTTGCATCCTGTCATTGCCCAATGCTGTATCTACTATGTGTTGGGTTTCAGAGAAAACCCTGGTTGCCAAAAACTTTACTTTTATTTGTGTCACGGCTCCTGGAGGAGGACTCCCATAGTGAAGCACATTTGTAGGTTTTGAATGCTCCCTATTCTCCTTCAGTGCACCCTGTCTATGACCCATCCCCCACTACCACCTTCGATCTGTAGAGATGAATTCACTCCTTCTCTCAACTCTCTCTTCTTTTGAAAGATTAAGGAAGAAGTTCTCACATTATCTTTATTATCCTACTTTTTTCCCTTTAGGTTCAATTCTTGTTGACAGCATTCACAGACAAACTGGAAGTCCAGCAGCAACACCCGGCAATGGCTCTCTGTTCCTCCATCTCTATGTTATTTAATTCCTCTTGCCCTCAATAATATCACCATGCCTTGGTTGTGTTTTGGTCAAGAGGTGGTATTTTCAGTTCATGCCAGACATTCATCAGGCATTAGGCATTTACATAAAGTACAAGGATGTTATCCTGTTTTAGTCTCTCTTTTTCTCTGAGAATTTACCCATGCTTCCGGACTATCCATGCAGAATGGATAAGGTCAGGGATTGGGCTCCAATCATAAGGCTAGATCTAGGGATGGGGAGTCCCATAGACATCTGAGAACCGAGAGAGTTAACCAAGTCCATGGAGACACCTTAAAGACCTAGCACCACTTTCTACTTCCAAACACAAAGTCCATTGGGATAGAAGTGGGTAAAAATGACTAGCTCAAGTGTTCCAGGCCAAGCTGTGTGGGCGTTGCAAGACAACAGATGGGGAACGAGCCTTAAGAGCCACAGCAAGAGAGACAGCGCTTTTCATTCTTCCAGTAATCTCTGTCATTATTTCATGGCATTGGGTTCTCTAATATTGGTGTATACATTTGTATAATAAAACACATACACACCATAGCTATGGTGTCTAAATTAGAAAGATAATTAAGTATCTTTTAACATTTTAATTGTTCTCATGACTGTAAAAAATCCTAAACTACTATAACATTAATAATTGAATAGGACTATATTGGTTAAAAAATAAAGATAAATCTACTCTAATCCCAACTCTGGAGATAGTCACTATTAACAATCCAGTGTCTATTCTCTTTTCAAAAACTTTCTCTATGTATCCACCAATGTAAAGGAAAAGAATATACACATGAATACATTTATTATTTTGTACATGAATTAGAAAAGGACATAACATTGTTCCATAATTTCCAAACAACTGGACTGAATGCCTAACATAATAATAGAATTTTATTTTTTTGAGATTTTTGTCCGTATTTCTTTTCATGAAAATAAAGTAAAATGCTAAGAATGAAATGAAAACTAAAAGCTCACCTCTAGAATAATCCAAATTTTAAAAATCACATTTTTACAGAACTTTAAATGAGGCAAGCCAATAGGTCATAGGCAGTAATGATGAGAATAAGAGGTAATATTTAATAAATTTTCAGTTTGTGTTAAAGCCCATTTTGAGCAATTTATAGGAATTAGTTAATCTAATTAGTAACTGGAAGATCTCAAAAGCAGAAGAATATAATAGCAATCAGAGAGAACTGCAGAGGGAGTATTGTGTGACAGAATAAGTAGGTAACAATGTCACAGAGACCACAGCGATTGGCAATATAGGGAGGATTTAGGGAAGATGCTACCCATATTGGTCAGGATTCTCCAGAGAATCCGAACCAACAGGATAAATATATATGCAAGAAGTGAAGATTTACTATAAGAATTATCTTACATGATCACAAGGTGGAGAAGTCTCATGACAAGCTGTCAGCAAGCTGGAGAAATAGCTGGAAGATTTAGAAGCAGGGAAGCTGACGCAGCTTCAAATCTGAGGCCAAAGATCTGAGTGTTCTTGTAGTGTGCAGACCCAAGCACCCTCAAACAGCCACTGGTATGTGTTCAGTGTTCAAAAGTTAAAGAAGTCAGAGTCTGTCCATCCAGAGGGGATTGGTGCCAAGCACTGGAGGTAATCAAATGCAACCCAGGATCAAATCAGAGTAGAGATGGAGCAAGCAGGTGTGCAGGCAGCAGGAATGGAGCATATAGGCTGCTCTGGAAGGTAGAGTCCAGAGAGAGGAAACAGAATCCCCTACTTCCTCTGTTTGTCCTTCCCATACCTCCAACTGATTGGATGATGCCCATGCACGTTGAAGGCAGGTGTTCCTCTCAATCCACTGACTGACACAACAGTTTTTCTCTGGTAACACTCTCATAGACACACCCAGGAGCAGTGCTTCACCAATCATCTAGGCACTCATTTCTCAATCCACTCAATCTGACACCCAAAATGGACCATCATACTCCTTTATCATTTCAAGGTCAAGTGTCGGACACTGTATAAAAATGATCTATTCATTAAAAAGTGTATAACTAAATCAGTTATAATAGCTTCTATACCTGTTTCTAAAATTTATATGATCATAATACCAACTTTGTTCAACTACTCACTCTTATGTGATGTTTAATTCATGAAATGAAAACACTGTTACAAATCTCATTATTATAATAGTACTTTATATGAAATCATTTAAAAACTCCAATCGTACATTAAGTAAACTGAAATTATATTTACAAACCAGTTATTACATTTAAAATTTTGACTAGAACTGATAACTTGACCAATATAAGCCTTTTAGAAACAGTATAGACTATTTAAAGTCTAGTATTTTTTCTAGCACTGGTTCATTTTGTTTCTACATTTGGAATCTGTACTTCACTAAATGGAAATTAAAATTGTATTCGTGCTTTTCTTTCCTTCAGAGAGTGTGAAACTCTCCAAATTAACTCAGAAATGGATTCAGTCTATTTCCTGGGAAGTCTGGCAGGATCTTTAATAAAAGTTGTTTAGAATAACAGAGACAGCAGAGTTTTTAAGGTAAGAAAAATGAATAAGAAAGAGAAAGACTGGGGGAAAGAATATAAAATAATAACTGCATGTTCTCTTATTGAGATCTGTGAAAATTAGGAAAAATTTTGCAGAAAAGTCTTCTTTTCCAGATACATAGATTGTAGGCTTCTCCTTAGAAACTAGACTGATAAATATGCATCTCCAGTCTTGAAAACCACTAGTAGAGAGTTGGCACAAGTTTACAAAAAATATATCTTTTACTACATAGCTTCACGATAGAGAGCACATGTATGCACATGTGTGCACATGCAAGGAGAGAGAGAGAGAAGTACCTCAGCAGGGTCTCCTCACACCGTAGTTCCCTCCCCAGCCCTTCAGCTCCTCAGGATCCTGGGTTCACACCATCTACACCTGACATATTCTCAGGTTTACCTAGGGATCCAAAACTGTGGTCCCCATACGGCCTCCAGCCTTGCAGGGTGACTGTGTTACTGCTGTATCTCAGTGCTAAGCCTAATTTTTAATTCCATAGCCTCTCTTTTATTCTGTATTTTAAATAATTATCATGTTTGTGTTCCTTTCAGAAAGAAGTTAATAGGAATAAGTGGAGATAGTCATTGGATAAGGACTGACATATTGAGACTGATGCTGTGTTGCAGACCCTTTCAACAACTTCACTTTTCAAAGAGTTGGAAATGTATGAAATAATTTACTTTCTTTCCTTTTTTTTTTTTTTTTTTTTTTTGCTATAGAGTGTGTGTGCTTGCTAGAGAGAGACAGAGAGACAGAGAGACAGGGAGAGGGAAGGAAATTAGAAATCACCCCCTCAGGGAGGGGCTGGACACACTGCAATCCATTATCCTGTCGAGATTTTGGGCATGCATGCATATGTGCCCTGCATGTTTCTCAGACCATCAGATACATAGATTGTAGGCTTCTCTTTAGAAACTAAACTGATAAATATACATCTCCAGTCTTGAAAACCACTCAAACTGTGCAGTCTGAGACTCAGACTATGCAGTCAGCCATGTGGGATCCAACACCTTAATGACTACCTGCTGGAGGTTTCTTTTCCTTTCGTTTTCTCTTTCTTTTTTTCCTTTTTCTTTTTTCTTGTTCTTTCTTTCTCTTTCTTTTTTTTTCTTCTTTATTTTTCTATTTCTTCTGCCCCTTTCTTTCTCTCTCTCTCTCTCTCTCTCTCTCTCTCTCTCTTTCTTTCTTTCTCTCTTTCTTTCTTTCTTTCTTTCTTTCTCTCTTTCTTTCTTTCTTTCTTCCTTTCTTCCTTTCTTTATTTTTTTCTTTTTTCTTTCTTTCTTTTTCTTTTTTTTTTTGGCCAAAGGGTGTATGTAGCCTCTGGAAAGAAAGAAAAAGAAAGAAAGATTCTCCCTGTGGGAAAGGTCATGGCCAATCCCTTCTCCATCTCTCCCTCGTTTCCAGATGTTGGGCATGCACACACGCTAGTATGTTTCTCAAGCCACTGGGTTCAGGACTAGAACTGCCCTGTTGGCCACGTGGCCTCTTGTTCTAGTAACCACCAGGCCAAAGGCTGGCCCTACCTCTGTATCCATTCCCAATAAAACAGATTTGGTTAATTATGTGTAACTGTTGAAGGTTATAATTCTCCTCTTCCTCTTCTTGGAAGTAGCCTTGATATTTTCCCCCCAGGATAATTCAAGTATAGATTTGGTGTATGCTGTGTAATTTGCATATTCTTCTCTTAGTTTGCATGTTTGGCATTGGCCCTTATATTACTTTAAATAATTGAGCTGATTGAATATGTATTTTTGTGTTGTTATGGATATGCATGATTCACATTTTACCTGCATTGCATTTCATTATAATTTATGCAGTTAGGGATTCTTGGCTTCTTTTATCCATATATTATTAATTTTATGCCCAATGAGCTTGCTTTCCAATTTAAAGGAAGATGGTTTCTTGCTTTATCACTGAGTCATTAGGTCTCCCATTCTGAGGAAAGGAACTCCCTCCAAAGATGACAATCAGCGCAGGTCTTGAGAGACCAGTTTCTAATGACCTAGGAAAACAGTTCAAAAGTGACTTTCCAAAGTTAACAGAATTGTTGTACCCAAAGTCCAAGAGCATGCATTTTGAGCTTTGGTCAGTCTATTGGATTTATAAAAATAGCAGATTTGCCCAAAAATAGATGTTGAAGTCCCCTGAATATTTCCATTTATTGGGTTGTCAGAAAAGTCACGACATGTTTTTCTATGCAAAAATGCATCATGACTTTTCCAACAACCCTATAGTTAATGAAAGGTGCTGCTGACACCTTTTCTAAACCAAGCATTTGTACCCCCTCCATCCTATGCTAAGTAGTGTCTATTCTTTCTCTTCTATTATCCTCATAACATCTCTGCATTTGTCTCATTTTACAGATGAGAAACTCAGATGTGAGTGGTTTCTGTGACTTGACAAAGTCATGTAAACAACACGCCAGATCAGGATTTGCCAGATCATGGCCCTGGCTTGCTGGCCATGCTGTTAGAGCTCATGTTCTTACCTGGCAGAGTACCTGCAGATCAGTTCCACATGTCTTGATTAAAGCAAAGACTGTATGAATGCAATGATTTCATTCTCACATTTTCTCCTAAACGCAATGTTGACATGTTCATGGGGACAGCATTCATTGCCGAGCAGCAGTTACGTGCCAGCTGCTCTCCTGGACAGTTACACAAACCTCATCTAGTTTATTTATAGCATCAACTCTCTTTTTAAAAAATGAGCATTTTCACCTCCCTGACTCTAGATAAGATCATCGATGTGCAGGAGGTGCTCCTACAGCACACCAGGGGCAGCTGACTAATTAGGCCCACTGTGCTCATACTATCTAAAGTCTTTGGAGCCAATGCTGTTATTTGATGACAGTCCTCTGATTCATGCTTATCCTTTGCTCTTGGTCAACCAATCAGACAGGGTCTTCCTGTCAGCACGTGTTGGCTTGGTTGTTTAACAAAGCACATCTAATAACTCGGGGAAGAGTTTTATGGAAAGTGACTAAAAGGCATACATGAAAGGACTAGATTTTTCTACATCCTTAGTAAACTTTTTTTGAGAGTGAAAGCAGGTTTATTAAAGAAAGGGTACAGAATGCACTACTCCCTAGGTGGAGCGACCATGTGTAAAGAGTTGGATGGACAGTTCCATTCCTTTCAAGAGGAAGGACAGAACCTGGAAAGAAAGACAGAAGGGCTACTGCATAGGCAGAACAGCCAATCTTTAATATTTTTAAAAAGTGTATTGATTTATTTACTTCCTAAGAGGAGAGGGAGATTAAATGAAGACCCTACCTACAGGGTCTTCATGCTGCAATCCTGCTCCTGCCCTGCAGCCAGCCAGGATCATGGGTTGAAAGCCTGATTCAGGAACATAAGCTACACCAAAGATGCAAATGAAATATGATGCTAGGTGTCCATATAGTTAACCTCTTGGATTAGGCAAGGTTTGCTGGGGAGATGACAGCGGGTCTCTAACTTTTTAAAAAGCTGTTATGTATTTCTTTCTTCCATAGGCAAGAGACACACAGAAAAATAGCATACTCCATGTGGAGTAGTGCAATTCGTTCCACCCTCAGCCAGCCCCAGATCATGGACAAGTGTGCCCAGTGGACTCAGTAAGCTCTCCAAAGAAGACCTGGGAAATTTCTCCTGTGGATTAGCATCACAGAGCATCGCATTTTACAGCTGCACCACCTTCTGCCCAGGCCTCTGACTTTAACCTGATCTGGTATTATTCTTTTGCTCTTACTTATTGTTTAGGTTCAGCCAAGCATAATTTCTGCCCTCGAGGAGTTTCATTATAAATTGAGATTGTTAGATGTGGAGCAGCTTAGAGACATTTTATTTTTCTCTACTTTGACTTATTGTTTGATCGATTGGTTAGTTTGGGCAGCAAAAGGATATATGTGTGAGAGTGTGTGTGTGTGTGTGTGTGTGTGTGTGTGTGTGTGTAATGCATTTACATCCATCTACATCTGTCTATCATCTATATCTATCTATCTCTATCAGTCAGTCTATCTATCTAATCTATTGATCTCTCTATCTATCTATCTATATCTATCTATCTATCTATCTCTATCCATCTCTATTTATTTATTTTTTATTTTTTTTGAGAGGTTTTACTATAGGGCTTGTGTGCTCGCCAGAGAGACAGAGAGATAGAAAGTGAGAAATCACCCCCACCCCCAAGGGGGATGGCCATGCCGCAATCCCTTCTCCTCCATTCTCCTCTCTGGATCTTGGGGATGCTTATGTGCTGGGCGTGAGTTTAAGCTACCGGGTCTGGGACTCAAACCATGGTCAACTACATGGGAGTCCAGTGACATAGCCATTATGCCAACTGCTGGTCTCTATCTATTTCTATCTTTCTATATCTATCTATCATCTATCTACATCTATCTTTCTATACCTATCTATCTACCCATCCATCTATCCTGTCTACTTTGAGAATAAAAACAACACAAAATTTCCAAATGTGGTGGAAGCAAAAGTCATAGTTTCTCCTTTCATTTCCCAGACCATTAGCTCCTCCTGGAGGAGGAGTACAGCTATGGGTAGCGAGGTCCAAGATACAGACGAGGCCACGTGTTTTGGAGCCATGCTTTGGCTGAGTCATGAACAGCCTGTAAGGGGACACAGGACAAATGCCGTGTCATGAGTCTCCTCCTTCCATGCTGGGATGGAGAGAAAGCACAGCTGTCTCTTTTCCTTTGGTTTCCTGTGGATTTGCTGCCTACCCAGCCCTATTGCAGGATTCAGGTAAAGAAGCTTTCTCCTTCTTATTTTCCTTCTTAGACTTCTCATTATGATGACACATTCCTACAACTAAAGGTTGTAATCTTGCTTTTATACTGTACATTCTTTTAGCTCTTCCTCATTTCTCACAACTTCTGGAAATTCAATGTGGCTTGAATGTCGAATCTTGGCTAGTTGTATTTTTTTTAAAAGAAATATCATGTAGGCCAATAATTCCTTTCTGATTTATAGGTTGCTGTGGTTTGAATGTGTGCCCCTCAAAGTCACATGCTGAGATTTGGTTCCTACAATGATGCTATTAAGAGGAAATTAAGAGGTGGAGCCTTTGGGGAATGCAACTTAATTCGGAAAATACTACAATTCTCAAATGCTAACTTGTTTGGTACTAATTTTAACTTGAATATGAATTCTTTGAGTAAGAAATGTATAGTTTCCCTACTTAGTCTGAATTCCATATCTCTATGTATATCGGAAGTTAAAGTCTGGAGAATGGAGTCTCCATAAGAGTAAGAAGGGGGACCAGCAGTTAGCGTAATGGCTATGTGGCTGGACTCCCATGTAGTCGACCACGGTTCGAGTCCCGGACCCGGCGGCTTAAACTCACGCCGGGCGCGTGTGCGTGCGTGCCCAAGATCCCGAGAGGAGAATGGAGGAGAAGGGATTGCGGCGTGGCCATCCCTCCTGGGGGGTGATTTCCTGATTTCTGTCTCTCTGTCTCTCTCTGTCTGTCTGGCAAGCGCACGCGCCCTATAGCAAAAACCTCTCCAAAAAAAGAAAAGACAAAAAAAAAAAAAAAAAGAGTAAGAAGGAATTGTGTATATAAACATTCTCATGGACGTATATGCACAGGTCAAATGAAAAGCTCTGTTTCTGTATTGTGGCGTAAGTTTGTAGGAAGGAACTATTAATAGTAATTTAGCACGTTGAAGAAAGGTCTATGTGAGAAATTGCCAATCTATGTATTGGGTTTTCAACAATCCCTTTCTTAAACTGTAGATGTTCTTTCGGCCACTTTAGTAAATACAGACTATCAGGAGAAAGCAAAGAATAAAAATCTACCCTGCCAACTTCATATCCTACCTTCAATTCTTCATTTTTACTGTAAAACACAGTATGTTTTGCAGGATTTTTCCTCTATTCATGAGAATCTCTGGTCCAAATTCAATGGTGTTTCAGTGGCTCAGGTGTTCAGGCCACCAACATATCCTATGGTGACCTGAATGTGACTGGAAGCAAAATTGTCTTTCCCAACAGTGTCATTGACTCTTAGCAAGCTCAGAGTCATAAATGACATCAGTAAGATTTGCCTGCTATTTACATTGAAGGCCACACAGCTGCCAGTGTTCACAGGATAATGAACCACTTTGTAACTATTGGCATAACGCTTTTCCCACAGCTGTTTCAGATAATGTGACATGAAGTAGCATTCTTGCAAGAATCTCCTTACTGAATAAAATGAGTTTTTTATCTAGATAAACCTGAATAGGCAAAAAAGGATCAGGTAATGTATCTGACATGTTCTCAGTGCAATAAATTCATGGGAGAGGCAAGGATCTGCTAACCAAAAATTAACTTTTGTTTGTTGAAAATTACTTAAGTAATTTTTAAAATGATCTGTATAATTCATTATTTTTATGCTTGATGAGTGTTCAAATGTCATCTTCTTGGCAAAATAAAAATTTTCCTTCATGATGTTAATGTATTTGTAAAACTATGACCTTAATTTTTAAGTGTAAAGCTCCCAAAATCCCTGCAAATTAAAGTCAGGTACAGTGCATGAGGAGACACCTATATATTTCTAGGTCAAGGCAGATAAAACATGTCTTGGTGAACTGGTTTCATTTTTTTTTTTTTCAGCTTTTTTGAAATTTTTTTTTTCTTTTTTTACATTTAATCACGGTACATCTTTACAGTTAATGATTCTTTTTTTTTCCCCAGTCTGAAAACAGTCACTGTTTATTTACTGACCAGATTACAAAAATAATCATGGTGGATACCTTAGTTCATCCTTCTAATAAGTCTGTTGATCTGGTCTTCCCTGTTGCCAGCATCTCTACCTTCTACAAAATGGGTGGTCTTCTTCTTCATTCTACTTCATGGAGAAGATCATTTGAAGGGCCACAGGAAGTTATTTGCTTCTTTGAAGCGTTTTCCAACAGTATAGATTTCATGAATCAGATCCTACATGCAGATGATGCCAAATTTACCAAGAGATCGAGCAATCAAAGTTATCTGTCAAAGCAATTCGCTTCTTATTGATATTGCCATAATCATGCTTGTAAATTAGTTAATTTACTGACTTCATGTTCCGGGTACCCCCATGAAATATATGGTTCCACAATTCTCAGCTTGTTAATTGAGGCCTGGTTGAGCTCAACAAAGGTTTCCAATGTTCACAGGATAATGAGCCACTTTGTAACTATTGGCTTAAAGCTTTTCCCACAGCTGTATTAGATAATGTGACATGAGGTAACATTCTTGCAAGAATCTTGTTACTGAATAAAATGAGCTGGCCATTTAAGATCTGGTGAAAAGGAAGAAGTTGTAACACCTTTCAAACCTTTGGGCTCGCTCCATCTATTCCTCTGATCCTGATGACAAACGCCAATTTGGGTTCTGCAGGTACATAGAAGTTGCCAGCTTTTCTTGCCGTCCTGGCCATGCGACTCTCAGTTCTGTACATCTGTCTATATTCCTCATGATAGTGCTTAGCTTTTTCATAGATAAGCTTCCTCCTTGCCTTTCGAAGCATCTTTTGAACAAAGCCTTTTCTCAGGGGCTTGATCTTCAGTTCCACAAAATTCCTTTGCTTTTTCCTAGGGGTTTCTGGCACAGCAGGAACCTTTTTCTTGGTTTCTGCTGCAGCAGAAACCTTCTATTTCTTCTCTTGAACGCCCTCCATGGTTCCAACTGGAAAAGAGGACTGTCTTTCTATTTTTAATTCAATTTTTATTAATCTTTTTTTAAAACATATTCGATTGCTATACATCGTTTGACTTGTAAAGAGAATTTACCCAACATGAAATATATCTCAGACCAGTCCAGTTGAGAATACTATACATGTTATCATCAACAAGTAATAAACGATTTCTGTGTCCCACTAATGTCTTGCCTCTCTATTTGTTCTCCCTGATTTCCTTCGCTGTACTCTTTCCTTCTCCCACTCTCCTTCTATGGTCTCCAGCATCCATAACTATCTTCACTGCCTTTATGCCCTCCAACCTTTCAATCTCTATCATAAAGTGTGGATAATCGGTATAAAGTGGAGACACACAATATCTTTCTTTCATAGTCTGGCTTGCTTCACTCAGCAATAAATCTTCCATATTTGACCACTTTTTATCAAATGCCACGTTTTTTTTTTTTTTTTTTTTTGTTCATTTGTTTTTTTGTTTTTTAATGGCTGAATAGCATTCCATAGAGTATATGCGCCACACTTTTTCAAGCCAGTCATCTGTTCGTGGACATTTGGGTTGGTTCCGTGTTTTAGCAATCATGAATAATGTCACAATAAACACTGATGTGCAAGCACTTTTCTGACTGGGCATTCTCCTGTCATTTGGGTAATATCCAAGAGTGGAATTGCTGGATCATATGGTAGTTCTATTTCTAGGTCTTTGAGGAACCTCCATATTGTTTTCCACATTGGCTGGAAAACAATACATTTTACATTTACATTCCCACCAACAGTATAGGAGAGATCCCCTTTCACCACAACCCTGCAAACACTTATCACTTTTTTGTATTTTTAATCTTCACTGTTCTGACAGGGGTTAGGTGATAGCTCAATGTGGTTTTAATCTGCATCTCTCTTATGATGAGGGATGTTGAACATTTCCTCATATGCTTTTTGGCTGTTCATATGTCTTTTTTTTTTTTTTTTTTTTTTTTTGAGAGGTTTTCGCTATAGGGCACATGAGCTCACCAGACAGATAGAGAGAGACATAGAGACAGAAAGCGAGAAATCACCCCCCAGGGGGGATAGTCATGCCGCAATCCCTTCTCCTCCATTCTCCTCTTGGGATCTTGGGCATGCACGCACACACGCCCGGCGTGAGTTCTAAGCCACTGGGTCCGGGACGCAAACCGCGGTCGACTACATGGGAGTCCAGCGACATAGCCATTACGCTAATTGCTGGTTCCCTTCATATGTCTTCTTTAGAGAGATTTTTGTTCAGCTCATTTTCCCATCTCTTGTTTTTGTTTGTTTGTTTGTTTGTTTGTTTGTTTTTTGAGAGGTTTTTGCTATAGGGCTTGTGTGCTCACCAGAAAGACAGAGAAAGACAGATAGACAGAAAGCGAGAAATCACTCCCAGGGGGGATGGCCACACCACAATCCTTTCCCCTCCATTCTCCTCTTGAGATCTTGGGAACGCACGCACAAACACACGGCATGAGTTTAAGTCACTGGGTCTGGGACTTGAACCATGGTCAACTACTGCTGGTCCCCATTTCCCCATCTTTTAATTGGGTTAATTTTTTTTTTTTGGGGGGGGTAAGCCACTTGAGTTTCCTGTGTATTCTGGTTATCAGTCCCTTAACTGAGGCATGTTTTACAAAGATATTCTCCCATTCTGAGGGTTGTCAATTCACACTAATTACTATGTCCTTTGCTATACAGAAACTTCTTAATCTGATGTAATCCCACTTGTCTATTTGGGGGATTATTGCTTGTGCTTTGGGAGTCTTATTTAAGAAGTCTTTGCCTACCCCAAAGTCTCCTAGAGTTTCTCCAATGGTTTCCATCAGTAGTTTTATAGTTTGAGGTCTTCAGTTCAGAGCTTTGATCCATTTTGACTTGATTTTTATTAATGGTGAAAAATAGGGATCCAGTATCATCTTTCTGCAGGTGGTTAATGGTTGTCTTTCTAAGTCACTGAAACTGTCTGAGCCTCAGTTTTGTTTTGTTTAATATGAAAAATAAAGGAAGTAAATATATTTAATTAAACATATCTTAGAATTCTACAACACTACAAATCAGGGTTTTGCTTTTATGGCTTTTATGTCCAACAGCTAATGACTTTCTGTTTGTCTCTTCCAAGGAATAAACTTTCAGCCTGGTAACTTAAGTTACATCATACTCCCAAACTGAAGAATAAGATTAATGGAAAACATTAATTTCTACACTGACATGATTATGTATTTCCCCCATAACTTTCATTTATTTCTATCACATGGTGATTAATAATAAACAATGAGTGTTTTTAATAAATATTAGGTTACTTAAATGAACATTTCTAGTAATCATTCTGAACACAGATATATATATTTTTTTTTTTTTGAGAGGTTTTTGCTATAGGGCGCGTGCGCTCGCCAGACAGACAGAGAGAGACAGAGAGATAGAAAGCAGGAAATCACCCCCCAGGGGGGATGGCCACGCCGCAATCCCTTCTCCTCCATTCTCCTCTCGGGATCTTGGGCACGCACGCACACGCGCCCGGCGTGAGTTTAAGCCGCCGGGTCCGGGACTCGAACCGCGGTCGACTACGTGGGAGTCCAGCGACATAGCCATTACGCTAACTGCTGGTCCCCAACACAGATATATTTTAAAGCTCGCCGGATATGTTACCGTGGAGTCAGGATTAAAAATACTCAGCAAAAACATCCTGATGTTTCTTTTTCCCATCTTAACAGAAGGCCACTGTTCAAATATGTAGCCAGAACAAAATAATGATTCAGCTAAACTAACTCGCACACACACACAAAATCATTGAGTTTCTGCAAAAGAAACAAGAGATTGTTGAGAAAGAAAGGCTCAATGGAATGCAAAATCCGCCCTCCATTTTCTCATTAAAACCCAAAACCGCTGCAAAGATGCAGTTAAGAGCAAATGGAAGGACAATAGTTTTAGATTTAAATTGTGTGGTGTGTGTGTTTGATATTTTAAAGAGATTTCATCAAGTTCTTTCTTTGTGAAGTTTAGAAGCATTGAGTCATCCCAACACAAGCAAGTTAATTCTACTGGAGAATTATGTGCATGCTGGTTCCTTTGAAACAGCTGGCATATAGACTGAATTTTCTAGGACAATGTCAATTTCATGTAATTGTATTGTTTTCCATAAAACCCATTCATGAAATGTGCATATGGAGTTTGATTATTCATTTCCTAGCCATCTACGTCTGTGTGTGTTTCGGAAAACAATTTGGACCTAAATGCCCTTTAATATATTCCTTATCCCGAGGAATTTGGCTATAGCTCTCTTACAACCTCATTAGTTAGCAAGAAAATAATTTATAAGGCATACTACAACCTCTGGAAAGTATTAGACACCAATCCTCTTGGAGTTTGGAGGACGGTATGACATGGCTGTCATTTACTCACAACAATACCAAGGGAACATTTTATTACCCTTTGTCCAGACCAGTTTAAGTTTTGAACGTACACTCAGTAAACAAAATTCTATGACTTTAAATGTTTTTAAGTTGAATTTTTATAGCACATATTCTTCTATAGAGAGAAATGTTGTTAAATCATATTTACTCAGAATTTAAGGTTTAAGAGAAAGCCTTCTCAAACCATGTGCTTAAATACTGCATTGGATTATTGCAGTGTGTTTTTAAAAGGTGTGTTGTGTCCGGGTAAGTGTTTGTCCTGAATATGATTTTTTTTAACCTTCATTTGAACCTTCATTCAGTGGCTTATTATTGGTTCCGGGAGGCAGGCAGACTTTGCTCCTGGTTTACAGGAATCCGTAAGCATCTCACTCCCAGCCTTCTCACTTTTCTTTCATGCCAGTTCCCCTTGGTTTCTCCTTCCTGTCACACCATCTTCAGTCCTCACATTCTTTGCATTTTTCTGGGTCAGGTGTTTTTTTTTTTTTTTTTTTTTTTTTTTTTTTTTTTTTTTATATATAAGAGATATTTTTACTATAGGATGTGTGCAGTTGTCAGAGAGACAGAAAGAGACAGACAGACAGAAAGAAATCACCCCCCAGGGGAATGACCATGCTGCAATCTCTTCTCTTCCATTCTCCTCTCAGGATTTTGGGCACACATGCAAATGCACCCCGTGTGAGTTTTGAGCTGCTGGGTCCAGGACTTGAACCTCAGTCAACTATGTGGGAGTCCAGCAGCATAACCTTTACACCATCTGCTGGTCACCGGGGGGATGGCCATGCTACAATCCCTTCTCCTCCATTCTCTTCTAGGAATCTTGGCACGCACACATAGGTACCCATTGTGTTTAAACTACCAGGTCCAGGACTCGAACTGCAGTTGACTACATGGGAGTCCAGTGACATAGCCATTACACCAACTACTGATCCCTACTTTTACTGTTTAAAAGCATTTATTATTCACCTTTTCTATGAGCAAAGGAGACCGACAGAGAGACAGCATTTTTCCTGGGTCTGGATGCTGTGATCCTCCCTCAGTCTCAGCCAGCCCAGGATAAGGGTAAGCATGAGCTCAGGGTTCTCATGGAGGTCTAGCCATGAACCTGGAACCTTCTCACATGGGTTTGCCCCTCAGGCTTCACACTTTACCTCAGGACCACCATCTTTAAAAAAAAAAAAGTCCTTTTCATCTTCTCCCCACCCTGGGCTTCTTACTACTCTTAAACATGTGAGACCCCTCCCACCTAGGGCCTTTGCCAGGCTCTTCCTTCTCCCTGACAGCTTTCTCTCCACTCACGTATCCTTAGGGCTGACTCCTTCATTCCATAGAATCTTTGTCCATGTCACAGTCTCAAGGAGATCTTCCTTGACCACACGGTACCTGCTTAAGATGTGCAAACTGGGCCTCCCTCTGAAATCATGATTATCTTAGCTGGCTTGGCTTTTCTTTCCCCCCTAGAGGGTGTGTGTGCTTACCAGGGAGTGAGAGAGAAAGAGAGAGAGGAGAACGCATCTCTGTGGGTAACGGTCACCTTGCAATCCCTTCTCCTCCATCTCTTCCTCCTTTCAGGATCTGAACGTGCATGCACATGCACCCAGTGTGAGCCTCAAGCTGCGGGATCTGGAGTTTGAACTATGCAGTCAGCTACGCGGGATCCAGTCCCCTTAACCACTAGGCCATGGAGCTGACGCCCCTGCTTGACTTCTTACGGCACTTATCAACATAAGTTGGTAAGTTCTCCATACCAGAATATTTGTGTGAAACCATATGAAAATGGTATTTTGTCCACCTTGCCTGCAGAAAACGGTGATTTTATGTGGTTCGATTTAATAAAATAGACTTAGATTTACTGTTCCCACTTAACCTTAAGCTACGGAAAGAGCAAAGCTCTTTATTGAAGTGCAATTGTCATACTAAACTGTGTATATTTAAAAGGTGCACTTTGACAAGTTTTGACATATAAACCCACCATTGTCTCGTTGATAAACCGCAGTGGCTAGTAAGCCACTGTATGGACTGTGTTACAGAGGCAGAATGTCACTCAGCACTGTGGAGGGCACTGCATACAGGAGCCATCTTGAGCTATCCACCATCTTGAGCTATCCACCATCTTGGAAACCATTCCTCACTGAGCAAACCGTTTCTCAGAAATCATGTGACCAACCGTTCTCTCCGGAAGTGGTTGGGTTTCTAGGCAACAGGAGAGATCCGCCCACATCAATGACTGGTTCATGCTGTTCTATCTCATTTGCATTTCGGGCAGCCAATTGGTGCCCACCAGTTGTATATAACTCGCCATTTTTCCTGAATAAAGGAAGCAGACGGAAGAAGAGGACCCTGAAGACCCTGAAGAGCTGTGACACCACGTCATCTCTGGACGACCCTGAGCTGTGACAGCGCGTCGTCTCCGGACGACCCTGAGCTGTGACGCTGCATCGTTTCTGGACGACCCAGAGCTGTGATGCCGTGTTGTTTCCAGATGACCCTGAATACTGTGTCGTCTCCGTGCTGCCCGCTATAAAGAGACAACCCTGAAGAGACACTGTGTCGTCTCCGTGTTGTGACAGTGCGCTATTCGTCCCGTCTCTCACTCCTTCCCTCAGGGAACTGGTTCGACTGTCCCGCCGGTCGGTCGGGACAAGCACAAGGCCACCCACGTGAGAAGGTTCCCGGTCCACGTCTGCAGACCTTCCTGAACAAGCTGCCTGAACAAGCTGGCATGCACATGCCCATCACCGGGGGCTGGCTGAGGCTGGGGGTGAATCGTGGCATCAAGGCCCTGTTGGTGCTGTTTCTTTCTTTCTCTCTCTTGTGTCTCTTGCTCCTAGAAGAAATAAAATTTTAAAAAATTGAAAAAGCATTGCAATCAAGATGAACATGCCTTAGTGCTGAAGGGTTCTTGTGCTCCTTCTCTTCTCTCTTTCACCATAGCACTATCCTCCGCTATCTCAGGCAATCAGTGACCTATTTGCACCATAGACAAATATGCGTTTTCTGGAATGTTATATAAATTAGATCTTTCAGTATATATATATATATATATATATATATATATATATATATATAAAATTTTCTTTTTAAAAAAGGTTATTTATTTATTATTTTTATGAGAGATTTTTGCTATATGGTGTGTGCACTCACTGGAGAGACAGAGAGACAGAAAGCAAGAAATCACCCCCAAGGGGGATGGCCATGCCACAATCCCTTTTTCTCTCAGGATTTTGGGCACATACACACATACATATGCTCAGCGTTCATTTCAAGCCTTTGGATCCGGGACTAAAATTGCAGTTGGCCATGTGAGAGTCCAGTGTCCCAACTACTACACTACCTGCAGTCCCCATGTTATTATTATTATTTAATTTCCTATAGAGTATGTGTGCTCACCAGAGAGAGACAGTGAGAGAGAGAGAGTGACAGAGAGAGAAAGTACGTCTCCAGGTGTGGAACTTGAACTGCAGTTGACCACGTGGGAGTCCAGCACCTTAACTACCACGCTACCTGCTGGCCCCCATATACTTTCTTTTCTGGCTTCATTTAGAGATTCATTTACTTTGTTGCATGTGTCAGCAATTCACTGTTTTTGTTTTTTTTTTTTTTTAAAGATTTTTGCTATAGGGCATGTGTGCTCGCCAGAGGCACAGAGAGAAACAGAGAGAAAGAAAGTGAGAAATTGGGACCAGCAGTTGGCGTAATGGCTATGTTGCTGGACTCCCATGTAGCCTACCATGGTTCAAGTCCTGGACCTGATGGCTTAAACTCACACCAGGCACATGTGCATGTGTGCCCAAGATCCCGAGAGGAGAATGGAGGAGAAGGGATTGCAGCATGGCCATCCCCTCTGGGGGGTGATTTCTGGCTTTCTGTCTCTCTGTCTCTCTCTGGCTGTCTGGTGAGCACGCACACCCTATAGCAAAAACCTCTCAAGAAAAAAAAAAAAAAAGAAAGAAAGAAAATGAGAAATCACCTTCTGAGGAATGGCCATACCACAATTTCTTCTCTTCCATTCTCCTCTCGGGATTTTGGGCACACACACACACACATGCCCAGCATTCGTTTCAAGCTGCTGGATCTGGGACTCAAACTGTGATCGACCATGTGGGAATCCAGCACCCTAACCACTACACCACTTGCTGGCCCCAAATAGTTCACACTTTCAACTGGAGAGTAGTGGATATACCACAATTTGTTCGTTCATTCATTCATTGAAGGATGTTTGGGTAACTTCCAGTTTTTGCATTTTGTAATAAATCTGCTATATACATGTAATATAAAAATCTTTACATAGATAAATGTTTTTGTCTTGAGAAAATACCTACAAGTGGAATAACTGAGTCATATGGTAAATTTTTGCTTAACTTCAAAAAGAAATTTACAAATTGTTTTCCAACATCATTATACTATTTTACATTCTAACTAGCAGCCAATGAGGGTTCCAGTTGCTCCTTTGCCAATATGGCCAGTCAATTTCATCAGTGTTGGTATTTCCAAGTTGTATGCACTATTCATAGCATCTCACCATAGCTTAACTTGCATATCCTTAGTGACTAGTCATGTTGAGTATCTTTTCATATGCTCATTTGTCATCTATATATTTTCTTAGTGTCAGTTCAAAACTTGCAGTTTGTTTTGCTAGGTTTGACTTCTTGTTAGAGTTTATTAGAATTTTAATATATTCTACATTCAAATCCTTTATCAGGAAGGAGATTTGCAAATATTTCCTTCTGGACTGTAGCTTGCTTTTCATTTCATTAACTGTGTCTTTCAAAGAACAGAAGCTAATTTTGATGAAGTCCAGCTTTTTCTTTTATGGATTGTGATTTAAGCCATATTTAAAATATCTTTGCCAAAAGCAAGGTCATAGAATTTTCCTTGTTTCCTATGTTCCTTCTAGAAGTTTTACTGTATTTTGCATTTAAATCTATAATTAGTTTCCATTTTAGTGTACTTTTGTATAGTCTAGGTATGCATTGAAGTTCTACATAGGAAACAAAGCTCACTGGAAATGGTTAATGTGTGGGTAAGAATTAAAGACTTTAATTATTCAAATGTAGTATGGTATTTAAAATTACATAGAGGTTATTCAAATAGCCAAAAGGCATATGAAAAAATGCCAACATCCCTCATTGTAAGGGAAATGCAGATAAAAACAACAATGAGATACCACCTAACCCCAGTCAGAATGACTAAGATTAAAAAAACAAAAAATGGTAAGTGCTGGCAGGGATGTGGTGAAAGGGGACCTCTTTTACACTGCTGGTGGGAATGTAAATTGGTCCAGCCACTGTGGAGAATAATTTGGAGGTTCCTCAAAAATCTACAAATAGAACTACCATATGATCCAGGAGTGCCACTCCTTGGTATCTACCCAATGGACAGAAGAATTCTTAACCGGAAAAGTGCTTGCACATCGATGTTTATTGTGGCATTAGTCACAATTGCTAAAACATAGAACCAACCAAATACCCACGAACAGATGAATGGATTGAAAAACTCTGGCACATATACTCTATGGAATACTATTCAACCATAAAAAACAACAAGACCCTGGCTTTTGACAGAAAGTGGATGAATATGAAAGATTTACTGCTGAGTGAAGTAAGCCAGGTTATGAAGGAGAGACACTGTATGTCCCCACTTAATATATACCAAGTGTCCACACTCTGTGACTGAAACTGATTGACTAAAGGATATTAGAAACACAGTAAATGGATGCGAATACCAGATATAGTGTGTGTGTGTGAAAGAGTAGAGTCTGAAGAAGGAAGTTTAAGAGACAAATAGAAAGGCAAAGCATAGTGGGACAAAGAAATGTGGTATCTGATTTATAGTATTATCAACTGGACTAGGGAGAAATGTACACATATTGGAATATTCACTTTGTAAGCTAAACAACATGATTGAATGTATAACATGAAATAAAAAATTCAAAAAAATAATATAAATAAAATTACATAGAGGTAAAATTTAAAACAATAGAATAAAGACTTGTAAAGTTCTCAATTTCTCCATCAGAGAAGTTGAGCCCACTCGATCCTCGCTTTTCTATACTTGTGTGTCTTTGTGTTTGCTATTGCGTATATTTCTAATCTACAGGCTTCCCCACTCAGAAAAACTTGTTCTACCGAGCAGGTCCCAGCAAAGTGGTGCCTGAACATGTGGCCTGTGTACAGGGAAAGAGTCAGGTGAGTGGACACTCCTTGCAGCCGGCCAAATATTATTGAGTAAGCCTCCATGCACTAAATGTCTAGATGGGTCGAAGTGAACAGGATCCAAACATCTGAATATGATTAGGGTCAGAATATTCCTCTATTCCCAGTGAATATGATGGACAAAGAGTGAAAATGGAGCAGAAAAGAGATTGCAGATCACCTCTTTCTGCATGCCTCTGAATGCTCAGACTGAACTTCAAGAGTTAGGAAAAAACACACCACTGATAAGATGACTAGAAATCACTGCAGGGTCACAAGAAATATGGGAAAACAAGAAAATACCTCTCATTCAAGGGAAAAAAATAACTCTTTCATCTCATACAGTACAATGAAACACATGGAAATGTCTGATAAAGAATTTAGAATAGTCATAGTGACAAAGTTACCAGAGATGGAAGAGAAGAGAGACAAGGAACTGCAGAAGAGTCAGGAGAAAGGAGCTGACAAGTTCTAGGAGGTGAGAAAATTCTTGGAAAATCTAAAAGAGGAAATACACACCATAAAAATGAATCAAATGGACCTGTTAGAGATGAAGGTTATAATATAGGAAGTCAAGATCTCCCTTGAAAGTATTAAAAGCAGACTAGATCACACAGAAAATTAAATCTTAGATGTAGAAGACATAATCACTGGCCTAGGAAAAGCTACCACAAAGACTGAGAAAATTTCCCCCCAAAATAAGAATAATATATGAGACATACTAAAAACCATTAGATGCCCAAACATCTGGATAATCAGTATCCCAGAAGGTGAGGAAACTAATCAGGGCATTGATAATCTATTCCATAAAATCCTGGAAGAAAACTTTCCAAACCTAGAAAGACATTTAAAGATCCAGTCTCAAGACATACAAAGGCCCCCAAATAGAATCAACCCAAGAAGATCTTCTCCAAGACACAGTATAGCCAGATTGACAAAAACACAGACAAAGACAAGATACTAAGATTGGCAAGAGAGAAACATCTAGTTACCTACAAAGGATATCCCATCAGACTAACAGGGGACCTCTCATGGGAAACAATGTGAACAAAGAAAGAATGGGAAAATATATTCAGAGTGTTAAGAGAAAAGCAATTTCAACCAAGAATACTGTACCTGGCAGGATTATCCTTCACATGGGAAGAAAAGAACATTCTCAGATAAACAAAACCTGAAATTTACCAACAGTAGACTAGATCTCCAAGAAGTTCTCAAGGGAGGGCTATACCAGGAAAATTAAATACAGACACACAGAAATAAGAGTTCAAAAACTAAGAAAATGGCCAACTTAATCATAGGGACAAGTCTGGAGTTGAAAATTATATCCCAGAATTTAATCAGGAAGATCAGACCACAACAGAAGACAGATTAAGTACATGAGACTTAACTGGTGAAATAGCGCTTTATGACTTTTGACTAAAACATTGCTGATTTTCTTCTAGGCTTAGTTTTTGGTTTTAAGGGTTTTTGTCCTGTCTTGAGCTGTCCTTTGGTTCATGTACCTACTATTTGAACAAAATCCTAACCTGTTTCCTGGCTTTAAGTTTTAAACAAAGTTTCTTAGCATTTCTTTGATTTATTAAAGCTAAAACTGCCTTTCTTGAAATTAAAAAATATTGAACAATACCTATTTAATAATCATAGTAAGCTATATAGCATCAGCTAGGTGCTACCTTATAGTATATTCATTCTACTCAGTTTCATGCCTAAAGTCAGACATGTACTCACTGATATGTACATACCAGCTGAACTTGCTATTGAAATTAGTTCAATTATTTAATAAACTTGTGAATCAATAACATGTGGGGGAAAAAGGAATGGAAAACAACTTTAGACACCTGAGATAGTGTGGGAGGAGGGTGGGGAATGGCAAAAGGTGAGAAATAGGGGGATATGTATATATATCATACATATACATAATTATATATGAAACTAGAAATGGAAAATTATTGATGATAACATGTATGATTAAGCCACTGTGAAGTATATTCTGGATAATAAATCACATTTTGTATGCTGTGATGATGTTCAGGGAATGAACATAAATTAATAATTAATTTTAAAATGTTTCAGAAGAAAATTACAGTGCACTTGTCACTAGATTCTAGCTTTGTCCATATTTTTAGTTTAAGGTATTTTGAAAATCTATAAAATGTGGAAAACAAGTTATGGAAAGGAGAGAGGGGAAAGGGGAAGGAAAAAACAAGTAGAAGTATGCTTAACTGACCAAAAAGTGAGAAGCTATTTGCTGATAAGTTATAGAGTTATAATCTAATCATGAATTTACATTCAAGAGGTTGGATGTGGTCACATAGGTAGATATGGTCTGTTGGAGTTGATAGTTTTCTTTTTATTCTTTTATTTTTAAAAAAATAATTGGTTGATTTAATTTATTATTATTATTTTATTAATTGCTATAGGGCATGTACATTCACCAGAGAGAGAGAGAGAGCGAGAGCAAGGGAAAGTGAGAAAGAAAGCCACCAGGTCTGGGACTCCAACTGCAGCTGGCCATGTGAGAGTCCAGTGCCTCAACCACCATGCTACCTTCTGGCCCCTCTTTTGATTCTTTTAACTTTGAAAGTTGGGTATAAAATTACTAGCTGAGAAATTGTTATCTAATTTTCTCTCTACCTTCAATCCAAGAGTCATCCTGAATTTATCTTTATTTTCTTAATTTGGTTCTGAACAGGTGAAGTTTAAAAAGGAAACGCCAGATAAACACCAAACTGACTCTAATTAAACAGAAAAGCAAACAGTTAAAATTTGTTTTCAACTGCCCTAAATCTAGAAATTAAAAAAAAGAAAGAATAATTAACACACAGTTAGGGATCTGCTGGCAGCGTAGCTGCCTCATCCATCTAGAACATTTATTGGGAATTAATATTAATGTGGTCGTTTCCATTTAGACTTTTACAGCTGCAGAGGCAATTAAATCGCAGCAGCGATGCCCCCAGCAGCTTTGAGAACTCGTGTGTACGCCTGTGTGTGATATTTCGTTTCCAATCAGCCCATAAGGAATGTTTATTGAGCTGGTACCAGCCAAGCAGCACAGTGCTAGACACTTCTACTATTCCCTGAATTCAGGATCAAGGGATGTAAGTGAATTCCTGTGGCTTCCTCCTAAAAGAGAAACTCTGCTAAATTCAGAACCAAAGTGACACTTGTACACTGGTGAACCCTGTTTCACTTGTTTTGCAAATTATCATGCCCAATGGACAGAACTTTGGAAGGCCCCGAGGTTGCCAAAGCAGTGGACCTCACCTACAAAACCATGTCTGTTTGTGTAGAGCTCATTTCATGAGTTACAACAAACGTAAAATATAAGAAGTAGCACGGGATGTGAACCCTGAGAAAGGTGTATGTTAGTAAGCAAAGCCCCCACTCGAGTGGATTCTTGTCAGTAGCGAGTGGCCATTATCTGACTTTCAGTTACACCTGTGAAGGCCTCAGTGTGTTTGGAGCAAAAGCAATTTAGCACATCATTTACCTGTTGAAGATTTGCAGTTTGCAAATAGAAAGGAGACATTCCAATGTGGAAGATGAAGTCTGCTTCTTATGACATCTTCCTTAATTATGAGACTATTATTAAGAAAAGATGCAAAAATACAGATGTCTCCTGAAAAGTCTCTACTAATTTTTAAAATGCTCCATTTACCACCCTTTGATCTATGACTATTAAGTTATGCTAAAAAACGGCATCGCTTGGGACCAGCAGATGGTGTAATAGTTATGTGGCTAGACTCTCACCTAGTCTACAGTGGTTCGAGTCCCGGACCCAGTGACTTAAAATTCACGCCAGGAGCATGTGCATGCATGCCTAAGATCCCAAGAGGAGAATGGAGGAAAAGGACAGTTGAAATCACCCAGGGAGGGGGAACTTCTCACTTTCTGTGTCTCTGTCTCTCTGGAGAGTCCATGTACCCTATAGCAAAATATCTCTTTAAAAATAAAAACAGCCAAACAACCAAAAATCACCTGCATAGCTCTATCCTTCCATGTACTAAAACTGAGGTCATAAATATCTTAGATTTTAGCAGTGATGTGTGTTAGTGTGTGTGCATACATTCCTGCTTGCAGAACTGACACCTGTTTTTTTTTTTTTTTTTTTTTTTTTTTTTTTTTGAGAGGCTTTTGCCATAGGGCGCGTGCGCTCGCCAGACAGAGAGAGACAGAGAGACAGAAAGCGAGAAATCACCCCCCAGGGAGGATGGCCATGCCGCAATCCCTTCTCCATTCTCCTCTCAGGATCTTGGGCACGCACGCACACGTGCCCGGCGTGAGTTTTAAGCCACCGGGTCCGGGACATGAAACGCAGTCGACTGCATGTGAGTCCAGCGACAAAGCCATTGTGCTAACTGCTAGTTCCCCTGCCTTTTTTTAAAAAAGGAAAAGCAGTGTGACACTTATTTATTTATTACAACACAAATTTTGGGGGGGTATTATTGAGTTAATACTACTATGACAACACAGGAAGTATTTTGCATAACAAATTTTTCTGTAAGATCTATTTTTGGGTCTTTCAAAAACAGCAAGACACATTTAATAAATGAATGTTTCCTGTCTACTGACACACAGGACTGACACGTCTGCTGATAAGAAAACTGTGAAGGGGAAGAGACTCAAAAGTCAGGGAGGGCTGGGTAAGGCATGAAGGAAGGTGTGGCGGCACCTCCGTTTTCACCCTGCTAAAGCATCTGCTTCCTAGTTTCTGCTTACGGTCACTACCAGGTTGGCGAGGTCCGCTCTGCCAGGACGAGCACCTGGGCAGTGGCAGGGATGCTCTGGGGTTTGGGTCTCTCCTACCTGGAAGCAGCGAAGCCTTAGCTTCTGTGATTTTCTTAGGTGGGCTAGGGGGTGTGCAGACGAGGAAGGAAGGAGTGAGCCTACGACCTCTTTTCTGGGAAAGAAATAGTGCAGTGAGGAAAAAGCACGTAGCCAGACACCACCCCACGTGGCCATGGCCGTAGCAGCTGTCTCCTTTATGTACGGAAAAAGCAGCCAGACAATGTTTTCTGAAGTTGGTGGCAGGACTGCCAGATGTCTTAGCTAGGGATGGGGCTTAGTGTGTGCGAATTCCAGTGCTGCGAGAGGAATAGCTAATATTTGTTCTCTGTCTACTGTGGGCCAGGCTGCGATCTGTTTAGTCTTTACGGCAACACTGTGGGGGAGGCATTATGTTGACTGCTCCAGTTTTCAGAGGCAGAAATGAGGCCCAGAGAGGGTAATTAGCTTGCACAAGGCCACACAGCCGCTAAGAGGCAAAGCCAGACTTGCCACATAGACATGACAGATAGCATTCATGTGAGAAACAGTTCGGTGGGCACATCGCAATTGATACTCTTCATCCACATTCTCTCCCAACATGCACACATAGAAGGGGGTCTTCAAAAAGTTCACAAAAATGTTATGAAAAAACTGTGCATGGGTTTTAAAAAATTTTTTGCCCAAATAAACCCATAGTTTAATTCCATTTTCCATGAGCTTTTAGAAGTACCCTCATGGTAAAGTGTACAGTGTCACATGTGTGACAAGAGGGGGAGTAAAGGAATACATTAAAGCATTTCATTTGTGTACATCTATTCCAGCTTTAAAAATCCCCAAAGGGGGACCAGCAGTTAGCGTAATGGCTATGTCGCTGGACTCCCATGTAGTTGACTGCAGTTCACGTCCTGGACCCGGTGGCTTAAAACTCACACCGGGTGCGTGTGCGTGTGTGCTCAAGATCCTGAGAGGAGAATGGAGGAGAAGGGACTGCGGCATGGCCATCCCCCCTGGGGGCAGTTTCTCGCTTTCTGTTTCTCTGTCTCACTCTGTCTGGTGAGCACACGCGCCCTATGGGGAAAAAAAATAAAATCCTCAAAGGTAATTTCATGGGAAAATAAATAAGTATTACACATTTGGCTATAATGGAATGAAATCCTGAAACATCCTGCCCTTTAGTAATGCTAGTTTTAGGTACAACTCAGTTGGCAATTAATTGGTTCCCCCTTCTCCAAGGCAGGCTCACTCCAGTGATTTTTTTTTATTATTATTATGATTATCCTGATGGTAACGTAAGTTATTATTATTATTTTTTTTTGAGAGGTTTTTGCTATAGGGCGTGTGCACTCGCCAGAAAGACAGAGAGAGACAGAGAGACGGAAAGCGAGAAATCACCCCCTGGGGGGGATGGCCACGCCGCAATCCCTTCTCCTTTATTCTCCTTGGGATCTTGGGCACGCACGCACATGCGCCCAGCGTAAGTTTAAGCCACAGGGTCCAGGACTCGAACCGCGGTCGACTACATGCGAGTCCAGAGACATAGCCATTGCGCTAACTGCTGGTCCCATGTAAATTATATTTTACACAACTGGAACCCAAATTATGACATGACAGATCTCTTCACCATATTTTCTGTTTTATTAATGTTTTAATGAGTAACACTACCTCAACTCAATTGAGAACAAGGCTACAGAAATATATTATTACACTAAAATGTAATAATATTGGATTATTGGATTATTGGATTATTATTGAATTATATGGCATTTATACTTTAAAAGTATTTTAATGTAAGTAATGTAAATTTTATTTTCCTCATTTCTGTGTCTTCAGTTATTTTTAGTTAGAGTTACTCATTCCACAAGAAATTTTCTCAGCATAATTTTTACACCTCTAAAACATGGAAGTATATCCCCTACTTGGTAGTTTGTTCTTCTCTCCTGGACTTCTTCTTTGATATAAGCTTATTGAAGATTAGAGTGATTAGAAAAAAGACCAATATAACTGCAATATCATACCTCAGTAAATATGAACTAGACTCTCCCTGGCAACTTCAGAATATAAGTGCATAAAGTGATCTTGTCATAAAAGTGACTGTGAACCTTACCTAATGAAGAAAACATAAATTATTCACAAAATGCTGTCTTGTGTTATCAGTCATAGAGCACTCCCTGCTACAACATATTGTATATGCCCTTTGAGATGATACCTTCTACAATGTCATTTCTAAATTGTGTGTTACAGGAACACGGAATGTAATTGATTTTTGTAAACTGACTTTCTCCCAGCATGTTTGCTAAGTTCTCTATGAATAGCATTGGGTTTTCTATGCATATAATCACATCATCTGCTAATGATGACAGTCTGTTCTTTTCCAATTCCTATAGTCATTATGGAAATAATGATTTTGGAGATGCAGCCTGCGTTTCTGTGGGAGACAGAGGAGAGAAATACGTGGAAAGTTTCGGTGAGTGGCCGGCTCTGTAGCACAGGCAGTGGTTAAATGCTGTGTATAGAAAGTCGAATCCCTGGCCAGTCCTAAGGCCTAGTGGTTATGGTGACTGGATCCCTTGAAAAAACCATGCCAGGGGGAACCAGCAGTTAGTGTAATGGCTGTGTCGCTGGACTCCCACATAGTTGACCGCGGTTCACATCCCGGACCTGGGTGGCTTAAAACTCACGCCGGGCGTGTGTGCGTGCACGCCCAAGATCCCGAGAGGAGAATGGAGGAGAAGGGATTGCGGCGTGACCATCCCCCCTGGGGGGTGATTTCTCACTTTCTGTCTCTATGTCCCTCTCTCTCTGTCTGGCGAGCGCATGCGCCCTATAGTGAAAACCTCTCCAAAAAAAAAAAAAAAAAAAAGAAAAAAACCATGCCAGGTGCCTGTGCATGTGAGTATGTGCACAAAATCCTGAGGGGAGGGAGAAATGGAGGAAAGGGATTATGGCATAACTTTGCCTTCTGGGGGGGGGGGGGTGCTTTTTGCTCTCTCTCTCCTTTCACAGGGACTCTCTGGCAAAAAAAGAAAGCCAGATCCCACATGGATGGCCACAGTTCGAATCTAGCCCCTGTGACTTTAAAAACATGTCAGGTGCATGTGCGTGTGCCAAAATATCTTGGCAGGAAGGAGAAATGGAGGAAAAAGGGTTGCAGTGTGACCATGCCCCGTTGGGAGGTGGGACCCACTGCTGGAACAAGTTTGAGTCAAAGCATTTCAGCCTACCCAAATTCTAACTTCATTACTATTTGAGTCTGTGTTAATATATCCATCATCTTTCCTCCCCTATTTTTTGAGACGATGGTTCTCCTGCAGCTCTTTCCCAGACGTCTACTCCAACAAGTTTTCACAGGTGTAATACTGTCTTGATGCTTGCTTCTCATAGAATGTGGCCCAGTTCAAGATCTCTTGCCAGTTTTCCAAATTCTGGGTCAAAGCCCTACAACCTAAGACCGTTGTAATTCTCTTAACCTTTAGGTTAAGTTACCGGCCTCTGATAGAGCTTTGTGCTGTCTTCAGTTCTCATTGAGTCTACTCTGTATTTATACCAAATACTATCCAAGCACACCTAGCCCAGAAGCACACACTTTCGTGTAAAGAAGAAACACCCAGATGGTGAGAATGAGGTTAGAAATAGTTTTGGTAAGACATGAGATCAAAGAAACGATACCAGCAATTGCATTTCATGTCCTGCTCCAGCATTTGTAGGTCTATGTCCACACCAAAGGGTCCTGGTCATAAAAAGACAGGACTAAATACAAGGGCTAGGAAGTAACAATAACAGGCAGGGAATTTACAGAAGGAGAACCTTTGAATATATACTTCTCTCCCATTCTTCTATCTCCTGCCCAATATGAAGGAAGACCATCTGCACCCTCCAAGAGAATAGGGTAGACTTGCACTGAATCATCCGGCTCTGCTGTCCTGTCTGTCTCTTTCTGTTTCTCACGCATGCATGTGATCTCTAGCCATTAAAAAATATATATGAAAAAAAAGAAGTGTCAAATGGGGTAGAAAAGAAAAGCCCACGGAGGCGTCGTGGTAGGGAGTGGCAACTTCAGTTGGCCCTCAGCACAGATCTCCGGAGGGCTTGCTGTTAAGCTGCAGTCTGACTATCCAACATGAGTGGGCCATGCTGGGGTCAGAGGAAGGGCATTCACAGCAGAGGGAACAGCCTACACAAAGGGTCTAAGCTGGGAATAATTCTGAGTGTGGTGCAAATAGAAGTCCCGTGTAGCAGGAATGCGGCTGGCAGGAGCGAAGGAGTAGGACGAGCTGAGAAGCTGGTAAGTCGGAGTGAGGAATTGGCTCTCCACTGTGCAGCTGAGGGACCAGCTGGATGATCCTCTTCTAAGAAGGATGCAATCTGATTTGCAATAAATGGAAGAACACATAAATAAACACGATACTTTCAGACCACAGCAAACATTCTCTAGCAAACCAATTAATAAAGTAAACAAGGTACAGGGGATAATACAAGTCCTTTACCAAGTTAAAAAAAATAAACAAGGTACTTTTGGAATATTGCTTAAAGTCAGTCAGTTAATAGAATACTTCCATAACGTTGTGTGTGGGTGTCTTTCTCTCTCTCTCTTCTTTTTAATTGCTTTTTCTTTTCTATTGTCAGAGGTCATGTGCATTTGTCAGAGACAGAGACAGAGACAGAGAGAGAGAGAGAACAATCCAATGGGGCATGGTCATGCCACAATTCCTTTTTCCTTCCATGTCTCCAACCTGTCAGGATCCTGGGTATGTGCACATGTTTTTGGGTGTGTGTGCTAGGGATCAATTGCTGTGCTACAGGGGTTGGTTCAAAATCCTTTTTTTTTTTTTTTTTTTTTTTGAGAATGTTTTTGCTATAGGGCTCGTGTGCTCACCAGAAAGACAGAGAGAGAAAGAGAGACAGGAAGCAAGAAATCAACACCCAGGGTGGGAGGAGGGGAATGGCCACACTGCAATCCCTTCTCCTCCATTCTCTCGGGACCTTGGGCACACACGTGCATGCACCTGGCATGAGTTTAAGCCACCAGGTTTGGGACTTGAACCACTATCGACCACATGGGAGTCCAGGGACAGCCATTACATCAACTGCTGGTCCCCAAACTCCATTATGTTTTAAAGCTTACTTATTTACTTTTTATCTTGGTGGGGAAGTGAGACGAGCATTCTTTTTTTTTTTTTTTTTTTTTTTTTTTTGAGAGAGATTTTCGCTATAGGGCACGTGTGCGCTCGCCAGACAGACAGAGAGAGACAGAGAGACAGAAAGCAAGAAATCACCCCCCAGGGGGGATGGTCACGCCGCAATCCCTTCTCCTCCATTCTCCTCTCGGGATCTTGGGCATGCATGCACACGCGCCCGGCGTGAGTTTAAGCCACCGGGTCCAGGACACGAACCGCGGTCAACTACGCGGGAGTCCAGCGAAAGTATGAGTTTTATTTTGGTGCAAAAAAAAGAATTAGAGACTGGGTAATGTTTTAGTTTTGCTTTTTAAAGTTTATTCATTTATTTCTTGAAAGAAATAGAGGGGCCCCAAAAGGGTCTTGAAGCCACAATTCACTGCCATTCCCAACTGCCCTAGATCACAGGTATACACACACATGGTGTATGCGAGGAGGGCTTAGGATATGAACCCAGGACCTTTCCTATGTTGGTCCAGTATATTACCACTGCACCATCACCTGGCCCCCTAGGGGCTGGGTTTAACCAACTGGTTGGGTATAAAGCCAAACTTCTTCCTGGAGAATGCCATAGCAGGGACTCTCCCTGCTACACTGTGGTTTGCAATAATACTTTGTCAGCGGGGAAAGAAGGGCACTTTCAGACTATGTTCATCAGAAAAATTCAAGATCATGGCTGCTGTGCAGCTTCAAGTCACTTAACGACCTTGAGTGTGTTCTGTAGATTTGACCCTGTTCTGCAAACTGTCATCTTATGTCAATTGGGTAAAGGGCAAGTTTGAAAAGACTACATTGGACCACACATCACTGAGCCTCCCTTAGACTTCCAACCAAAGTGCATTCTGTTCCTTTTATTACACTGAGAAGCATAAAGTTCGATGAGAAAAAGGTGTCATAGACTTACTGCTCTATTCCTACTAAAATATGCCCTCACAACTTAAATTTGTAGTGTTTAACCTTTGCAAATTCTCTGTGAATTGAGTTCATCTGTTTTAAAAGAGCACTGCATCTTTATGAGCCATGGAAAGGTCACTGTGTGATACCTTCTCTTCTATTCTCCTCCCAGAATCTTGGGCACACACACACATATGTACACACATGCGTGCATGGCACAATGTCAAGCCACCAGATCTGGGACTCCCACCATGGTTGGTCATGTGGGAGTCCAGTGACATAACTACTCTGCCACCTGCTTGTGGAGGGCACAATAAACGGAAGTAGATGGAAGAAGACGACTTAATCAGCATCTCGTAGTGTGTGTACGTGTGTTTGTCCCATCTCTCACTCCCTCCCCCAGAAAACCTGTTCGACTGTCCCACGGGTCGGGACACCTGCTGGCCCCTCTCCTTAGCTCTCTTTTCTTAATTTTCCTGTTTTAGTTCTGTACAAAAGTTTGCAAGACTTTAGGTTAAGAACTCAATGAGTTTATTGTTCATAAAAAATCAAACAAAAAACAAACCTTGAGTGTGAGCCAGACTCACAGAGAACATAGAGTTCATGATACACCTGTCTACCTCATAACTTTTACGGGTCAGGGCTCACCTGGACACCCCAACAGGCCACCTCTAATTTCTTTTAGGCCACTTCTTAGGGCACAGCCAAGCTCTCCAGTTATTAAATTAATTTACAAACAGTTTTTCAAATTCATTTATGGTAAATCATCAAAATTTGATTTGCAATTTCTTTCTTTCTCTTGAGCAACAAACCCCAAAACAACATGGCAGATCTTTTGTGATATAGGTTTGGTCAAAGCTCAGCTACTATTTTGCAAGTGCATTCAAAGTCACTCTCATACAGAGCAGATAAAACTGAAAAAAAAAAAGGCATCATCCTTCTAGAAGAAACAATATCTATCAAATTGCATATACTTTCAGGAAAGTGTCTTAAGCATGTAGTAGCTTGGACCAGCAGTTGGCATAATGGCTATGTCGCTGGACTCCCATGTAGTTGACTGCCATTCGAGTCCTGGACCCGGTGGCTTAAATTCATGCCGGGTGCATGTGCGTGCGTGCCCAAGATCCGGAGAGAATGGAGGAGAAGGGATTACTGTGTGGACATCCCTTCTTGGGGTGTGATTTCTTGCTTCCTGTCTCTCTGTCTCTCTCTGTCTTTCTGGTGAGAGCACATGCTCTATAGCAAAAACCTCTTCAAAAAAAAAAAAAAAAAAAAAAAAAACGATTGTAGTAGCAAAAAATATGAAAAGATTGTATGGAAAATAAACCAAACATTTATCAGTAGGATACTAGCTGAATTAGTTATGATACGTCTAGGCTAGAAAATATCATGTAGCTATTGAAAAAAAATGATTTTGTAGACTGCTATGAAGTAATTTCCAAAATACATTAGTATATGAAAGTAATAAAGTGCAGAATAATATCTTATCTAAAAAAGGCAGAAAAATTAAAGATTTAGAGGCCACCAGGTGGTGTATGGGTGCAGTGCTGGATTCTCACATGGCTGACAATAGTCTGAGTCCTGGACCTGGCAACTTGAGAGTCACGCCAGGCACGTGTGCATGTGTGCTCAAAATCCCAGGAAGAGAAGGGATTGTGACATAGCCAGCCCTCCTGGGGTGTGATTTCTCACTTTTCCTCTCTCTGTCTCTCTCTGATGAGCACATATATCCTATGGCAAAAACCTTTAAAGAAAAAGAGAAATGATGGGACCAGCAGTTGGCGTAATGACTATGTTGCTGAACTCTAACGTAATCGACCACGGATCGAGTCCTGGACCCAGCAGCTTAAACTCACACTGGTCGCATGTGTGTGAGTGCCCGATCCTGAGAGGAGAATGGAGGAGAAGGGTTTGCAGCATGGCAATCCCCCCTGGGGGGTGATTTTTTTCTCTTTCTGTCTCTCTGTCTCTCTCTGTCTTTGTGGTGAGAGCATGCACCCTATAGCAAAAACCTCTCAAAAAAAAAAAAAAGAAAAGAAAAATGAAATATTCGTATCTATTTTTTTCCTACAAAAAGTGATGAACAGATAAACAAAAATTAAATAAGTGATTACATATAATAGGATATCGAGAAATTCTTGATAGTAATTTTTATTCGTGTTAAATATTGTGGCTATGTTTACTTCTTTTTAAAAGAATCTATATTGTTTAGGGAAATAAAATGAACTGTTAATAGATAAAGAATTACTATAAATGTGATTTGCTTCAAAGTAATACGTGGGAGTAAAAAAGGGGGAGTATGTGTGTGTGTTCAGGGACAAGATTTGATGAGTATTGGTAACCACCATAGCATTAGTTTTCTGGCGCTACTGGAATAATTGCCACAGAGCTGGTGGCTTAACACACATTTATTCCACTTTTCTGAAGGTCTAGCAAAATCACTTTCAGTGGACTGAAGCCAAGGTGTCTGCAGGGCCATAGTCTCTGTAGGGGCTGTGAAGGAGAATCCATTTCTTTGCCTTTTCCAGCATCTTGAGCTGTATCTCTTGTATCTCTTGGTTCCTGGTCTCCTCCTCCATTGCCAAATCCAGCAGCATACACCTTCCGATGTGGCGTCCCTTTGCTTCCATCACATGGCTTCTTCCAGTTGGTCTGCAGTCACGTTTCCCTCTGTTTCCTTCTTAGCAAGGATACTTGTGATTGCATGCTAGGGACCACTTGGATAATCCAGGCTGATCACTCTGTCTCCAGACCCTTTACTTAATCACATCCGAAACGAACCTTTTCCTATATAAAGAAACATTCAACATTTCCATGGGTTAGGACTTGAATATCCTTGGGAGCTATTTTTCAGCCTCTGTACTGAGTAATGTCACATGGAATTCATTATCCTATTCTCTGTACTGTATGGCATATTGAACATTTTTTCAAATTAAAAAGTGAAAAATAAATTTGTTCAATGTGAAAGTATAGTAACTTGTGCCACGTTATTTATTTAGATGGGATCTCAGGACCCATAACCAGCAGGAGAGTTCTCTCGGAGGCCTTGGACCGACCCTGTTTTGTCTTTCTTGCTTGTAGTTCTCAGGAATAATTGGGAAAGTTCTCGGAATGTAGCATCTGAGGTAGGGGAGGGACTGGCCACAACTTCCCAGGCTCTGTCCTTCTTAGGAGGTCCTTCAGGCTTTAGCCCAGCATGTCATACTGCCCCTGAGGGTTTACCCTTCGGGGGTCCCTCAGCTGTGGTGCAGCTGGGGCACATACAAAAGAGAATCCGTCCTCCTTGGGCAGCGTCGCTGAGTCATGGGGGATCAGCTTGCATTGAATACCAAGTTTCCCTTGTCCCAGACTGCCTGTCTGTAAACAATAAACCTGCCTCTCCTGACAGTTGTGTGGGTGCCCTGCTCCCCAGACTCAGACGAGTTGGTAGTGTACAGCTGAGGCTCCTACACTGAGCTTTTCTTCCCCTTCTTCCTCACCCTGTCTCCTGAGACCCAGCTGCTGCTCTGGATGGCCCTCAAGAACATCTTGTGACCATTCCCTTACCTCATGGAATCAACTCATGGTTGGGTTGTCCCAGAGCTATGCTGCCGTTTTCCACATCAACATCCCAAGACCAGAGGTATCAGGTGTCCAAGCTCTGGAAACTCTGCCAATCCATAACCCAAACGTTTATTGTCATCCTCAAACAATGTACGTAGGAACCGGATCCTTGCCTTCGAGAAAGATCGTGTAGGTGCTGATCTTACAGGTGACATATGTACTCTTGGATCTTAACATGCGTAAGCTGAGAGCACAGAGCGTCCTCTGCCTGACCATCAGCAGAGCATCTATCCTAGTAAGTAAGCTCATGTCTTCCCCTCCTGGACCTCTGGGCATGTTCTTTGGAACTGTAAACCTCGTGGCCACTCCCTCTCAGATTTGTGGCTCCCCCTTACAGCAATAAACCTACATTACCCAAAACTTTCTTTTAATTTGCCATAGTGTGTGTGTGTGTTCACTGGAGAGAGAGAAAGAGAGAGAGAGAGAACCCTTCAGGGAGGATGGCCATGCTACAATTCTGTCTCCATTTTCCTCTCAGGATTTTGGGCACACATGTCTGGCATGTTTCAGCACACAAAACGCACAACCAACTCTATGGAATCCAGCACCTTAGCCACACATCACCAACTGGCCCACCCAGCACTTTCTTCTTCTGACCGAATTGTGCTGCCACCCAGTTACCAGAAACAACAAACAAGTTGCAGAGCTTGTTGTTAATGGTCGGAAGAATGTTTTTCTTTTCCCAGAAGCATTTCATTAATTAATAGTGATTTCCACAACTTGGAGGTCCAGTGTGTCTGATGATTAGAAGGGAAAGAGCTGCCAGTAGAGAGTATTTCTTGGGTTATATATGGTAAGAGTCTAGGAGCCCCTGCTTACTTCTGGGCTACAGATTTTATGCACATGGCCAACTAATTAATTTGGTGATCTTAAAGGCTTCCTTCTTATGACTGTTCTTGTCACTGTTGCTGCTCTCTCCCTCTCACTTTCATGCATCTTGAGTCCTAAATATGCTTCTTTTTCAGGAAGCTTCACATTTGCAAACTTGAATTATAAAAAAGAAACACTGTAGGTAGAGGAAGGAGATGGGGAGACTTTTTTGATAAAAAAAAATTTGCTTCAAATTTCTTTTGAGTAAAATGTCCCCCTGTACACTCTAATTTTATGGATTTTCTTGTGTGTATTTAATCAAAATAACCTATTAATTTCTTTTTACTCCAGTGGAATTTTAAACTAGAAAAATTGCTCTTCTCATGAAAACCCAGTGACCCTTCTGTTGAAATAAGTCATCAAGGCCAACAGGTGACATGGTGGTTGAGGCGCTGGATTCCCACATGGCCGACTGTGGTTTGAGTCCCAGTCCTAGTGACTTGCTTTCTCATTTTCCTTCTTTCTATTTCTCCATCCCTCTCTGGTGAGCATGTGTGCCCTGTAGCAAATTTAAAAATAATAATAATGATACATAAAATTAAATAAATAATTCTAAAACAACAACAACAACAAACAGCTCATCAGTGGTCACTGAATGTCCTAGGCTGCTGTGGCAAAGTAGGGAGCAAGACTATGAGCCTACTGTTGCCTCAATAGGATATTCTTGCTCCCTGCATTTTGGTTTTTGACAATTGAAAGATATATACTTAGTTTACTTATTCATAGTTATGAACTGTTCATTGAATAGAATCAAGCAAACAGAATGAAGTTGAAAATGTTCCACTGAAGGTTATAAAAATCCCAACATAATTTCAAAGCCTTTTATTCTCATTTAAATAAGAAGTAAGGTTTGCTTTTACAACCCTGCAAATGTGATTAGTGATGCCTTCATTACATGAGTCATAAATCTTGGTATCTCTGCCATGATAGACCAATAATTATTTCAGGTGCCCCCAACCTCTTTCTGTGAGTGCACAAACGTGATTTTACATTCAGTTCAGTCATCTGTTCTGGGACCTTCGGGTTGATTCCATGTTTTAGCACATGACTTTAGGTGCTGAAGTGACATTCCAGTAATTCCATCTCCTTCATATTTTTTCATTAGAAACTTGGATTTGTGCATGGGTGTTAACAACATTTGACATCCTATAAATAGTTTTAAATCTAAGCTTTAAAAATTAAACTCTCTAAGGAGATAAAATAATTTTCAAAAAGAATAACTTGTGCTGAGCGAAATTAGTTTGCCATACAAATTGTCCTCACAAGGTTGAAAACACTCCTCAGATTCAACCTCTTGATTTGATTATCCACTAACCAGTTGTTTGGGGTGGGAGAGGCAAAAACGATTCTGTTCTGAATCCCTTCTTTCTCCAACTGCAGAAGAAAGTCCTTCATTTGCCTGACTTCTTTTGCCTGACCTTTTGACATCACCATGGAAGATTTCTTTCTCATTGGGAAAGAGGTTCAATGGATTCACATAATAAAAGGCTAGCGGCAGAAGAAGCCTTGTGTTTGGGCTGTAAGAAATAGTCTGGGATTCGACCTGTTCAGGATTCCCAAGCAGAGGCATAAGAACTGGGTAATGAAATAAGCAGCTTTGGAGACATTTCTGTTTAGGTTACGTATTGATTCTGTTTAATTCTTTTCTAAGAGGAGCTGTAATAAAATTCCTTTCTGTTGGCTGTTAACGTATGTGTCTCTCCTGGGTATCTACCCCAAAGAGGAATACACTCAGTCAGAAAAGTTCTTGCATATCCGCGTTTATTTCAGCATTGTTCACAACTGCTAAAACATAGAATCAACCCAAAAGTCTCAGAACAGGTGAATGAATTGAAAAAGTGTCACATATATATACTATGGAATACTACTCAGCTACTAAAAAACAACGAAGCTGTGACATTTGATTGAAAATGGACAAATATGGCAGATTTAATGCTGAGTGAAACAAGCCAGACTATGAAAGAGAAACACTGTACGTCCCCACTTAATATATACTGAGTGTCTGCACTCTATGACTGAAACTGAAAGACTATAAGGTATAAAGGCATGGAGGGCAACTGTGAACAGCAGAGACAGTGCAGAAGGAGTATGGAAACTGGGGAGGAGCAGGTGGGAGAGAGGGAATTAAGGGGGGGGGGGTAAATGGCAAAATCATTTAACAACCCCCAAGATGGAAAATTATCTGGAGATGATAATGTATATCGTAATATCTTTGACTGGACTAATATACAACATATTCATAATGGGAAAACCCATTTTGTATGATGTAAAGATGTACACTGATTAAATGTAAAAAATAAGAAAATAAAAGAAAAAAGAATTTGCAAAAATAAGAAACAATACCATTTTCTAAATTAATTGTTTTTGTTTGAAAAATGCATCAGTTTTTTAAAAATAAACAAATTATGTGTCTGTAAATCTGACTCATGTAGAGAAGTAGTCAAGAACGTTATACCTTTGACGGTGAGCCACCACCCCATCACCATCTGTTAAAGACCTCCTTTTGGCTATGTCTAAAATTTTGTGGGTTTTTAAAAATATTTTATTTAATTTACATTTAATCACGTATATCTTTATAGTGTATAGTATTGCTTTTTCCAGCAGTAATCAGTCAAGATAGACATTACTATAGACATTATCATCAGCAAATAGCTTTTCATTTATTTGTCAATTAACCATATTATTATTTTTCTTCCCCTGTTCCTCTCCCTCATTCCATCTATTACACACCACCGTATTACACCATCCTAATCTCTAATATCTACAGTTGCCCTCCCTGCTACTATGTCTGAAATTTTAACAGGGCTTTCTGAGTTATGGTGGTCGTTGTGTGAACAGTTTTACACACACACACACACACACACACACACACACACCAATGAACAAATAAAACAAATCATTTGGAAAAACAAATTAGACTTCATATATGTCAGTGTACTTCTACAAAAGACCTCCAGGAATACACCTGTAGTTAAATAAATTAAGCTTATTACTCATTGCAGCATGGGAGAACATTTACCATGCGGACCTGGTAGCACGAGATATATTGACCAAATGTAGCACAGTCAGTTTTCGGAAACAAAATACTATTAGTCTTTGTAATAGATCTTGAAGTTGAGGGCCTGATCATAAAACCGAAACAATGAAAACCCGCCCCTGAACCTGTTGTATGTGGGCCTGTTTCGGAGAGCCAGTTGGCTTTTTTAAGAAAGACTAGTTATAGACGTTTCATTTTTCCTGTAATACTTATCTTGTGGTAAATATCTTGTGGTTCCAATTCCCCCTTGACAAGCTAAGAAGACGTCAAAGACTGTCGTTGTCCATGCCGGCTGTGGTTAATCGATTCGGTTGAGCTTGTTGGACTTTCAGAGCAGAAACAGTGTCATGTATGTCTTTTGTTAAGATTAGAGACAAGTTCTGATTACCTTTTCTAATTGTGTTGTTCCTGCTGCGGGAACTGTAGGTGCAGTACACAGGAAAAGGGAATCTCATGCTGGAATCTAAATAAGGAAAATAAATCATCTTTTTAAAAAAGGAAGAAAAGGAAATCTGTTATCCTACCTGGAAGTTTTTTCAAATAATCTATTCTTGCTTTATTTTAGAAGCTTCTGCTATTATTTTTGAAGAAAAATAATTTCCTGGAGGATGGTAGTTTTAAATATCTGAGACTCTCTAATAACAACTTCAAATACACAGCATACATTACTGCGTGGTAGCCAGGTATAAGAGCTAATTTCCTAGTGGAGTGTAGAAAGTGGTGGGAATGAAAGCATCATACAAATGGCAAATTTTTGAGTAAAGTTGAACAGTTTCTATAGAAAGGTTGAGGTATTTCTGCAAAGAATAAACTGATTATTCCAACCAAAATAGGCCCCATATATGTTCCAATGGACCTGATTGACTAGTTTTGCCGATAAGATTGTGATGATGTCAATAGATGCATCTGTCAATGTAAGCTCAAGATCCAATATTTGGTTTTGTTTCATTATTTATTACTTACTTTTGTAAGATTTTTGTCAGAGGGTTTGTGAACTTGTTAGAGAAGAGAGAGACAGAGCGAGGGTAAGTGAGATATCACTTCCCCAGGAGGGATGACTATGCCACAATCCCTTCTCCTACATTCTCCTCTTGGGGTTTTGGGCATACATGCACACATGCTCAAAGCGATTTTCTTTTTCTTTCTGTTTTTTTTTTTTTTTTTTTTTTGGAGAGGTTTTTGCTATAGGGTGCATGCACTCACCAGAAAGATAGAGAGAGACAGAGAGACAAAAAGCAAGAAATCACCCCCCAGGGGGGATGGCCACACCGCAATCCCTTCTCCGCCATTCTCCTCTCGGGATCTTGGGCACGCACGCACATGCGCCTGGCATGAGTTTAAGCCACCGGGTCCGGGACTCGAACCGTGGTCGACTATGTGGGAGTCCAGCGACATAGCCATTACGCTAACTGCTGGTCCCACCCAAAGTGATTTTCAAGCTACTAGGTCTGGGACTCGAATTGCAGTCAGCCATGTGGGAGCCAAGCATCTTAACCATCATGCCACCTGCTGGACAAGGTCCAGTATTTGTAAGACCGAAGGTTGGCATTAATGATGTTGAAATAACTCTATATACCAGAAGGAGTTTATCAAAGAAAATTTGACTTCTGAAGCGTGTACAGAATCAATTATTAAATTTTTGTCAGCAGTATCAGATAAGAAAAGGGTTCAGATCCAGCAATGAGATTCAAAGTGGTAACTATGCTCTAGGAAAAACAGATGAAAGTTTTGATTTTAATGGGCAGAGAAATCCATTGAGAAAGGGAATCTTGTTCCATGCTGGGAGAAGCTGTTCAACCCCAGGTCTGCTACTCGTTCCAATTGTCTTGAGAAACATCTGTTCACCTTGGAACTCGGTGTCTTCTGACACTAACCTCAGTTTCAGATTTCTAGATGGAATAGATGAATGTCAAACAGTCTGGAGGAAGGGATGTGTCGTTTTTGAGCTGAAGAACATTGTCTTGGTCTGTTTTTTGTTGCTGTAACAGTTTAGCTTATGAAGTGAACATTTCAATATGTGAACAATTCTCCCCAGTCTCGTTGATCAAAATATCTTAACAGATTACACCACTCCTCCCCATCCCATAAATGCTCTGCCTCTGTATTCCTCCTCCAAATGTCCTTCCCTAGACCCCACTCCTCCACACACACCACATCTGGCATTCACACCCATCTCTTTTGTTTGTATATCTTTTAGTCAATCAATTTCGGTCATAGAATGCAGACACTCGGTATATATTAAGTGGGGACATACAGTGTCTCTCCTTCATAGCCTGGCTTGCCTCACTCAGCAGTAAGTCTTCCATATTCTTCTACTTTCTGTCAAAAGCCAGGGTTTTGTTGGTTTTTGTGGCTGAATAGTATTCCATAGAGTATATGTGCCACAGTTTTTCAATCCATTCATCCATACAGGGGCATTTGGGTTGGTTCCATGTCTTAGCAATCGTGAATAGTGCTGCAATAAACATCAATGTGCAAGCACTTTTCCAATGAAGGATTCTTCTGTCCTTTGGTAGATACTGAGGAGTGGGATTGCTGGATCATATGGTAGACCTATTTGCAGATTTTTGAGGAGTCTCCAAATTGTTCTCCACAGTGGCTGGACCAATTTACATTTCCCCCATCTTTTGATTGCGTCACTTTCTCTTGTGCTGGATTTAATCTCCCATTTTTTTGGGTCATCACAGCCCTTTCAGTGAAACAAGATGCGGAAGTGGAAAACAGTAATACTGATGATCCTGACACTGTATAGACTTCCATGAAAGTGTGTGCTTGTGTCTTAGCTTTTAACAATAACAACAAAAGATTAAAAGTTAAAAAAAATTTTTTCTTGAAATAAAAAACATCATGCCAGCCAGTGGTGTGGTTGTCAAGGCCGCTGGATCCCACATGGCCAGCTGCACAATTGAGTGCTAGAGCCCTGGTCCTGAGAAACACACTGGGTATGTGTGTGAGCTTGCTTCAAATCTTGAGAGGAGAATGGAGGAGAAGGGTTGTAGTCTGGCCATCTCCCTGGGAATTGCTTTCTCACGTTCTCGCTCTCTTTCTTTTTTTTTTTTTTGAAAGGTTTTTTTTTTTTTGCTTAGGGCGCGTACGCTCGCCAGACAGACAGAGAGAGACAGAGAGACAGAAAGCGAGAAATCACCCCCCAGGGGGGATGGTCACGCCGCAATCCCTTCTCCTCCATTCTCCTCTCGGGATCTTGGGCACGCACACACACACGCCCAGCGTGAGTTTAAGCCACCTGGTCCGGGACTCGAACCGCGGTCGACTATTTGGGAGTCCAGCGACATAGCCATTACGCTAACTGCTGGTCCCTCTCTCTCTTTTTATGTGTCTCTGGAGAGTGTATGTGTCTTATGGTAAAATTTTAATGATAAATAAATAAAACTGAAATATTTTAAAAGTAGAAAAAGCTTATAGAATAAGGAATAAAGAAAGGAAATACTTTTATACAACTGTACAATGAATGCATTTATTACTTTAAGCTGTTATTACAAGAGTCAAAAAAGTTTTTTCTTTCTTTTTTAGAGAGATTTTTGCTATAGGGTGTGTGTACTAGCCAGAGAGACAAACAGAAAATGAGAAATCATCCCCCAGGGTGGATGGCCACACCACAATCCCTTCCCCTCCATTCTTCTCTCGGGATCTGGGGCATGCATGCACATGCTCCTGGCATGAATTTAAGCTGCTGAGTTTGGGACTCAAACTGTAATCAACTATGTGTGAGTCCAGTGATATAACCATTATACCATTTGCTGGTCCCAAGGGTCAAAAAAGTTTAAAAAAATGTAAAAGTTTGAGGGTCAGCAGGTGTCATGGTGCTTAAGGTGCTGGATTCCCACATAACTGACTGCAATTTGAGTCCTGGACCCAGCAGTTTGAAAATCATGCCAGGTGCATGTATGTGCATGCCCAAAATCCCAAGAGGAGAATGGAAGAGAAGGGATTGTGGCATGGTCATTGCCCCAGGAGGTGATTTCTCACATTCCCTCTCTCTGCCTCTCTCTGGTAAGTGCATACACCTGATAGTAAAAACCATTTAAAAAAAAAAAAAAAGAAAGAAAAGAAAACGTTTATAAAATAAGAGTCACAATAAGTGTAATTTACAATAGAGGAAAGAATTTTTTAAAAAATTAGTGTAACCTAAGTGAACAGTGTTTACAAAGTCTACAAGAGAACTGGAAAGTTCATGAAAATAGAAGAATATAAATTTATTTCTTAGCATAAGCTCCATTAAGCTCAAGGCAATTTTGTTAGTGATGATACCAATCATTTAGGCCATCCCTAAGACTTGAGGGAATTTAGTATCTCAATACAGTAGTTTTTATGTTATTAACTGAAGAATATGGGTCTCGCTAAGGCTTATTTATTTATGTTTTTAGAGAGATTCTTGCTTTAGGGTGCATGCACTCACTGGAGAAACAGAGAGAGACAGAAAGTGAGAAGTCACCCTTCAGGGGGATGGCCATCTGGCAATCCCTTCTCTATTCTCCTCTCTGGATTTTGGGCACACACACACACACACACACACACACACACGCCTAGCATGAGTTTCAAGCTGTCGGGTTGGGACTCACACTGTGGTCAACTACGTGGGAGTACAATGACATAACCATCATGCCATCTACTGGTGCCTCTCCAAGGATTTTTTTTTTTTAATTAGAAAACAAAAAAGAGTCAGAAGGAGCCAAATCAGGGCTGTAAGGTGGATGCCTAATGATCTCCCATCAAAGCCCTCATGAAGTTGCTCTTGTTTAATGAGAGGAATGAGCAGGAGCCCTGCTTTGATAGAGACAGACTCTGACGAATCTTCCCTGGGCGTTTCTCTGCTGAATTTCAGCTTCCTCACTACCCTCTCCATAGTAAGCGCATGGTACTCTTCTTTGACCCTGCAATAAAGTCAACAAGCAAAATGCTTCGAGCATCTCAAGGAATGATTACCAGGGGACCAGCAGTTGGTGTAATGGCTATGTCGCTGGACTTCCATGTAGTCAACTGTGGATCGAGGCCTGGACCCGGTAGCTTAAACTCATGCTGGGTGCGTGTGCATGCATGCCCAAGGTCCTGAGAGGAGAATGGAGGAGAAGGGATTGCGGCGTGGCCATCCCCCCTGGGGGGTGATTTCTCGCTTTCTGTCTCTCTGTCTCTCTCTGTCTTTCTGGCGAGCACACACACCCTATAGAGAAAAAAAAGAAAAAGAAAAAGAAAGAAAAAACAAACAAAAAACAAAACAAAACAAAAACCTCTCCAAAAAGAAGAAGAAGAAGAAGAAGAAGAAGAAGAAGAAGAAGAAGAAGAAGAAGAAGAAGAAGAAGAAGAAATGATTATGAGGACCTTCCATCTCAACTGAGGCTCATGCTTTGACGGGACCACGTCACCTTTTGGTAGCCATTGCTTTGATTGTACTTTGTCGTCAGGATAGGACTAGTGAAACCATTTGTCACTATCCCTTGTTAGCAGTTCTTCGAATAAATGCTTCAGGATTTTGATTCCACTTGTTTAAAATATCCATTGAGAGGCGTGCTCTTCTCTGCTGCTTACGTGGGTGCGCAGTGTGGGCACCCATGGAGCAGAAAGCTTGTTCGACTTTAATTTCTCAGCCAGAATTGTGTAAGCTGAACTACCTGAGATGTCTATGGTGTTGACTGTTTTTTTCTTCTGTTAATCTGTCTTTACCTGGAAAAATGGAAGAATCTATGCAGTGAGAGACAGGTGTCCAAAGGTGTCACATAGATTTACTCTGAGGTTAGAGCAAAGAAAGGGAGTGGTGACAGCCAAAAGAGTAACACTCTATCATGTCAAATAGTAACGAAGGATAAAGCAAAGCTCTAGAACCTAGTAAAGGAATCACATTTTTGCATGGATGTCTCTTACTAACTATGCTTACTTTCCCTTGCGCTGTATTAAATTCTGGCGATAATAAAACTTACCAGCAGGGGGTGCCATCTCCTTAAATTTCTTTTCTTGGATGCTAAAGGTCATTCAGAGGATGTACAAGCTTACGCTTGTTAAGTTCATGAAATAACTGAGGTCCTTCGATCATGGCACTGTTTAGACAGTGTTCCAGGCGAGAGGGAAGCACAGCCATCACCCTCACCTGCTTTCTGCTGTGCCATGACGTTGTGCCCAGGCAACTGGCTCCCAGATATCCACTTTGGCCACAGGGTTCCAGGAGAAGAGCACACGAATGGGTTAATAGAAATCCATCTTAACATACACCAGCTGCCAATGGAAAGTCAAGACATTGGTTTCCTTTAAATCAAAATCATTTAGTCTTGGGACCAGCAGTTGGCATAATGGCTATGTCGCTGGACTCCCATGTAGTCGACTACGGTTCAAGTCTTGGACCTGGTGGCTAAAAGTCACGCCGGGCACGTGTGCATGCGTTCCCAAGATGCTGAGAGGAGGATGGAGGAGAAGGGATTGCGGTGTGGCCGTCCCCCCGGGGGGTGATTTCTCGCTTTCTGTCTCTCTGTCTCTCTGGCGAGCGCACGTGCCCTGTAGCATAAACCTCTCAAAAAAAAATCATTTAGTCTTTTTGTTTATAGATTTTAAATGCTATTAAGGAAGGTCTTCAAACAAATGTTAACTCATCCATCACATTTTATCTTCAGACTATAGAATTAAGTCAAAGCATGTTTGCTATGACATATTTTAATATTCAGTTGACTTATTAGCAGAACTTTTTTTTTTTTTCAAGTCTGTTAGGTTTTTGAAATCCTGTTCGTCCACTGCAGGGATTTCCTAGGGTACTCAGCAAGCTTGCTCCAGGCTGGTCCAGGAGCGGTGCTTGTGGGAGCTGAGACTTGCAGGGAAGGCACCATTTGCTGCAGTCCTGAGCCTAGGTGATGTGAGGGCTCATACCGGGGACCTAGCTGTCGTGACCCCATCCACCCCAAACCATGCACTCAGCAGGTCCCCTGGCCTCAGATCTCCACAGGTGGTTGGGCTGTGACTCTAGCCTCAAGGGTTAGACAGAAGGAGCCAGAACTCTCTGGGTTTCCAGGGCCCCAGCTCCCAAGTCAGAGCTACTCGTTCTCCCAACCATCCACACCCCAGCCCTCTGCATACACTGAATCTGGTTTGAGCTCCCTTTACCCTTCAAAGCCCTCTAGGTTCAGAAGCAGTGGACTTAGGTTCAGAGGAGCCAGGCCCTAACCCTGATTAGGCTCAGGTGTCTGAAATAAGGCGCCACTCCAGGACTCATTCACACCAAATCCTGCTCCATTCAACAGTCTTTCTAGTGTCCTACCTTTTCTCCTCATTTATTTTCCTCCAAAGTCATTTCTGCTCTTTCTGTTCCATTTTTTCTATCCTTCCAAACTTTTCTCCATCATGGCTATAATAAAATATTCAGAGACCCTTGACATATTAAGGCAGTTCTTAGCCCAAGAAAGAGGTGACTTTAGGATGCTTTTTCAAAATACAGAGCTTCATGTTTCTCTCCCCACCATAGACTTACTGGATTAGGCATCGATGTTTCTAGAAAGCTCACCAAGCCCTTCTGGTGCACAGCCAGGGCCGAGAGCGACTGAGGGGAGGGGATAGATTCAAGAGGATTGTAGCTCCTGGAGAAGGAAGGCTTAAATGTCAGGTAAATATAGAAAAGAAAAGGCAATTTCCCCGAGGAAAGGAGAACTGGTACCAGGGTGAACGGAACCTTCCCCTCTTACTGATAAAATTGACGTAAATAAATCTTTTTCTTTTATGTTTTTTCTCTCTGGTTTTTCTCTTCCTTTTCTTCCTTTTCCTTCTTTTCCTGGTTGGAGTGAGGGCGAGAATAAATGTCAGGTTGAAGAAGGCTAGAGAGACTAATTTAAAACGGAAGATTGAGGATTCTGGCATAATGACGAATTCTGACATCCCCGCTCTGCCACCGGCCGCCTAAACTAGTGACACAGGGGAGACTTTCAGGGAGATAGCACCACTCTTAGGTCTCTGGGCAGCATTGTTAAGTAAAAAAAATTCTCAGCACCTTGAATTCCTTCTGAAATTCCAAAATCATTTGCCTTAAAAATCTACTCTTGCCCAAAGTTCCCTTCTCTCCAAAAATACCTCTTCCTTCTGCTTCCCAAACAAAAACTTTTTAACAGGCACTTCATTACTGCCAAGACGTAAGAGCCTGGACTTAATAGTCTACAATGAATTGTCTTTGCCATGTAGGAGGTGAGAGGTACCGTGGGTATGAGCACCATAAGTGTTCCAAAGCTTTAATATTTACTAGATATAGGTAAATTAGACTATCTTAAGAGACTGATGACATATATTTCATTAGCTAAAGTGATTTTATATATACATACATACATTCTTTTTTTAAAAGATTTATCTTAGCTTGTCATTGTAATTTTAACTCTTATTGTAGTTGCCTGATTTGTGTTCATCTCCGTCACGTATAAAACACATGTTTATTAATCAAATAAGAGAATTTCAGGGAGCTGGATATTTCCAAAATATGGTCCATAATAATCAATAGATTCATAGCATCCTAGAAGCTGTTCAGAGAACCTCTCAGGCCCTACCTTTAAAGATGATGCCAAGAAACAGGGAGCTTGAGTGGTTGAGGGCTTCTGCCCAAAGTTACAGACACAGTGTAAGTGAAGTCGTTAGCTCTTAATCCAGTGGTATTTCTAATAAAAATTATCTTATTATACACACTGAAAGGTACCAAAATTAAATCTTAATTCTTTTTTTTGGGGGGGGGGGAACTTAACTATTTGAATGGACATTCACTATGTGCTATTATTCTAATTATTTATTATAGCAGACCCATTTGTAGGAAAAGCTATTTCAAGATGCTTTTTAACACAGAATTCACCAATACTACATTGCACTTTTCTTTATTCTTTTGTTCTTCCTTATCTTTTTGATCTTTCCTTCCTTCTATCCATCATGTACCCATTCATCTATCTATCCACCCCTCCATCTCCCTAGTCACCCATCCGTCTGTCCATCTAACCACTCAACCACCCATCTATCCATCCACCCACCCAGTCATCTGATCATCCCTCTGAACATCCCTCCACTGACCCGTCCACCCGTTCACTCACTTATTCATCTATCTATTCAGTGTGGGGTGTTGTGGATACCATGGGGAGGAAAAATGAGGGCAGTCCCTAGCTCTATGAAACTTGGTCAAGTGAAGGAGATGAAAACAGATCAGATATCTGTGATGAGAGTTAATATTACAATTGTAGGTTAAGGTAAATCTTCTAAAAGATGAATAAATAGGAATCTATAAAATTTAGAACAAAGGAAATTATGTTAGCTTTAGGGCAAAATAGACATCCCCAAGGATGTGATACTTGGGCTGCCCAGTAATGAATGGGATCTGTATAAAACAAGGAGAGGCAGGGGGAAAACATTCCAGAAAGAGCAGGAAGGGCAAAGGTCCTGAAGTGGAAGGAACTGAATGGAAGCCAGTGTGACTGGAGAGCAGGGAGCAAGGGGCGATATTATGTGAGATGAAGCTAGAGCGTTGGCTGGGGCTGGGCACTGCAGAACCTTGTGAGATATGGTTGGGAAGCCGTTGAAGTCTCTTAATTATATTTTCATGTTGAGATGATAATTGGCTTCAGGACTACAATGCACTGAAGAGGGTTGGGGTGAAGGGAGGCAGACCTATGAGCAGATCAACTGCATACAAATTGTAGCAGCCTGGACTAGGGTGTTGCTCAGGAGATGGTGAAAAGAAAAGAGGTTTTGAAAAGATTTGGGGGGTAATTATCAGTGATGAATTGGATATGAAGTGTAAGAAGTAGGTAGTTGTCAAGCATAACTCCTGGGTTTCTGGCTTACATAACTGAAAGGAATTCATCCACATTTTTAGCAAAAGGGAAAAAAAAGTGTAATTTAATTCAATTTAATTAGCCTTCTTCACGCCTAAGTATCAGAGGACTTACACAAATGAGTAAGACAATGATCCATGTCTAAGTAAGGTCATCAAACCCTGAAAACAACAACATTCAGAAGACTATAGTTAGTGTTTTCTGAGTCCCACGTCCACAAATTTAACCAACCACAGATGCAGTCGGGTCTCACAAATATTATGACATGGAGAAAGTGTTGGCTCTCTAGAAGAAAATTTCCCCAGAAGTTTACCTAAGTATTTTCCATTTCACTTGTGTCTGATGCTAAGGTTACTTCTTAGTAATCTCGAGATTACTTATGTAGGGATGATATATAGGGTTACATGCAATTGTAATACTTTATTTTATGTAAGGACTTGAGTATCCTCAAAATTTTGTTTTCAGTAGAGGGTCCTGGGATATATTTCCCATAGACACCAAGGAATGTCTGCATGCCCTGTACATGTACACATTCTAGAAATGGAGCAGCTAACAGAATGTTGTTATTTTGGAGTTATTAACCAAAAGTTAGTAGAGACAAAGTTGATTACATTTTAAGATAATACAGAACACTTACATTTGTAATATAATTTTCTCTTGAGGTGAGTAAACATTCTGAGCAAAATCACAGATTGAATGTAAATGCCCAGAGCAAATGTGTCTATGGGAATGGACTACTTAGTATTATGAAAGTTTGTTTTCACTCATATGTATGAAATTGCTCAGACCCCTTTCGGTGCTGTTAGGAGGGTTACATTTAGTGCTAATTATGTGCAGTAAATGAGAATCTGCCTAATTTCAACTTGATCTGGGGAGGGGTTGGAGAGATCATGGGTTCTCTCCTCCAGAGGAGGAGGAAGATCGTGATGGATCTTAAGGTACATGACAAGGTCACGCCTTTGTCCACTGAGAACTCAGCGGCTTTTACACACCTTGAATTGAGTCCAAGTGAAATCAACTTCTGTTCACTTTGGTACTTTTCTAGACTCTGCCAATGCCACCTAATGGAGAAGGTTCACCTTTTAGCACATCCTCAGGCTCAGCCTTCCTGTTGTCCCACTCACCTCTCTACCACTTCTCAGGAAGACTGGATTCCTTAACGTGGTATGCCGAATGAAAGACGAGCTTCTCATCTGAGACCTCTGCTATTCTTGCTACTCTATAGTGGCTACAAAAACACATCAGGCAATTCCTTTGGTCTTGCTTCTCTCCTCTGTAAAATGAAGGGATATTATCTCATATCTTTATCCAAAATTCTGGAGTTCTATCTGTGCTTTCCCCCTTCTTAACTATGTCAAACTCTGGTTCCAGAAAAACTTAGCATGTGGGGTCCAGCAGGTGGTGTACTAGTTAAGGTACTGGACTCCTACATTGCTTACTACAATTCCAGTCCTGGACACAGTGGCTACACAATCACACTGGGCAAGCTGTGCATGCCCGAAATCCTGAGAGGAGAATGGAGAAGGGATTGTGGCTTAGCCACCCTGTCCCTGGGGGACTGGTTTCTCACTTTTCCTCTCTTGGTCTTTTTCTGCTTCTCTCTGGTGAGTGCACATGCCTTATGGCAAAAACTCTAAAAAAAAAAAAAAATAGCATATAACGATTTATGTTCAAATGCATTTTCATAGAATCAGAGGAAACTCTGATAGAGTGTTACAAATACCAGGCAAACATCAATGTCTTGGCTTAGCATACCTCAACATTGATCAAAATACTCTCTTGAGGTGTGTTTTTAACATTCAGATTCCTAGATATTTCCGTAAATCCAACTGACTCAGAATTTCCAGTGACACAGGAGGAGGAACCCACATTCTTTCCCTGGCAACACAGATAAAATATTCATTTTATGAGGCTGGGTATCTTCTTAGGGTAAGTTGTTATAAAGCCTGCAAATTTCAGTAATGTTTACATTGTATCATCATTTCTGCCTCTGGTTTTGTTCACATTTCGCTTCTTGCTGTGGAATCTTCTCTCTGTCATTAAATCCTCTCCATAAGTCCTTATCCTTGACAAAGCCTGCCCTCCTGACTAAGTAACAGCTTACAGCTATGTGCCAGGCACTCTGCTAAGCATAACTTCAGGCCTTCCTCATGATGGCCCACGTGGGAGCTACTGTTTCTACCCATGTCATCTGGCCAAGGACAGGGAGGATTAGAGAAGTGAGATTGCAGCGAGTAGTCGATGTGGGGCCTGAACGCATCAGGGACTGCACGTAATAGGCATGGGCTCTGTCTCACTGGGAACCTTGTCTTCTACGTAGACCCCTTTCTTGTTCACTGCAAAGTCCAGCTCACTAGTATTTCCCTTCTCTCTCTTTTTAAAAAGAGTTATTTTATTTAACTTTATTTATTATTATTGTTATTCTTGTTTTTTATTTGACCAGAGAGAGACAGAGAGAGAGAAGGATAGTGAGAAAGCAAGCCAACAGGTCTGGGACTTGAACCACAGTCGGTCATGCAGGAGTCCAGCACCCCTAGCAACCACACTACCTGCCAGCCCCAATATCCCCCTTGTCTCTTAATTCCCCTGCAACATGGAATCTGAGCCTCCTACTTACAGGATTGGATATACGTTCCCTGTGTCTTCTGTCTTCCCAACTAGAGTTCAGAGTCACAGGGAAGGTCTATTTTCTCCAGAACCATGTCATAGGCCCAATTAATATTTATCAATGGATTAGCCATGAAGAAAACCAGTAAATTGTGAAAATGCACTTAGTTTTAGTATCTATAGATTATAAAGAAGCAAAAAGTGTCAAATTCAGCTACTATCTTTGTTTTAGAACTTTATCTACATAAATTTAGAGGTGAGGAGGAGATAGAATGAGAGAATTATAAAGAAGAGTCATTTCCCAATGGACATGTTTAGGTACCTGGAGATCTTGGCCCATGCTTCTGGGACCACTATAGAAGAGTGTGCTGACCTGTAAAACAGAAATTGTGGTCCTAAATTATCTGTGTTGTCTCAGATCAATTCCATAAGAGCAGAGCAATGTAAGCTCCTTTATAGATGTTATTTCCTTATAATGCACACCCAGCTGGGTACATGGATTTGCTGATGCAGTCACAATTTTGAATTAGGTCATTTTACAAAATGCATGAATTAAAGTGTGCATTCTTTTGTCACAGGAAAAAAATACTTATTTATTGGTATTCACTGTATTTGCCTTAAGAATAATGTTGGCTTCAACATTAGTAACTAGAGTTAACTTGACAGAAACATCTTTCGACGGCTTCTGACCTGAAGTGACCTCTATTTGAAGGCTTTTAAATTCTCCCAAGCGGGAATTAAAGATACTTGCCCAAGTAAATCTGTGCAGTGTATTATTGGGAGACTTCTGATAAAGAGACTAAAGACTTAGCAGATAAAAGACTTCTGATAAAATGAGCTCATCTTAGCTGTTCTCTTTTGTCTTTTGTTATTAAATTATTTTTCTAATTGACCTCAATACACACATAGATTCAGAAAATAAATAATGCAATGTATGTTGCCAGTTCTTTTATCCAAGGAATTTGAGTATCTACAAACTTTTTGTTCACATTGCTTGTTTGAACATTTCCTAAGTTGGGAAAGCTAGGATACTAAAATAGATTATTTTATTATATTTAAGAAAATTGACAACTAGTGAGTTTCTTTGAATTTTATTTATTTATTATTTGGTTGTTTATTTATGTATTCCATGAGAGAGAGAAGGTGTCCCCAACAGGGTCCTCAGCACCCTTCTCAGCCAATGTGCTCAGGAAGTCCTCAGGATGCAAACCCATATGGATCTACCTGCAGCATTGCTGTGTCACCTCTTGGCCTCTGAAGTTTTACAATGAAGTTGCCAAAGGGGTACATGTCCTTACTGGAGAGAGTCAGACTGAGGGAACCAAGAAAGCACCCTCCCCTCAGTAGGGCAGAGTCACACGTCAATCCCTTCTTCATGGGTTCCTCCTTTCAGGATTTTGGGTACACACATGCACCTGGTGTGTTTCTCAAACTGCCAGGTCTGGAAGGAGAACTGCGTGGTAAGTCATATGGGATCCAGCTGCTTTAACCACCAGGCCACAGGCTGGCCTTCCTTTCCTTTCCTTTTCTTTTCTTTTCTTTTCTTTTCTTTTCTTTTCTTTTCTTTTCTTTTCTTTTTTTTCTTTTCTTTTTTTAGTTGCCAGAGGGCCTGTACACTCACCAGAGAGAGACAGAGAGACGGGCGTGGGGGTGGGAGTGAGAACACCTTCTGGTGGGGTGTAGCCATGATGAAATTCCTTCTTTTTCCTTTTTCCATACTATTGGAATTTGAGGCACACATGCACATGTGCCTGGTGTGTTTTTGAAGCTGCTGGGGCCAGTACTCATAGCACGGTCAACCATGTGGGATCTGGTTCCCTTAACCACTAGGCTCTGGGGGTAGCCCTATAATAAATTAAGAAAATGATTTTTCTCCCAAGGGTAAATGTAGGTTGTGGGTTAATGTAGGATTTGAATATCAATTAAATGAATACATTATACAATATTTTATTCCAAACATAAAATAAGAAACTTTTCTTGTCTCTTAAGCATGGGACGAATATATTTAGTTAGAGCTCATTAATTTTTCAAAATGTTATTCAGAAATTAGGTTTTATTTCCTGAAAGCGGCATATTACTGCGCTCTTGAGATCTCATCCTGTTGTCACTGACTATTGCCAAATCACTTCTTTTCAGGTCCCCACAATAGAAATTTAAATTCAAGGACTGACTCCGGTTTTTATTTGCTTCTGCCTTGCTTTATTAGCAGTAATTATCCTTATTCGTTGAGTGTCTGCTGTGTACAGGGCATGGCTCAGGATAGAGGCTCCAAAATATTTTGAAATGAAGAGTTTGGCAGAGAATAATTGGAGGGTGTCTTAGTCTGTATATTCTATTACAACAAAATCACAGAGGTTGGATAATTCATAAACAGCAGAAATTTATTTCTCACAGTTCTGGAGTCTGGGAAGTCCAAGATCAAGACAGGTAGATTCAGTGTTGGGGAAAGGCTCACTCTCTACTTCCAAGATGACAGCTTGTTGCTATGTCCCCACATAGGAGTAGGGACAGAAAAGGAGGATAAAATAACTCCCTAGGACCCTCTTAAGGATATTAAGCTCAATATCGAGGACAAAATCCTTATGTCCTAATCACTTCCAGAAAGTCCCACCTCTTTTTTTTTTTTAGTTAATTAGTTCATTTGTTATTTTTGTCCTAGGACATGTGTGCTTGCCAGAGACAGAGAGAGAAAGTGACAGGAGAGATGGCCATACTGCAACTCCTTCTCCTCCATTCTCCTCTTGGGATCTGGGGCACATATGCACACATACCTAGCATGATTTTCAAGCTGTTGGGTTGAGGACTTGAACTGCATTTGGCCATATGGGAGTCTGGCACCTTAACCATCATGCCATGTGCTGGCCCTATCCCATCCCTTAATACCACCACTTTAGGGATTAACTTTCAATATATAAATTTTGAAGGACACATTTATTTGAGACATTCAGAGGAGAGAGGCCCCAGTTTTAATTCCATATATAAGGGGTCTTAAAAGTTCCTAGGAAAAATGGAACTAAAGTGGAAGTTTATTTTGATGCAAAATAATTTAAAAAATCCATGCCTTATTTTCATAATATGTACTTTCCATGAATTTTGGAAGACTCTTCAATTTAGTATATCAAGTATTAAAAACATTATCTAGGTATCTAGTGTGCCTAAGCAGTCATCCTAGAGGGTGTCACTTTTATTTTCATGATATTGTCACTAAAACTTTTACTTTTTAAATCTTACTTTTTATTTACATTTTTGAAATTTACATTTAATCACTGTACATTTTTACAGGACACAAAGTGTTCTTTCCCAGCGTGGATACAGTGCATATTAGTAAAGTCATAGATAATGTGGCACATCCACACTACAAAATACTATTCAGCCATAAAAACCAGTGAGACCGTGACATTTGATAGAAAGTGGATAGATGTGGAAGGTTTAATGCTAAGTGAAGCAAGCCAGGCTATGAAAGACAGGTATTGTATGTCCCCACATAATATATACTGAAAGTCTGTATACTGTAGCAGAAACTGAAAGCTTAGAGGGCGTAATAGCAGGGAGGGCAACTGAAGATACTAGCGACAGTGTAGGATGGGGCGGGACATAGGGGATAGGAATAGGACCAGGGGAGGAAAATAAGGAAACTTAAAAAAAAAATCTTATTTGGAGTTGCCCTAGAACAAAGTTCACTGCTTTATGTTTCAGGTCAAAGCAAAATTCTACTGCTTGATTATCCATGCTACCCATCTAACTTGTTGCTAAGCAACTTTTCATTATTAAAAAAAAAATCCAAAGAACAAATGTAAATACCATTAAGAGTAGTCAAAAGAATGAACAATGTCTCTAATGGTAATTCAAAAAAGCAGTTTCCAAAATATGTTGGGTATGGCTGAAGCATGTGTCTGGGCTGAGAGAGTCAACTCCCAAGGACATTTTTTTGAAAGAGACTGCCCACTTGTTATGTGTGCCTTGAGGTCAGACACGATATTTCATAATCACGCCTCGTGCATTTAATTTCTCCATCCAGATACATTTCTGCCAATAGCTTTGAGAGTGTGGTTCGATTTCTAAAAGCATCACACTTTGCCCTCAGCCTACACTCTGCTTTGAGAAACAGACTTTGGCTCTATACTTCTTCAAAAATGATTTCCAGATAGGCCACAATCCTACAAGTGGAAAATAATCAGTGTAAAGACCTTTGTGCAATATGTGGGACCAACATTGTAATGGCTATGTCACTGAACTCCCATGTAGCCGACTACAGTTCGAGTCCCAGACCCGGTGGCTTAAACTCACGCTGGGCGCATGTGCATTTGTGCCCAAGACCCTGAGAGGAGAAAGGAGGAGAAGGGATTGAGGTGTGGCCATCTTCCCTGAGGGGTGATTTCTAGCTTTCTGTCTCTCTGTTTCTCTCTGTCTTTCTGGCGAGCGCATGCGCCCTATAGCAATAACCTCTCCAAAAAAAAAAAAAACAAAAAAAAAAAACAAAAAAAAACCCTACTGCAATATGACTCAGGAAAGAAAGTGAGCTAGTGGGAGAAGCTTAATGATACAAGAGTCTTCATAAAGTTCATGGAAAATGTGTATTATGAAAAATCGATGGGGCCAGCAGGTGGCAAGGTTAGGGTGGCTGAATTCCATGTGCCTAAATGTGGTTTGAGTACTGGACCTGGCAGCTTGAAAAGTGATGTATAGTGATAAAATGTATAAAATAAAAAATAATACTAAAAGAGAAAATGAATGCGAGTATTTTATAAGGAAAGAAAAACACACGGGCTTGTGTGTGTACATGCTCAAAATCCCAAGAGGAGAATGGAGAAGAGATCATAGCCCCTGGGGACTGATTTCTCACTTTCTCTCTCTCTGGCAAGCGCATGTGCCCTATACCAAAACTAAAAAGCAAAAGAGCTAGGTATGGATTTCAAAAACATTTTGCACCGAAATAAACTTATACTTTAATTCCATTTTTCCACGAACTTTTTGAGGTTCCCTCATATTTTAGTATGTCAAAATAAAGCTTTGACAAACTAGGCTGGTAACACATCATAGACTTTAATTAGTGCTTCAGAGACCATCTAATTACAACTCCATCATCTTTTAGATGTAAAATATTGATGCTTTAGAAGGTTGACTTTATTAAGACCACAAAGGTAATTTTCAGAATTCCAGATGCTCTCACCCTTCAGCAGAATATCATCCTTCTCTATAATTCTTAACTCATTTGTAATCAGCTGTTCATTCCAGTCTTTCTCAATAGATTCTGGGTTCCATGAAGGCAGGAACCTCATCCCCAATATCTGTCCAGCATGTAGCATGCACAAGGCAAGCATTTCTTCTGGACAAGACTCTGGGTTGCAAGTGACAGAAATATATCTCACACCAACGTAGGCAGTCAGAAAGCATCAGTGGCGCCTGTAGCTAGAAAGTCTAGAAATAAAAGTGAGTGATTCCCTCATAGCTGTGTCCCTGGACTTAAACTTTGTCCTTAGGTTGATTTCTCCTTTTGTTGGTTTTACTCTTAGACATTTTCTCCATTGTGATAGACAGGATGACTCTGGCCTTTGATACCCTGTGTGTTCAACAGAGATCATCTCAGCAGGTATCCCTCAGTGGGTTACCGCTGGTCTGTCTGGGTCATGAGCCCAGCAGGGAGCCACTACCGCAGCGGGCCGAGGAGTCTGATGCCCTGACTGCCTTCCTTGGGATTAGGAGACACCAGCGGCAGAGACCAGCCCCGCCTGACTCACAGGGACTGAAAGTGTAAGGGGCCCAGTTGCTGTAGTGCTCACCGGTGGGTGCTGCCACTCGGCAGGCTGAGGTCACACAGGTTCGTTTCCCAGCACACCCCCGAAGAAGGGGATGGTGGTGTGTGCCTGGAGTCCCAGCTACTCAGGAGGCTGAGGTAGAAGGGTCAAAATATGACAGGAGCCCATCTAAAGGAAAGAGGAAAAAAGAGAAAGTAAGAAACATAAAAGCAATTTCTAAAAGGAAGAAGAGAGATTCTCTTATCAAAACAAGAGGAATCGATACTGGACAAGCAAGATTATTATAACAAGAACATATTAACAGTTTATTTACTTAATGCCTTATGTAGTTGTACTAATTTAAGATGGCTACTAAAACGCTCCGGAAAATGGTCTTGAGGGAATAAACAGTGAATACAAAGTTTCGCGCCTAGGGTCTATGTTCTATGCTGTTTCACAATGATAATATTACTATTATTATCATTATTATTATTATTATGACCATTATTTTTGTTATTGACTGACAGGAACTTTGCAACTCTTAGGTCTTCAGGGAAGTCATGACTTGTTTTTCTATGCAAAAATGCATCATGATGTTCCAGACAACCCAGTATGTCTTTGTACAGTTATAAATTGCTCAGAACATCTTCTTATCATTTCTTAAAAAGCAATCAGAAAGGGGGAACCAGCAGTTAGCGTAATGGCAATGTCGCTGGACTCCCACGTAGTCGACCCGGTTCACGTCCCGGACCCGGTGGCTTAAAACTCACACTGGGCGCGTGTGCGTGCGTGCCCAAGATCCCAAGAGGAGAATGGAGGAGAAGGGATTGTGGTGTGGCCATCCCCTCTGGGGGGGTGATTTCTCGCTTTCTGTCTCTCTGTCTCTCTCTGTCTGTCTGGCGAGTGCACGCGCCCTATAGCGAAAACCTCTCCCCCCCCAAAAAAAAAATCAATCAGAAAGGATGATATCCCCGTAACTATCTCTGTATGTATTTAAAAGACTGTGTGTATATCTTTGTGGTTTCCAGTTTATGTCTCATATCTAATTTTTATTTTTCTCATTTTAGCATAATTACCTGCTATCTGCCTGTGTTCTCTGGGGGTAAGCTTTTTTCTTGTAATTTTAATTTATATTTCGAGCGAGTTTTTTCTTGTAATTTTCATTTGTATTTTCAGTGTTTGCTTAATGAACTCAGCCTCTGCCCGCTCCTGCACTTTTTCATACAGGGTAGGGTAGCTTCCCTTTCCTCATGCCGAACTCTGGGGTCTTTCAGTTGTTCCTCTGAGGACCATTAGTTCACTAGCTGAATTTCCTGTGTAAAGTCTGGTCCAAAGAGATTTTGTTATTTTACTAAGCTTACTAATCTTGGCTTTCATGTTGTTATTCATTTTTTTTCCATTTCCGTTTTCCCCCATTTTTTCTCTCAGTGTTCTAAATTCCACACTAAAAACTTCCTGCTTTTCCACTGAGTTTTAACTTTCTTAAGCAAAGTCAGCTAAGTTCGTACAATGGGTTCTTGAAATCCTTGAGACTCTGTGAACTTTTTTTTTTTTTTTTTTTTTTTTTGAGAGGTTTTTGCTATAGGGCGCATGCGCTTACCAGAAAGACAGAGAGAGACAGAGAGACAGAAAGCGAGAAATCACCCCCCAGGGGGGATGGCCAAGCCGCAATCCCTTCTCCTCCATTCTCCTCTTGGGATCTTAGGCACGCATGCACACACGCCTGGCGTGAGTTTAAGCCACTGGGTCTAGGACGCGAACCATGGTAGACCATGTGGGAGTCCAGAGACATAGCCATTACGCTAACTGCTGGTCCCAGACTATGTGAACTTCTGTGAGAGGGTGCATGAACACAGTTTGCAGCAGAAGGGATGCTACTTCTCGTCAGAGTTCAAGGTTAGAATTCATGAATTTTTCAGAGCTGAGGGCCCTACCACAAGACTGCTACCTTTATGAACTGGTCTTTGGCTTCTCCCACAAAGAGTGAGCACTAGGGCTTTTTGTCATAGGTGTGTCTTGATTGTAGCTCAATTTTCTGTGTGTGTACTCGAGAGAGTTTCAAAAGAAGGGAGTCCAGATTGTCAACTCACGTTTCTTCTGTCCTGAGTCAGTGGCTCTCAACGGGCCACTTCTGAGTGGGACACAATCTTTGAAAACTTCTCTGCTATTTTGAGTCACCCCCTCAGATGCAACCCTTCCCTCCCACCATGCTTTATCTGCAGAGGTAACACCCACTTTTCTCCACGCTTCTGTCTGGGAGATTAGTGACTCGGTACATCATCATCGTCGTCGTTGTTGTTGTAGTCTTCCACTTTATTCACAGAGAGTGCGAGGTTTCCCTTCCCTTCTTGGACTGATACATATGCATTGAACCTGAGTGTGTGACAGTCACGTCAGACAGCAGCCTCCTGTGCTTTCTTTATGTCTCTAGTTCCGTTCACATAAATGACATCATCGTGTTTTGGTTATGTTCTAGGCAAGAGCAAGCACTTTCAGTCCCTGCTGCACGCTCGCCAGGTGCCGGCTCTCAGATCCCTCTTCCTCTCTCACAATTCGCCCATGCTGCTAAGTAAGGCATCCTTTGCCCCAGCCATCACTGGCAGAGCAGATGGGCTCAGGCGTTGGCCTGGAGCCAGGAGGAAGAATTTCCCACAGAAATCTCTATGGCATAGGAGTAAGCCAAGCTAAGATTTGAGCACAACAGACCACTTGTCAACACCAAATTCTTCAGCTTAGAGGTGAGGTGGAGGTCAGTGTTACAAAGCTAAGGGTTCTGAGGCTGACGAAGAAGGGTCACAGGGTTCCAAACAGGGTAGAATGGATCAGCAGGCCTGAGATGCATGGCTGCGTTAGATTGAAATAAAATATAAGGGGCAAAAACGACAATACCACAATTCTTCCCTGTAACCTAAGCTTTCCTCTGCACTATTAGTAAAGTATACTGAGTGTGTGTTAGTGATGTGGGAACAGGATCAATATATGCATGTTATGAGCCAGTATGATCAAGATAGGCTTAAAATATTATTTTATTTTCCTTTATTAAAAATTATGGAAACATATTTCTTAGAGAATACGTTTCTTGCGATTTCAGTCTTTCAAAGAACAATTATTAACAGTGTGGTGTCTATTCTTTCAGATTCTTCCTGTGCAAATATTGAAATAAATGTAATCTGCATGTACCCACACACATATATTTTATAGAGAAACGGGATAATCCATAATCCTGTTCTGTAACTCATTTATTCAGTCACTAGTGTATTTTAAGTACCATTATTTTTAAAGTAAGTCTTGAAAACAGAATATATGAATATTTCCTGAGAATGTTACTGAAGAGCATCAGATCTGATTACATCTCTGAAGAAACTCTAGGGAGAAATTTCAAAGATGCTAGTGACTAAGTCTGGAACCGGTTCTTAAGAGTTAGTTCTTACATTTCATAAGCTTGGTTTTTAAAAAGTGAAAATAATGTTAGTACAGAATTAGATCATCTGATTTTGACAATTGCAGCAGTCTCTGGCAGACAACCAAGGAGACATGGGTATGGCTTTGAAGCACGTGTGCATTGCTGTTGCAAGAGAGTTCTGTTTTTATATTATTTTCAACTATTTAACAGAATTGGAATCATTGGAAATTATTAGAGAGAGTCTAATTGGTGCTAGATAAGAAACAGAAATTCTAGCAAATTCCTCCGTATGTACTTAATATTTTGCACTCTGTACCCTTGGACTCGTATTATTTACTATTTTTTTAGAGTATATCTATTTTAAAGAGCATTCATTTATTTCTTCCATGAGCAACAGAAACAGAGTGAGAGAACATATCCTAAGAAGGTCTTCATGCTGGGATCCACTCTCAGCTGAATCCTTTAGCCAGCTCTGGTGTATGCAGGGAGGGCTCCAGAGTTGAACTGGGAATTTTCCTATGTGGGGTTGCCCCACACAGCATCATGTTTTACCACTGCACCATAATCTAGCTCTGAAAGCTACTTTTTAAAATTAGCTATAATTATTAAAATATTCACACACACACACACACACACACACACACACACACACACACATAGAGTATATCTATTTTAAAGAGTATATATATATATATATATATATATATATATATATATATGTAATTAGCTTTTGCTATAGTATGTGTGCACTCTTCAGAGAGAAACAGGCAGACACAGAGAGAGGGGAAGTAGGAAATCAGCCCTCCAGGGAGAATGGCCACTCCACACCCTTTCTCCTCCATTCTTTTTTCAGGAGTTTGGGCACACATGCACATGTACCTGAGGTGTTCTCAAGTCTCTAAGTCCAGGACTCAAACCTTGCAGTCATCCATATGGGATCTAGCACCTTAATCTCCATGTTACCTGCTGCCCCAATTTTTAAAGTTGATTTGCTTCTTCTATAAGTGAGAGAGAGTCAGGACTACACACACACACACACACACACACACACACACACACACACAACAGCTCCAACAGGATCTTGACATCTAGATCCATACCCAGCCCCAGCAAGCCCTGGATCATGGGCACACACATGCCTGGCTTGCTCAGAGAGGACTAGAGAAGCAAATCCAGAACTTTCCATGGGGGTCAGACTCACAGAACATAGCAGTACTGCTGAGCCATCCTCTAGCTCCTGAACTATAAAATTAATCTAACAAGCAATTAAATTTGGATCATTTAGTTTAAAGACTGAGACCACATAGATAGTTGAAATCAGAAACTAAGACAGCTGTCCTCTGTTCTCCCAGCCAAGGTTTCTCTTTGGCCCACGATAATGATTCTATTTAACTTCCTTTCTCTGAAATGTTCATAAAGTTCATTTGATTTTACCTGGTTACTTCTGTAAAGATCCAATCTCCAAATAAGGTCGCATTCTGAGGTACCAGGGACTAGAACTCCAATATATGTTTTTTGGGGGGAACACAATTTTAAAAAAATGCTATAGGGCATGTATGCTCACTGGAGGAAGAGAGAGAAAGTGAGAAAGCAGCCCCTAGAGGGGATGGCTATGCCACAATCCCCTGTCCTCCATTCTCCTCCTGGGATTTTTGGGCATGCACATGCACTGTGATTTTCTTTTTCTTTCCCTTTCTTTCTTTCTTTCTTTCTTTCTTTCTTTCTTTCTTTCTTTCTTTCCTTCTTTCTTTTTCTCTCTTTCTTTTTCTCTCTTTCTCTTTCTTTCTTTCTCTTTCTTTCTTTCTTTCTTTCCTTCTTTCTTTCTCTTTCTTTCTTTCTTTCATTCTCTTTTTCTCTTTCTATCTTTCTTTTTTTTTTTTTTTTGGAGAGGTTTTCGCTATAGGGCCCGTGCCCTCACCAGACAGACAGAGAGATACAGAGAGACAGAAAGCGAGAAATCACCCCCCAGGGGGGATGGCCATGCCGCAATCCCTTCTCCTCCATTCTCCTCTCGGGATCTTGGGCATGCACGCACATGCGCCCGGCATGAGTTTTAAGCAACCGGGTCTGGGATGCAAACTGCGGTCGACTACATGGGAGTGCAGCGACATAGTCATTACGCTAACTGCTGGTTCCCTCTTTCTATCTTTCTTCTTCTTTCATTCTTTTTCTGAATGGAGATGAGGGGAGGATCAGAGCAGACTTCACATGTGCTAAGGGAGAGCAGCAGAGAAATTGGTCACAGGGAATGTGAAACACAGCTCATTTTATTAAAGAGTAACTTTCAAAATGTACCCAGATGTGCCTTGGTAACAGAGTAAGAACAGAGCTTTAACTGGGCTACAGAGAGACCTTTTTCTCTTGGACATGATCGTGAAGGTTATCAGGATGGCTTCCAGGTGACCCACTTCACACAGTTTTAGGATTCGTTATGGACCGAATGTTCGGATCCTCTTAGAAATTCATATATCGAAGCCCTGATCCCTAGAGGGGCTGTATTTAGATACTGGGCCTCTAAGGAAGTCATTAAGGTCAAATGAGGTAATAGGATGGGGCCCCGATCTGAGATTCATGTCTTATAAGAAGAGTCACCAGAGAACTCTCACCCACACTGGCTCCTGCTCTACCATCCCGTCCTCTCAGCCCTCACCCTCAACATATGCAAAGGGGAAAGGCCTCTTGAGGTCCCAGAGAAAAGGCAGCTGTCTGCAAACCAGGCAGAAAGCCTTCACTAGAGACCTTGGTCTTGGACTTCTGGCCTCTGCAACTTTGAGAAAAACAAAAGTCTTTTAAGTCATGCAGCCTATGGATTTTATTACAGTAATCTGAGCAGACTAATATAGATGTATACACTCAAAACTCAAAAGATCGGCACTGTTTCTCAGGTGCTCAGCTCCCAGTACTCACCCTAACACCTCTCATTGGAAAATTGTTTTTATATGAGGAATTCAAGGAAGATAGTCTCTCTGCAGTTTGGGTTTGAAGAGACTCACCCCTCTACCTGATTACTTCAGAAATGACATCGCTGTTTCAAGAGCTCCCCACTCTTTTAAAGGATCCCAAAAATGATAGTCTTTTTTTTTAAATTTTTTGCCAAAGGGCACATGTGCTCACCAGAGAGAGACAGAGAGAGGAAAAGTGAGAAATCACCCCCCAGGAGGGATGGCCACACCATAACCCCTTCTCCTTCATTCTCCTCTCAGGATTTTAGGTATGCATGCACACATGCCTGGCATGATTTTCAAGCCACTGGGTCTGGGATTCAAACTCAGTAGGCCATGTGGAAGTCTAGCACCTTAACCTCCATACCACCTGCTGGTCTCCAAAATAATAGTCTTTAACTCTACAGTAAACATAGTTTCTATACAGCAAGGCTTGAACGCCAAAAATAAAAATGGAAGATTTGGTTTTCATACAGAGTGACCCACTTTTTGATTAAGTAAATTTTTTCTGGACTAGAATAATTGCTTCCCTGTATGGTCTAAGCACACTACATCTTCTAGACCACTGTTTACAGGCAGTAGGCAAGGAGGGATAGAGAACTTTCAAAATGGGCGATTGCTTCAGAGTGTTCTCTGTTCTCTAGTTCTTTCTGTCTTTGTTTTGTTTTTTTTTCCTTATGATGGATTTAAAAACAAAACAAAAGACTAAATAAAACCAAAAAATAAAAAAAAGTCTAAGCTAAAATTATTTAAAAAAAACCCACAGTTCTAAAAGATATGAAGGGGGAGGTAGCAAACATGACTTCTTGGTAATAATGACATCTAAGATTTAGTAAGTATTCATTTTGAGCGAGGTACTGTTCTAAGTAGAATTGTTAGGATTTCCATAAGACCATACCATCATAGCATGTCAGTTAAGAAAACAAGCTTCAGAGAAAAAATTATGAATGTTGATCAATGGCACACTAAACTTCTTTATTTTCTAATGTCAGACGGTGTGTACAAGCATGAGAGAGAAAACACCCCCTCGGCAGGGCCTGGTTACACCACGATCCTTTATCCTTCAATTTTTTTTTTTTTTTTTTTTTTTTTTTTTTGGAGAGGTTTTTGCTATAGGGCCCGTGCCCTCGCCAGACAGACAGAGAGATACAGAGAGACAGAAAGCGAGAAATCACCCCCCAGGGGGGATGGCCACGCCACAATCCCTTCTCCTCCATTCTCCTCTCGGGATCTTGGGCACGCACACACACACACACACACACACACACACACACACGGCGTGAGTTTAAGCCACCGGGTCCGGGACTCGAACCACGGTCGACTACGTGGGAATCCAGCGACATAGCCATTATGCTAACTGCTGGTCCCTATCCTCCAATTCTTTATCCCATCAGGATCCTGGTACCCCCCGTCGGTTTTTCAAGCCACCAGGGTCAGCCAGCTTCCTCCTGTAGCAGCAATGCTTAATCACTGGGCTTCAAGGCTGGTCCCAAACTTCTCTATTTGAGTTTTCCTTCTCAGTATGCTATTGGAGTGATAATATATAATTTTATGTACATTTTTCAGAATTAATGATGGTCACATGACTTTTGTGGTGAAATAAGTTCGTTTAAACGGAAACATTTTAAAGCTGGTAGTGTTGGGGGGGGAGGGAAGCATAAAGAGAAGGATAGCATGAGAACAAATCGAGAGGCATGACATTTGTGGGACACGGAAATGGTGTATTACCTGTGGATGATGTGTATAGTATTCTCAACTGGAGTGGTCTGAGAAGTATTTCATGTCAGGTAAACTCTCTTTACAAGCCAAATGATGTATAGTGATCAAATATTTTTTTTAAAAGAGAATAAAAATAATAATAATCTGAAAAAAATGAAAAGCTATTTGATGATTATGATGTGAATAGTAATGCCTTTGTCTTGACTGATATGCATGGTAATCATGCTGGAAAAAGAAATGTAATACACTGTAAAGATGTATGTGATTCAATGTAATATAATAAAAGTAGTATTGCACAAATAGTGGAATTATATTCATAAAGAAACTTAAAAATGGTGACCATAATGTCTTCTAGTATAAATATTTTGAATAAATGTAGTATGCATTTATTTAGTAAAATAGGACCTCCCCATTTTCTGCTTTTCCTTCTCATATGTTATGTGCGCCTCTTGAAATTAAATTGGGAATCATCAGAACCTATTTCCTAGAAAGTCTGGCAATTTTTAAAATGGAAGTGGTTCAGTATAATTAGAACAACACACTTTTGAGTTAAAAAAATGAAGAAAGCAAGCAGGAAGAGAGATGGAGAAAGACGGAGAAAGAAAAAAAGCTCAAGTAGGTGTCTACCATATGTCATAAATTAGTCATAGAGAAATTTTCCACACAATTAAATAATGGCCAAGCCTCCGGTCCTAGAAAACCACTTGCTTAGTGTAAAGTTGTTATCTGTTACTCCCCCAATTTAATCTTCTTTCTCATCCTTTTTTTTTTTTTTTACTAATTATTTTATTTTATTAACTTATTTATTTTAATTTGCTATGGGACATACACACTTACCAGAGACAGAGAGAAGGAAAGTGAGGAAGCAAGTCATCAGGTCAGGGACTCAAACCACAGTTGGCCATGTGGGAGTTCAGCACCTTAACCACCATGCCGCCTCCTGGCCCCAATTCTCTCTCATGTTTTATTCTAAATATATAGAGCTATTTCAAAATAATGGAATAATAGATTCACTATAGGGGAGAATTTAACTGCTTCATTATAATCTTTCATGTCAAAAATTTTAGAAAAGTGCTCCTTCAGAATGAGTACATGAAACCTAACCTATTTCATGATAACAATTATAAGTAAACAGAGAAGAATTGATTTCTGTCTTATGTGGACTGAAGAGTAAGACATGGTGAATGTTAATGATTTGAACAAATCTGAGATGCAGGAAATTTAAAAGAAATTTGTTTTGTTTATTTATAATTGACAAACAGTAGTTGTACATACTTATGGTAGGTATGTTTACAATGTGGTTTTTCAAGTCACGTATACAATGTGCAGTGATGGTATCAGGAAACTCAACACATCCATGGTCTCAAACATTTACTGGTACTTTGTGTTGGGGATATCTGAAGTCCCCACTTCTGGCTGCTTGAAGTATACTTTGCATTGTCACCAACTACAGTTAATCTACCGTACAACAGTACTGTGCAGAGTGCAATTGTGTCTTCTGGTGTCCACTGTTTCACTCTCCCCTTCTATGCAATCAAATCTTTTAGCATAAAAGAAAATTTGAATACAAAGTTAAGAACATAGTTTTTTAAGCTCTTTTTCAGGCACTGGGTCATGGTATAAGAAAGGTTTTAAAATGGACAATCTGTGAACTTTGATACATCCAGAAAAAAATGGCAATTCCCTTGGGGAATAAAGAATTTGGGAAGAAGGTCAGAGATACAGGGCACGTCCCTGAGAGAGGGATTCCTAACTGCGACTGTCTCACTCCACAGGTTGCCCTGTCCTAACTCAGCTGGTAAGCTGCCAAAGACTGATAAATGCAAGGACAGCTCTCTGGAAGAATAAGGGAATGAAAGTGTTTTGGTATTGACTTTTCAAACAATTTTTATTTTGAACTAATTATGGACACATAAGAAGTGGCCAGAGAGACCAGCAGTTAGCGTAATGGCTATGTCGCTGGACTCCCATGTAGTCGAACGCGGTTCGAGTCCCGGACCTGGTGGCTTAAACTCACGCCGGGCGCGTGTGCATGCGTGCCCAAGATCCCAAGAGGAGAATGAAGGAGAAGGGATTGCGGCGTGGCCATCCCCCCTGGGGGGTGATTTCTCGCTTTCTGTCTCTCTGTCTCTCTCTGTTTGTCTGGCGAGCACATGCGCCCTATAGCAAAAGCCTCTCCCAAAAAAAGAAGAAGTGGTCAGAAATCTATAGAGAAATTCCTTGTTGCCTCTGTCCAGCTTTCCCCAATGTTAGCATCTCCAATAGCACACTCTCAAAACTGGGACATTGGGACCAGCAGATGGCATAGTGGTAACGTTGCTGGATTCCCAGGTAGTTGACCACAGTTCAAGTCCCAGACCCAGTGACTTAAAACTCATGCCAGACGTGTATACGTGCATGCCCAAGATCTCAAGAGAAGACTGGAGGAGTAGGGGTTGCAGCATGGCCATCCCCCTAGGGAGGTGATTTCTCGCTTTCTCGCTTTCTGTCTCTCCAGCAATCATACATGCCCTATAGCAAAAATCTCTCTATAAAGAATAAAATGGGACATTGACAATGCCATAATATAATGGATTATACAATATATTTTACTCAAATCTCAATAGTCTTACATGTACTCTTTCTTGTTTGTTATTATTAGCATTTTCAAGTTGAGAATGCTCAACCAGGGTTCTCAACATCCTAGTGGAAATATGTTTCCCCTCCCTCTTTCCCTTTTCTTTCCTTCCTTCACTCACTCCATCATGCTTGTCCTTCTTGGCTTCCATCCTTCCACCCAAGAACCAATTTAGTGTCAGACAATGTGTCATGTGCTGGGAAGACCAGTGGAGACAGACAGTGGTGGCCAAGCCCTCATCCCATCTCTCCATCCTCTTTGCCAGCCTCTTCAGACCCTTAACAGGTCCTCTCATAAGTCTTTTTTTTTTTTTTTTTTTTGGAGAGGTTTTTGCTATAGGGTGCATTCGCTTGCCAGACAGACAGTGAGAGACAGAGAGACAGAAAGCGAGAAATCACCCCCCAGGGGAATGGCCACGCCGCAATCCCTTCTCCTCCATTCTCCTCTCGGGATCTTGGGCATGCATGCACACGCGCCAGCGTGAGTTTTAAGCCACCAGGTCCGGAATGTGAACCGCAGTTGACTACATGGGAGTCCAGCGACATAGCCATTACGTTAACTGCTGGTCCCACTCTCATAAGTGTTAAAGCCTCCTGTCTCATTCAAACCCATCCATCTCTTCCTTTACACATCTCTAGATTAATTTTCCTAAAGAACAGTTCCTATGTCACTGCATCCCTTGATAAAGAATTTTTAGAGGACACTTCTTCACTAATAGAATTAACTAGTTCAATGTGTGCTCAGTCTATCATTATAGAAAATCCCTCCTTTCCATTTTTCTTTTTTTTTTTTGGAGAGGATTTTTTCCGCTAATAGGGCGCGTGCGCTCGCCAGAAAGACGGAGAGACAGAGAGAAATCACCCCCTAGGGGGGATGGCCACACTACAATCCCTTCTACTCCATTCTCCTCTCAGGATCTTGGGCACGCATGCACATGCACCCGGCATGAGTTTAAGCCACCGGGTCCGGGACACGCACCATGTTCAGTTACATGGAAGTTCAACGGCATAACCATTACACTAACTGCTGGTCCCTCCCTTCCAATGTTTATAATTCATATTATTGCCAAAGTCTACTATTGGCTGTTCAGAAATTTCGCCCGCATGTTTTCTCCTCCTGTAACTCTAGCCCTCTGGAAGTCACCACCATCTCTCCCTGTATCAGAATATATTAAGGGTGACTTAAATGACACCTCTGCTATGAAATCTCTTCTGATGGGCCCAAGCAGATGTAATTTCTCCTTTTTTTAATTGCCCCCAGCTCCAGCATTTCCTTTGGAATCTCACTGTGTTTATTTTTTCCGTATCATTTGGTGTCATATGGGTCCATACCTGTTGCTACATTATACCTTTCTCTGCAAACGTCAGAACCCTGTCTACATCATTCTCTTTCAGCTTTTGTTTAATGTCTAGAGGAGCAACATGGTTTAAGGGCAAGATAGATCTTCAACCCCTGCCCCCCCACCACCAAGTTTCTACTCCTTGTTAGCTATATGACACTCAGCAGGAACCCTGTGAGGTAGACTTACCAGCTCTAAGTCTCTGGCATAATGTGTCTTTGCCTTGGGCATTCAGTGAAATACTGTGGTGAAGGCCTCACCTGGAGCTGGGCACAGAAAATATTTGTAATGTGAAGTCTTCAAGCATGAGTAGAAAATATCTTTCCAAAAAAGAGAAAGTAGAGTTGATAAATATGGCTGTCTTCCAAAGAATTAGAGGATCCTGGATTAGTGATCATTTCAAAAAAATCTAAAACCCAGGTTGAATTCAGAGTCTCTAAAAGCTAGAGTACCTCGGAGAAAAGATCTGCTGCTAACCCTTGACAACTTGTGCTAGGAATAACAAAGGCTATGAGGAGAAACTGCCAGTTCCTCTTTTCAAACAACCATTTTCTAAGGAGATAAAGTAGCAGAATGATCTACATTACTTTCTCTGCTCCCCCCCACCCCGGATTCCTGGATGTGTTAGCTGCATGGAACCAGAGAGTTACACATCCCTTCCTATTTTCTTTGGGAATAATTGGTGGAGATAATTCTTGGTTGTTTCAAAGGCTAATTCAAGGAAAACCTTGGCTATTGATTTGTATATCTGTTACCTACTTCACATATTGTGTATAAGTCTTCTTTAATTAGCCTTAATGATTGAATCTACAAGCATTTTTTTTTTCTTTTCAAGCATGTGCAAGGCCACACAGAACCAAAGTTAAATGGACTCTTGGGGGTATAGGCATCTCCCTGTGACTTAAACCTTAAGTGTCAACTCCTGCTTACTTACTTCAAAGGCTGGGGCATTGTCTTATTTTGTAACCAGCATGCCGGGTCTCTAATATAGCTGGCAGAACTCCTGGCAAGATGACAATCATTCCAAGACTTAGGAGCTGAATATTGTGTGGGCCTCCAGTGATCTGGAAAACAGTTTAGAGGTTACTTTTGAGACTGATAAAGTCGTCCTGCCAGAAGGCCGAGATCATGTAATCTGACTTTTTGCAAACTTATGGACTGGTTCCAAAATAAGCTTGCCCCAAGAAGAACATTCAAGGGCCTAGATCTGCTCTGTATTGCTAGTGAAGAATAATAATAATGAGATAATGATAACAAGGACTTATCTTGTCCCGACCTTATACTAGTTTATACTGTTTCTCCTGGAAATACAGACAGTATCTCTATGACATCACATTTTACAAACCAGGCTTAAAGATTGGAAAAATTTGCCCCAAATTGCAAGGTTACTAAGGGGCTGAGGCAGGACTTAAAACCAAGTTTCTCTGTCTAAATGCCACATCTTACTCACAGTGATCTCATATATTATATTTTCTTAACTACTTAAAAAAAAGTCTTCAAACTCATTAAATTATTTTATCCTTTCTTACTTTATTTTGTTTTCTTTCTAAATTAAAAGTTTATGCTATCATAGGAAACATACTAGGTTTACTGAGCATCCACTATGGGTCTGATCCTCTACTTTATCTCATTTACTTCAAATAATCACACTCGTGGGTTGGCATTGTGAGCTCCCTGTGCCATGGTCGGGAAGCTGAGACTCAGAGGTCAACTCACCTGTCATGGTCACACAGTCAACACGAGACAGAGCCCAGACGTGAACCTGTTCTGCTCGTAGTGGCACAACAGTGTCTTCCTGAAAGGACTTCTTTTTAAAGCAAGTCTATGTACTCATTAGAATTCAAACTTTACTCTTCACACTCCAGATTTTTTTCCTCAGCACATGTTGGCTTGGTGATTGTAATGAACATATATCCCCAATGATTTCTTGACGTGTGCATTTGTGTCAGGAAGGCATTGGAAGAGGCATAGTTAGGGATAGACTTTTCTCATTGACTCCTTTTTTTAAAATTTCCAAGATTATTGTTACTTATAAGAGATCTTATGACATCTTTTGTTTCATGACTGAAATCTCATAACATTCTTGCAAATACGTGGGTTGGTAAGTTCAAATTTAAAATCTTTAGAGCATGGAATTTTCCTAGGTAAAGATCGAACTTTTATTCTGAGAAGAGACTGAAAATAGATTTGGAGGGTTTTTATGTGCCCTGAGGGAAGGCATGTGATTACATAGATCTAGTGTGAAAATTAGTATTTGTCCTTTGAAGAGCCTGGTGAGAATGAGGAATATGTGTTAATTCCTAGATACTGAATGCGATATCATGAACATCCCACCCTTGGCAAATTATGGATTTCTGGGCTTTTTCTGCCACTCAAGCAAATACCTCTAATCCATGCCTTGTAATAATGGGCTTCAGGTATACCAAATCAAATTAAATCCCCTGAAATGCCATTACACGGGGCATGTGAGGGGAGGTGGGTCTGTCTTTCAACATCAGCATCTAAAGGGGTTTGACTCTAGTAGCATTGCTTAAACTCTGGGTCAAGGACAATTGGCTGAGTTACCTGGAATGTGTGTTGCACGTGAAGGCTCCTTGGCCTTACCTCAGAATTTCTCCCTTGGGACTCAGGAATCAGGTTCCTCGGGCAACAATGACGCAGAGCGGAGTCGAAGGCTCTATCTTCTCTGCTGACCTGCTGGCCACTACTGTCCATGCTTTCCCTCTGCATAATCTCACAATAGAAAACTCTTACTGCATGTGACAGAACTAATGTACAAAGGGTAATTACATGTTCTTTCATCAGGTTCCATTTCTCTAGCAACCTTTCGTGTGTCAGCTTCAGTTTTTTTCTACAAGGGTGGCAACAGAGATGCCCAAGTCTGCAGACAATTTGACAAATAAAATTTGAAAAGTACAATTCAGCCAGCCTATTTAATCTCTATCCACATGAAAATGTGTATGGTTTTTATTGACTAACAAATTTGAAACATTGATTTTTATCTTCCCTTTAAAAACATTTCCCCACTAACGTCAATTTGAATATTGACCCCTTGCAGCTTGAAAAACATACCAGGTGCATGTGTACGCATGCCTCAAATCCTGACAGAACGAGGAAATGGAGGAAAGAGGATTATGGGGTGACCATGCCCCATTGGAGGGTTCAGTGTCCCTCTCCCCCTCTCTCTCTCTATCTGTGGCAAGCACCTGTGCCCTTTGGCAATAGATAAATAAATACAACAACAAAGCATTCCTACAAAGGCCCTTTATTCCTCTGCTCCTGATGAGCAACAAGAGTGTAAAATTGAGGCATTTGGAGGACAGAGGGAAAAACCAAGCTACTCTGTGCCTGTGTGCATGTGTCCTGCCTCAATGACTTCGGTTAGGAATACGACATCCTGCCCATATGATATTGGGCAGGAACCCAGTCTGCAATCCTCTGTTCAGGGTAATTTTTTTATTCTACACAAAAGTGCAGGAAATTGGTTTAGGGGTGCTTTGTAATTTCTGAGATTCTTTCCCCTGGAGATAAGAGATGTTGATCTGAGCACTTTTCTGCTGGATGAATCCAAATGATAGGTATCGAGAGAATTATGAAGCTGGAAAGTCACATAGAGCCTTTCCCAGCCTCCTCAGGGTTTAGCTCCATTTTTCTGCATTTGCTAGTAGGGTGCAGTGTGATTGGAAAGTCAAGGCATACTCTGCAGTTTAGTCCGCAGTTCATGTGAAGATGTGGAGTTGAACTTGTCTCAAATGCAGGGAAGCTGAGCTTCGGTTGTCAGAGCCTGTCAGGCTCACAGAGCATTGATTTACGGCTGAGCTGAACAGATGCTGCACTGCTTCCCAGTTAAAACCACGTGGTCTGTTTTGGTCATGAAGGAGTATTTTACCGCCAACCATTTCCTCTCTTTTCCTTCTCAAAACCAAAACCAAACCCAACCTAAACATAACCCCCCCACAAGTCTAGAAATAGACATATCAGCATGCCATGATACTATAATAACCTTGCTAAATGGAGCTTTCAGAAGAGACACTCCCAGTTCCTAATTAGTATGTTGTTAGCAAAACATATTTGTCCATCTAAGAATAACTGAGAAGGGACTTTTATGACTTTTAACAAGTAAGATGAGAAAAGTCACGGATTTCTGCTCAAATCCTTTTCCGGGTGGATACTGTCACTTCAGTTGGCTATGCCTCCATGAGAGGATGTCTGAAAGTCAATAACTTAGTCAGTAACAAAATATTAGAAAGTCCTTTCCCCTGACATACTGTGCCCAAAACCTATTTCCCACATTCTCCTTGCCTGTCTTTCTCTCAGCTACCTGTTGGTTCCAAACCTTGTGATGACGATTCTTTGTTATCTCTCATTATTCCATCACCTCAAATTTATAATGTTCCATAACCTAGCCACAGTCTATAGTCTCCATTTATTTCCACTTTTTTTCTTGTTGGGTACTTACTTCTCTTGACTAAATAATAGTGATAATCATAATAGTAAGTATAATAATGATACTTGTTATTTAATGTCCTTTATTCTAGATGCTATTCTAAGGACTCATTTTACTTTATCCTAACAATAACATCATATTTTATTCCAGTCAGCTTATTCTTCACCTTTTTTCTTTTCTTGTTTTTTCTTTTTTTTTGGAGAGTTTTTTGCTATAGGGCGTGTGCTCATCAGAAAGACAGAGAGAGACAGACAGATAGAAAGTGAGAAATCACCTCCCAGGGGGGATAGCCACACTGCAATTCCTTCTCCTCCATTCTCCTCTCGGGATCTTGGGCATGCACACACACGCACCCAGAATGAGATTAAGCCACCGGGTCCGGGACTTGAACCACAGTCGACTACATGGGAGTCCAGCAACATAGCCATTACACTAACTGCTGGTCCCTCTTCACCTTTTTTAACTTCCCAGAAAGTGTGTGTGCTTATGAGAGAGATACAAAGACATAGAGATTAGGGGAAAGTGAGAAAGCACTCTGCCATGGGGCATGGTCATGTTATAATCCCTTCCCTTCTATCTCTCTCTCCTTTGAAGATTCTAGGCACATACACATACATGTACCTGGCAAGTTTTTCAAGCATTGGGGTCTGGGATTCAACTTCAGGGTCCGCCAGATGGGATCCAGCTCACTTAACCACTAGGCCACCAGCTGGCCCATGGTTAGCTTACTCTTACTGTGTGTTTGAGCTTGTGAGCAAACAGGCTCAGAGTGGTTGAGTAGTGTGATTAAGGTCACATATGTGGGCCTGTTTGATTGTCCTCTTGGCCACTGCCCATCCACTGCTTTCTCAGATATGTTGATTCCCTTGCTTAGAGTTCACTCTCCTTGTCTCTGTTTATCGAAACCTTACAGAACCTTTCAGGCCCACCTCAGTTCCTTTCTCCTCTGAGAAGTCTTTCCTTGTGATCTGTTTCTCATTAACTCCTTCTCTTCAGAATCCCCAGAGGAGCTCATTACTGTTTTTGTATCTTATATGTCTTGTCTGCTTACTCAGGAGTCTTCTGAAGTGTTGCCACCCATATTTTGATGTCCCAAAGGCTCTAGCACTGTCCTGGCAACATTTCATTTAATTAATTAGTATTAAATTAAAGCTTTTGGGGAGGGGCAAACCCTTCAAAACCAAATACTCACCTGAATGTTAAAATGCTCTTGCTTAAAAAAAGTGCTTTGATGAGCTCTGCGCCATGCACAAGGGATATCAGCCTGCTTCTGACACCCTGCAACCTTCTCAGGTGAGTTGATAGTTCTCGTCTATTAATTTCCAGGAAAGTGGCAAAAGAATATTTGCATCTTACTTAAATAAGTGCAATCACCTTAAGCATTCAAAATAATTTTTGGAGATGAATTCGGTTTGAGATCCAAAGCCATCCTCTATGCATTCTTTTAAGGATAATTAGAGTCTATAATTTCACAGGGAACCCTGGAGTCTCAGATCAACACTGATCTTTGTGAAGTGATGACTAATGCCTCCTGATAGATAGGCAACAGCTATAAATATAACTCTCCAAGAAGATAATGCTTCTTGCCTTTCTGCCAGTTACAACCGATTTATGAAATCCTTGTCTGACAGCTACCAGGACCATCAGAAATTAGGATCAGGTAAAGTGTTACCTGGCAGAAATCTGGATTTTGCTCTTTGGGTTGAGAAATGAGAACATAGGAAACCAACAATTTGCATTAAACACTCTGCAAGCTGTGAGGCTATGTTATGCATCCTGAAGAACTACAGGGAGACCAGTAGGTAAGGTTTTACACAGCACAGGAGAGAGTTTGGGTCGACAAGCTGTCTACACACAAATTAAATCACTTCAATAAGAAGGACAGAAATACCAAGTGCTCAGGGTTTCAAGCATCAGAATAAAGATGCTTTCTTGTTACCTTTCAATATGAGTCAGGCATTATTAATGCTGAGAAAACCCCTTTCACCACTTCAAGTTTGAGACAGAGCAGTCGTCAAGTCTGACTGTGCCTTAGAATGATACAGAGAGATTTGAAAAATTAAAAACCAACCAAAGCAAAATAACCCAATGGCCTGAACTCCTCCCCAGAGGGATGGGACTGAAATCCTTGTGATGGCACCTAGGAATCTAGCTTTTAATCCACACTGGGTGCCAAGAGCTTCTTCTATATAATTATTAGGACTTGGATGCTTTAGGAGGCAGATACTTCGATCTTCTTCCCAGCTGACTTCTGACATGTGTTGCCAGGATATAGCTTTGAGGACTTGGGATTAAGCCCACTCTTACTGGAAAAGCTTGCACAGTATTTGGGCATAAAGGCTCTTCTATAGCCAAAATCTTAAAAAGGGTTTCATGCTAATAGATTCTTGGAATATTTTATTCAAAAGCCTGATCAGAAGGGAGTGAGAGTAAAACATACCCTCAAAGATGTCCAGCTGTCCAGTTAGGGAATGTGAAGCTGACAGCTGGTGTCAGTAGAAGGGATGGGGGTTGATACAGATACATGGTTTAAATTTAAACAGAATTCTTGGAAGAGGTCGGTCACAGTCCTAGTTTCTATTTGTCTTCCTATAGTCTGTAAACGTGTTGAGAACAGAGATAATGTTTAATTTCTCTTAAAATCTTCAATGCTGGGGCCAAAAAGTGGCATGGAGGTGAAGGCAGCTGAATCCCACCTGGCCAATACCATAGTTCAAGTCCCAGACATACTGTTTTGAAAATCACGCTTGGGCGCATGTATGTGCATGTCCAAAATCCCAAGAGCAGAATGGAGGAGAAGAGATTGCGGCGTGGCAATTCCGCTGGGGGGGGGGGGGGCGCGTGGTGATATCTTACTTTACTTCTCTCTTTCTCTCTATTTCTCTCTGGTGAACATACACACCCTACGGCAAAGCAAACAAATCCTAAAAAAAAAAAAATCTTCAGCACTATGACAATGTTTGGGACAAAATAGGCAACAGATACATGTTGGATGAAGTGACTCAGGCCTTAGGAAAATATTAAGACTGAATCCTGAATTACAGACATTGATTTGATCAGTCATAATACAAGGGTTCTCCATAGTCAAGGATAACTTGATAAGGCAAGACAATAAACACCTGCTATAATGCATATAATGCAACTTATACTTTCATAACAGGAACTACTGCAGATGTGTGATCATATGTAGTAAATGCAAGGCATCTCTATGGAGACTCTAGGAAAGGTCTTATTCATTCACATAGTGACTAAGTGGTGACCACACAGTTCTATTAAGCATTGAAAGTAATTGTACAGTTCTACTGGGTATGGAAAGAGTCCAGATGGAAAAATAAATAGGGAAGACAACATACTTTTAGCCTCCTTAATGTATTTGGCTCATATGAAATTTCCCAAATTGTCCAGCCTGAGCAAGAGGCAGGTCATTTCTCAATTCTAAGTGTTCTGAACACTGTAAATGTATTTCAAATATGTTTTTCACTTTTGGGCCATAACTTCTGCATCTACACAATGTCAGAGGAGTAAGATGAGCGCTCTTACTTCTCGTAGCTCTAGAGACTATCTGCAGCTCTGTAATCTAAATTTGTGATTCCTCTACCAGAGTAATAACTGGGCTGTTTAGCAGCGGGAGAAAGACAGAGAGTCAGAGGGAGAGGGAGAGGAAGAAAGCACCAACCTCCAAGGAGCATGGTCACTCTGCAATCCCTTCTCCTCCACTTCTCCATTCTGTCAGGATTCTGGAAACCCACACATGTGCCTGGCATGTTTTGCAAGTGACCAGCTCCCTTAACACCGGGGTGCAGGACTGACCCAAATCTCTATTAATTTATAAGCCACTCGGTCTCCAGTATTTCTGTTAGCACTGAAATAATAGGCCAAAACACCGTCCTAAATGTTCCTATTTCCTTCTACTAGCCTGCTTAAACTCCAATATAACTAGCAGCTTTGCGCTATTTATATGAAGGTTCTTAATGTTGTTAACTGATTGCATGATGAGGTGTACACTTTTAATACAGCTGCTAGACTTTTAATTCACCAAACTTCTAGATTATTATCCATAATTCAATTCATTGATTTAGTCATCCAACCAATATTGGTGATCTCTGGAAGAGATGCTGCAGTCGCAATGCAAATGAGTTTGGTGATGGTGGAAAGAGAGATGTTGAACGTACCACCACACATTCAGGAAACTTTGCTGTCAAAGGCCTGAGAGATCCTGAAAAACTACCTAGAGGGAGATGCAGAGTGTGGCGCATGTTCCAGCAGAGGTTATAGATAGAGGATGAGAGCTGAGATGCTGAGAGGAAGGGGAAGGGTTACATCAAGAATATATGGGGTTTTGACAGCACACCTGCTCATGGGACATAGCTTCGGCTCCTTGGTCTGGTCACAACTGGGCCTGACTAAGAATAACACTCAAGACAACACCGAGATTAGATTTGTTCTAGATGGGGATAGGTAACATAAATTAGAGTACTTAAATAATTAAAAAACATTATTTGACCATCAACAGAAATATCATTTATGGTCATATTAGCCTTGGTTCTCTGGAGAAACAGAAGAAATTATACACACACACACACACACACGCACATATTTAAATACAGAAATAACTTGCAATCATGATTCTAGTAGCAAACAGAACTCAAGGCAGATCCTTTACCTCAGAGGGAATCTGGAGAAAAACTGATATTTTGAATTTGTGGTCAGAAAGAGATTTCTTTCTTTTGCTCCTTTTAGATTTTTGCTATAAAGTGTGTGCACTCAACAGAGAGAGATAGAGAGAGCAAAAGTGA